>OZ023332.1:19181612-19479112 GCA_964007535.1 Brachyptera risi | reverse complement strand
TAACATCGAAACTTGATACAAAATCATTATTCTGATAGGATCGTTTTGACGTGGCACCACGAGGGGGGTTTTATCACCCCAAAGAATAATTAAAAATTATTGTTAAAATTAAATTTAAAATTAATTTATTATTCAACAAACAATATAAATCCTGAGGTAATATGCAAGGATTAGAAAACGATTCGAACATTCATAGTGGGGAGGAAAGCTTAGTCTTCTTATCTCGATAATCATCATCTTTTTTTTTCCTTCTTCTTCTTCTTCTTCTTCTTCATCTTCTTCTTCTTCTTCTTCTTCTTCTTTTTCTTCTTCTTCTTCTTCTTCTTCTTTTTCTTCTTCTTCTTCTTCTTCTTCTTCTTCTTCTTCTTCTTCTTCTTCTTCTTCTTCTTCTTCTTCTTCTTCTTCTTCTTTTTCTTTTTGAAACCTTCTTCCTTATGTCTTTTTTTCTGTACTTGTGTTTGTTACAACAGAATTGATTTTTTCTACGTACTGACTATGAGTTATCATTTACTTTTGAATAGTTCATTTCAAAACTGAACACATATACTATTGATGGCAACAAGTGAACATCGCCCAAGATACTTAGTTCAAAGTGAAAGATATCAACATTCGTGTGTTTTGTACACTCTTAATACAAATGCTGGTAATGTTCGGGTATATCATAGAAACTATTTTTACTTATAATGTGTTCTGGACTTTTGGAAACTGAAAGACTTCTATCTGTGGCGAAAAATTATGGTCACAGACAACGCAGCCTGGTAATGAAGTTCATTGGTTTTGAATAATTGAAATGGGGTCGTAAGATCGCCCTTGTGGTGCCCCGTCCAAACGATCCTACTTTTCATCCATAGTCTGAACAATGATTTTGTATCAAATCTCTATGTTATAAAAAAAGTTAATCTCATCACTTCCTAGTATTAGAGAGACACCCAGTATGAAAAATGAAAACACATCAAAAAAAATTCAACCTAATGAAAATTCATGTTAGAAAACAACTAGGATAAGCCTCATTGATGAAAATGAAAATCATTACTCGCTAAAATTGAAAAAAAATAGAATTGCTGCCAGTTCTTGTTTATATTTCCAACATTCTCACATAATTATTGAAAATTCTCGAATAATTTGTGAAAATAATAAATCTAAACCAAGCTCATCCTCTACACGTTTTCAATATTGTCAATTTGAAATCGAGTATCCATGAAGCAGAAATAATTGCGATATAGATTTAACCAATACATCATAAGAGTGCGGAATTTTGCAGCAGGAAAGTTAACTGGCAATTAATTAGTGATGCTGGTTCTGGGTTCATTAGTAGCCAAGTGCAATGTGTCGGCAATTGATTGGAGACTGAGTGAGTCTTGTTGTTAGTTAGCAACGCCACCAACCGCAGGCGGGGAACCCTTCAACTAGTATCACGCGTCGTAAATCTTGCCAATTAGTTACCATACTTAATTGCTCCGTGGTTTTATAATGAAAAATTGTTCATTATTAGATTGTCGGAATTTTTAATACAGGATGCAACTCGGGTTTTTTGCCACAACACATCTATTTTTTTCCCCTTAGCGCTAATTTTTCATTAAAAATAATAATTTGTGAGGAGACTTTTCCCTCTACTTTATTTAAAAATTAATTAATGAGTGACAGCGTATAACAAATCCGACACGATCCTTATATATTTACAGAACAGTGAGGTTTTATGCTCCGTGGTAATATGCTTCATGCTTCATACTGGGCCCTTACCGCAACTGCCACTTGAAATAACGTCAAGTTTCAAAGAACTACAACTCTGATTTATTATTGTTAGAAGAGCTAGAAGGAGAGCTATTATTACTATAGGAGAGTATTGAGAGAGCTAGAAAGAGAGCTATATTACCACTAGGAGAGTAATAGGAGAACTATAGGAGGAGAGCTATCACTACTGGGAGAGTACAAGGAGAGCTGGAAGGAGAGCTATACTACTACTAGGAGAGTACTAGGAGAGCTAAAAGGAGAGCTATCACTACTAGGAGAGTACTGGGAGTGCTAGGAGGAGAGCTACTACTACTGGGAGAGTACTGGGAGTGCTAGGAGGAGAACTATCACTATACTAGGAGAGTACTAGGAGAGCTAGAAGGAGAGCTATACTACTACTAGGAGAGTACTAGGAGAACTAGAAGGAGAGCTACTTCTAATAGGAGAGTACTGGGAATGCTAGGAAGAGAGCTATCACTACTGAGGAGTACTAGGAGAGCTAAATATCTAAGCAACATGTAAGTATTTGTGAATTTCCAATGTGGTTAGCACAAATCTTGGCACTGCGCTTGGCTTGATGTGAGCTTCAAAATATTCCAAGTTTTTGCTACAATCCTAAAGACCGTGATTTTGTTATTATTCTGTATTGTCAAGTTTTTCAACTCTTTCAGTGGAACATTAACCAATCAAAGTCCCAGTTCTTTGAAGCTATAGCTATGCCCAGGACCAACAACCGTTCTAATCTCGATATGGAATATAATGATTATTTTCGAAATTATTTTCTTTATTTTCTCTGTCATTTCATTTCTGAAGAGAGTATGCGTAATGGTCCTACAGAAAAAATTATGATGATATGATACCAAGAGACTTCGCGTTCATGAGAAAAATTAACACTCACCACGGTGTGAATCGGACTCCGGTGTCCTGAACGACAGTTTAGTATTATAACTACTCGACGACTTGTCTTCAGTATATATATATATATATATATATATATATATATATATATATATATATATATATATATATATATATATATATGGTATATGTACTTTATGGTTGAATCCAACATTGTACAATGAACAATACAATAATCCTGCTCTTTATACAATTGCGACATTCACTACCTCATTCACACTAAAACCACATAATATTAATATCGTCACATGTGTTTGTTTTTCGGGTTGTTACGTGTTACGTTTTACGTGTTACGAGTGTCACGTTGTTACAGGTGTTCAATTGCAATACGTGAATATCAATCCACTGGACAGCATTTTGCGGTCGTGTAGTAAACGTTTGCTTTGTGAACCACGAATAAACGCTGTATATATCCGATGTATACATTGTTTGAAGACTGGCATTCTTCCTTTTCATATATATATATATATATATATATATATATATATATATATATATATATATATATATATATATATATATATATATATATGTATATATATATATATATATATATATATATATATATATATATATATATATATATATATATATTGAGTTTTAACGACGCAAGATCTATTGGCGTCGGATGAATGTTTAATGAGATGATGAGATGATGGGATGATGGGATGATGAGATGAAGGTTTTTTTATGGGTAATGGGAAGGATAATGAGAAGGAAGCGTGAGAAGGTGACCTATATTGTGGGAACCATTCTGGCATTAGCGTGGACTACAGAGGGAAACCACGAAAAAACACAGTAAAGATGGACGGTAGCCTGGATCAAACCAGGTCCGATATGCCCACTGCCTCCCGAGTCACATGAAACAAGTGCGTTAACCACTACGCTGCATGTGCCGGTGACTGACATTCTATTTACGACATATTGTCTGTTCTCACGGTCGCGTCTGTTCCTGTTCTGTCAGTTATGTCAGTTATGTCAGTTATGTCAGTTCTGTCAGTTATGTCAGTTCTGCCTGTTTGTGTCATAAAGACAGCCACAAACGTGTGGTTCATTCACACAGATGAGAATCAAAATTTATTACATATAGATTATACGTGACATTTTTGTGATCGAAATAGATATTCATATACAGAGGAACAGAGTTTTTCAACTCTTCCACATCTGACGTTTGATTCGAGAAATGAAATATATAATCACAAAGATGAGAAAGAGGAGATTGAAGTAGGCTTCGAATCAGTAATGAATATATGAGACAATAGTAATCTTTTTGGAGACGATCATTAAATTGAATAGTCTCCTTCTCTTTGATAAGTTGAAGAAGATGAAAACTGTGTCGCTAAGTAGCGTCAACCCATTTAATCGTATTCTCTTTGATTTTCAGAATTTAATCTCTGTGCGAATGGTTTGCTGAAGAATACTCTCTCGACTGATGAATAATGCGTGAAGAAGAAAGCTATGTGATGCGACGTAGATGATTCGATTCGAAAACTATAACAATACAAAGCGACTACAAGTAGTAGTCACCGGAAGAAAGAAGAGAGAGTGAAAGAAGGAGAGAAGAGAGAGAGAGAAAGAGTGAGAGAGAAGAGAAAGTGTGCGTGTGTTTTACGTCATGAAAGGGAGACATCAGTTTCGGCGGCGTTTCAGTCTTCAGCCGTCGTTTCTTAAAGAGGAACAGGACGACGACCGTCACCATCATCACTCCAATAGGTGAGTGATTACGGAACAACATTTCAAAATTCACAAATGATTGATTTCCGATGAAGTTGACAACAGAGAGAGTGATGTTGATAATATTGATGGCATCACTTCCATAGAATGTACATAATTGATGTGATGAATATGACAATAAATACTCCACCCACACGGAGAAAATAATTTACCTGAATCATGCTGAAAGAACAGAATATTCGGGTGAAAACAGCTATAAATTCTGCTCCTATAGGGACAACAGTAGGCCTATATTAGTATGAAGTAGCAGAATGAGTTGGTCGAAAACATTTTGTTGATTCAATGTAACGTTCGAGGAGAAAATTAGTGAATAGGGGTGATATATTCGTATATTTCTGCATATCATTGTATACGTTGAAAGATCGAGTAGAACATTTGATAAGCCTGATGGAGATCAAAGTTACGTTGCCCCATTAAAACGTTCGTTTATTATATTTCAGCATGAATTTCATGTTAATTCATTGTAGTTAATTTAGTGTTTCTACCTGAAAAATCCAGCCAAACTTTTCAGGGAATTGGTTTTCTCCGTGATGCAGTTTGTGGACTCCATCAGAAGGGTCTGAGAGAATATATCACCGAGGTTTTTGATATTTGGTTGTTTTTTCGCGTCGTGCACGATAAAGAATCGAAGCTAGCGTAAATTACATTCCAAATACTGGAGAATAGTTTTTGTGATTTTCTTCTTTCAAAAGTGGAAATGAAAACGGAAAAATAATTAAAACTCAAAATTTAAGCAAAATCAAGTTTTGATTTTCTATCTGTCTGACCAGTACAGTGAAATCTGGTTTAATATTTCGGAACAAAAATGACGTTAATATTGACGTTAACATTTTGAAAAACATCTAGCGGGAAAATCTACAAAATTGGGCTAAAATCATGAAAACTTGATCGAAAAACTATATACACAGCTCATAATTATGTATGGTGTGTGAATGTAATTTAATCATCATACTTCTTCATGTGATCTCAATCGTTTGCGTAGCCAATTTCGCGCCGAATGAAGTACGTGTTTTTCAATTAGTTTCGGTATGAATTAAACAATTTTTTCAGAACCAACAATATTAATTTAGAAAGTACACTTGTGAGAGATTATGGCGTGAAAGATCACACGCCTAGGAGATGTAATCAGCCTTAAAAGTCGATTATTAAAATGTTGTATGATACATCAAATAAGACTGTACACCTCCGTTTATAATAAATGGCCGATCGAACAAAAGTAAAATATATCCTGAAAAAAAGTTCACCGTCATTTAGTGCACTGTGAAGCTAGCAGACAATGTAGACCTCATACTAAAAATAAAAGTCATTTTTTCACCTGTATGAACCAATCAACCTTGTGCTGTGGCATAGGATTTAACCACCTGATGGCATCACGAAGAGAAAATGGAATTTTAATTCTGGTTTCCAGATTACCATGCGAACTCTACGTAGCTATCTATAAAAAAATGACGGTAAAATATGTGTACATATTATCCAAATAATAATTTCGAGCCACCCTCGGTAGCTCGGTCAGCTGAGGCAATGCTTCAGAAACTGAAATCGCTGTAGGGCGTGGGTTCGAGTCCCGCATAAGGCATGGGTTTTTGTAAACGTCCTTTCACTCATCATTACTTCACAGTTTCATAATCACCTGCTCATTCGTACCCCCGTATAACCTAGCTGATGGTGGGGTCGATAAGCAAACAATAAATTAAATTAATTAAATTAATAATTTCGATTTCAAAGAAACCTTTTTTGAGACCGCAAGTGTACAAGCGTTGTTATAAGTACAGAGATGGTAATCTAAATCGAACCGGACGGTTTAATTTACTGTGTCGCCGTGTGACAACGCCAGCATACGATACGAAAACAGGATTATTGCAATTCTCCAAATGGGAAAACTATTCCAATTTAACTTCTAGAATAAAATCCTTAATAACCAATTACGAAGCCAAGTATTCATTGAAGTTTAAATCTCGGGTTTGAGCCTGAGAATTGATTTCATAACACATGTAATTGCGATTCATATTTATTGTCAGTTAACATCTTCAAGTATTGACATAATGAAAGAATGTAAGATACCCCGGGGAGGATCTTTATAATCATGTACTATCATCATACGATCGAGGATAATTAGGGTGTTTGAAACTAGGACAATTCCATCATTATTCTTAGAGAAAAATCTCATTTCACATCGTAAAGATTCGAAAAAATCCAATCACCAGGATTTGTCTCAGGGCTGTTTAATTGACATTGAATTTCAGTTCAATCCAATTATGAGTCAAAAATTTTGAATTCACTCAAATTTGTGGAATGCTAATTCAAATGAAAACTCTCGATATCGGCATGAATTTAATTCCATTTAATTGATACTTTTCGCGAAATTGAGGTCCTGAGAGGTCACTTTATATCAAATTTGCAATCAATTTTGCTCAGTGGATTAATAAGACTTTATTCAAGTAATTACGGAAAAAATGTCTTCAGTTTTATACTAAGAATAATACATTCCATAATTTATCGAATTCAATAATATCCGCGAATCCAAAATCCACGATACGTGAACCAATGTTGTTCCATAACGACCTCACCAACCGCTAGTTTGAATGAGGAAATCAAATCGAATAATAAAAATTGGGTGATTCGTTTTTTTAAACCTATAATCATGGGTTAATGGAAGCTATTTTCTCAGAAGAGGGATAACGTTATCTCATAACGTTTCTCCGAGGTCAACAATGGATTGAATTGGGAGTTATTGTGACAAGATTATTAATATATAAACCATTGAAAATTGAAAATTATGTGAAATGAAGTTATCAACCTCGGATTATAAAATTCTCACATTTTTAAAACTTGACTTCATTTAGCTGATCATTTGTGATAATTATGAGGAATTACCACGATACGGCCCTGCTCATACCGCGTGAAAGTGATCACTAAAAAGCTGATATTCAACTAGACCGTATATACACCATTCACTCTCAATCAACAAAGTCATCAGTCGTAAAACCCAACCTATATAAACTATTTGATTAGTACTGTAGTCAACATTAATTTGATATGATCAAATACTATACAAGATTATTAATTACCTTGATTATTCATCAACGATACAAATGATTGATATAATTTCATCATCACAGGTAATTACAAGACCATTGTGTACTACGCATATGCAAAACCTCATTGCAAATATCATATCCAATTCGATAACATCCAAATACATTCTCTCACTCTGATATTATTAGACGAGCTTTAGCGAGGATTTAATTTGACATACTGAAAAAATTGTTGTTCGTTTCCATGTTTTTGTTTTTTCGTTTTTTGTTTATTTGTTTGTTTGTTCTTTATGTTCTTTTGTCGGTTCTCCACAGGTCAAACGGCTTCAGCTATGAACTTCAAACTCTTTTTCATTATGGTTCCTCATCTAACTTGGATCTGTATAGTTTTTTGTCATTATCAGATATTAACTTTTTTTATGATTTTTTTTTATTTTCAAAAAAAAAAAAATTGGCGTGGAATTGGGTTACATCTTGATACACATTTCTGAAAACTTTCAGCTTGATCGGGTGAGCCATTCTGGAGAAAAACCATGAAATGTGCTAAATTGGTACCACTCGAAGCAGTTTTTACCCATTTCTAACTTGAATGTCACCCAATTGGCGAATGTAGGCAAAAGTTTGGCCATAAAAGTCGACATACTATCCGCTCGTCTAACAACGCGTATATGGCATTTTCCTAGTTCTAATTCCATGCCAAACATATGAAGGTTCATCGATCATTGGATAGTTGCCTTCTGACCAGTTCACACGAGGCATTCCAATGCCACCGTTGGAATGTTAGCCTTCCAATGCTGCCGTGTGAATTAACAAAACGTTGGCATTGGCGGGCTGAAAACGTTTGAGCTTGGTTCTAAAAAACTGACATTGGAACCACAGCCTTCCAATGGTGACATTGCAATGCCTCGTGTGAACTGGCCATTCTTAGCCACCCTCGGTAGCTCGGTCAGCTGAAGGCATCGCTTCAGAAACTAAAGCCACCACTGGGCGTGGGTTTGAATCCCGCATAAGGCATGGGTTTTTGTAAATGTCCTATCACTAATCATCACTTCATAGTTTCATAATCACCTGCTTATTCGTACCCCCGTACAATCTAGCTGTTGGTGGGGTCGTTAAGCAAACAATAATCAATCAATCAATGGCCATTGTCTTGTTATAGGGCACGCCTTGAAAAGTACTGATCAGTATGTACTACACATTGTATTTCTTAGGTGCACATGTAATGAAAGGAGAAAAGTCGTCGATGAATGATAAACTAGTATGATGAACAATGTTCGACGTGCAATTGAAAAATGTTACAGTGAGAGGATTTGTTCGAATGTAATTGTTTTGGATAGGATATTTGTAGTGAGGTGTGTTGATCAAATGATGGTGACATGTCAATCATTCGCAAAGTCGATGAATTACCCTATTAAAAATAGGCATAGTGGAATATTTCTTCATGTTCCAGTTGGGCCTACATAGATAAGATTTCTATTCTCATTCGTTCTACTGAGAAATCCACTACCTTCATAAGAGAATTAACCATAGCTAAAGAGAATAGCTAAATTGATAATGAACATTGGTTTGATACAAGAGAGAATTGGCGAACACTATTACTCAACTTGCCGTCTCAACTATATATCTATATTTCAACTACCGCCCTCGGTAGCTCGGTCAACTGAGACACAGCTTCAGAAACTGAAGTCACCGTTGGGCGTGGGTTCGGGTCGCGCATAAGGCATGAGTTTTTGTTAACGTTCTTTCACTTATCATCGCTTCATAGTCTCACGATCACCAGCTCATTCGTACCCCTGTATAACCTAGCTGTTAGTGGGGTCGCAAAGCTACCAATAATAATTATCATCATCACTATATCCAAGTATGAACCTTTTTCCAGATCTGAAAGTCGTATAGACGAGGCGTCCGAATCGGGCGTCCTCACCACAAGCGTCGGTAGCAATGTACGTCACAAGATCGTCGTCATGGGTTCTGCCAAAGTCGGTAAATCGAGTCTCATATCCCAGTTCCTCTACAGCACATTCTCACCGAAATACAAACGCACTGTCGAGGAAATGCACCACGGCGACTTCAGTGTGGCCGGAGTCAGTTTAACGCTGGACATCTTGGACACTTCCGGTGCGTACGAGTTTCCGGCTATGAGGGCGTTGTCGATTTCGTCAGCCGAAGCGTTCTTGTTGGTCTACGATGTGAACGACGCTTCCACGTTCGAAGAGGCTAGGATGATACGCGATCAGATCTTGGAGACGAAGGGAGGTGTTGCGGTTCCTATTGTTGTTGTCGGTAATAAATTGGATTTAGCAGATGAACACAGAGAGGTGAGATATACACGTGTCATATTTATATTTTATTGGTGAGATGTGAGTGATAATAAGTATATATTAACTGCACTGGATATTTCTTTTGAGAATATTATTTTGGGTTTAAATTAGTAGATATCACTTCACTTCGAAGAATTTTATTTTTCAGTGAGAAAAAATGGAACCATCCATAGAGTAGTAGAATCTAGAGGGTGAATAAAGTTTCGATTTGTTGAAATTGGCGGAAGTAAAAAAAAATTACTGAAAATACGATATGCAATGAAAAGTATATCATGTTTTGAAATAATCTTCTGTCAAGTGACGTCAATCATTTGTAAAAAGATGGACAGCAATGTCCACTTATTGATATTCACCAATCACAATTATTGATGATTCAACAGTTTCTTATATCCCTATGGTGATGATTATTTGTCATTGTTTAGTAGCCTATATAAATCTTTTCGCTTGCATTCATCAGTAAATATATAATACTTTCCAAAAAAAAATGTACTTCGATCACAATATTTGTGGTGGTGCCAAGTTTAAGAACTGGCGCCTCCATCAATAAATCTTTTCTTGTATCAGTCTTTACAGATGCGTGGCATTTTAAGTAGGCTTATATACTTATCAAGGATTGATAGGAAGATTGGTCATGGATTATTTTCACACCTTCTCATAATCAATTTTAAAAATATAGACATATGCATGGGAGTCCACGGGAGTAGATTCAGCGGGATATAGGTTTTTTGGTGATAACTTCCTAACGGTATGAGATATCTGAATTTTAATACGAGAAAAGCACACTCTCATTTGTATTTCCATCAAGATTGTTCAAGTCATAAGTATTCAACACATGCCGCGTAATTGTCAACCGTCAATTAGGGCCTACACGACTCAATTTTTTTTTTTTGTAGTATACCTTTGAGTTTGACAATCGAGTAACATAATTTGAACAGTTCACACTCATACCACCTGAAAAAAAATATTGTAATATTCATGTTCTCATGGAATGTCTCATATCGCTCGGATGATATTATCAAAAAAATGATTTTCCATTTCCAAATACTTTTACAAACAATGTTAGGTAAGTGCATACACTGTGGCAAAAATATATCGACTTGGGTTTGCCAGGCTCAAGTCTCCTTCAGTCTACTCCTCCTCTGCCTGATGCTGCTCTCCTCTTCCTCCTTCCCCTCCTCCTTATCCATCTCAGATCTTCTCACATATAGAATATTATTCTAAGGCCTATAAATAATAATATGAACGGCAGTCAACATATATTATCACATGATAATAAGTGACCACCTATTCTCTATAAACTAATTTATTCCAAGTAATTCATAAATAACTACTTTGGTTTCAAAACCCAAATGGATTCAAACTTGTTTTGTTAAAATGGTTTCAAAACTATTTTTGGTACAGGGGTTGCTTCAGCAATCAAATCTAGAGCAGGTGACTCGACCAAACTTGAAGCCTGCTAATTCATGAATTATTTCTTGTAATGCTCATTATTGATAAATATTGCGATACTTCCAATAATTTATTATGTTTACCAGCACATGCAGCGAAGTGGTTAACGCGCTCGCTTCATGTAATAGGAAGATTCAGAGAATATAGGACCCGGTTCGATCTCCACCACCGTCTACCTTTACATGTTTTTTTTATGGTTCATCTCTGTAGTCTAGGCTAATGCCGGGATGGTTCCTACACAATAAGTCGGCCATGACCGCTTCCTCCCCTCCATCATTCTCATTAATACATGACACTTGTGGGGTCTTGGTTCCGTTTTTCATAAATAATAGATACATGAATAGATGAATAAACCTTCATAATGTCCGCTTTTCAGAGAAACCATATCAAGTTAGCATTTGCTCTAAAAATAACACTTCCACCAAGTTATATTTAATTTTACAACGAAAACCTTGAAACACTTGTTGAATGTGTGAGTTCTTTCAGCAATTCATCAAAAGTTCAGAAACTGGATAGAGTGAAACTTATCCCTTGGTTCATCCATGTGACAGTAAGTCAGGTAACTTGTGAAACTTCCTCACATCTCAAAAATACACCAATAAGTTTGCGCGTGCGTGCCCATGAAAAGTTTCTGTTGACTTTAGAAAGAAGCAAATATACGCATTTTATTTCGTCGACACGAAACTTTCTGTTGTCATTTATTTTTGAGTAAACGATTTGCTTTTCCAAGCAATCTAGCTACAAATCATTTACATTATTTATCAGGGATTCGAATAGATTTAATACAACATGTTGACGTATTCACGGATGTTTCAATCTTATTCATATTGATTTGTTGTCAACGAATATATAACTCTTGCGTTATCGTTCAACAGGTAGACTTCGATACGACGGAGTCCGTCGTGACGGTCGATTGGGAGAACGGTTTCGTCGAAGCGTCTGCCAAAGACAACACGAACGTGACCCAAGTCTTCAAAGAACTTCTCGCCCAAGCCAAGGTGAAATACAACCTGAGTCCCGCGTTAAGAAAACGACGTCGTCAGTCGTTGCCGCGTCATTCGATATCGGAGGGTTCATCGTCAGCCTCGTCGCATTCGCCTATCCCTTCGCCAGCCCAGTTACAACATCTTCATCAGATTCAGGAGAGACAAACGGGAGGCAAAAGGAATTCCTGTATTATATCGTAAATATAGACATTGTAATGAACTTTACCCCATAAGTATGTCTTGAAATGTTATCCTTGAATACTCATCACCTGTCATAAAAAGCTCAAGGTCGATTTACAACAGTGTCAAGGATGTATTCGTCTTAGTCTCAGTGTTAGTCTTTGAATTGGAATATTAAAAATGAATGCTTTCTGAATATAAATTTCAATCTCGCGCTTCAATGTGTGCTGAAGACGAGCCAATCAGATGCGTCGTATAGTTTGATCAGTTACGGAAAGATGACTGTGAAGTAGGTAAAAAAACGTACTTTTCGGAGATATTTAAGAGTTACGAATAAAATTGTGAATCGAAATGGTTTTAAGCGCTCCACAATTGGAAATCTTGGACCATGACTGAGATATCTTTCAGAACTTTTGTGAATCGCCCTTGAATTATCAAAACATCAACTGAAATAATCATTGATTTGTGAATGAAGTCTGCATACCAATCTGCGAGATTTATTCGTAATGGCTTACATGTATAAATTCAGCGACATATGTTTTGATACAGTCCTACGATGATTGAACTGAACGATACATGCAATTTAATTTATTGTGAATAGATGTGTTTTTTGGAGGGAACTATTTAATTTCTGGAGGTATTTTTCTATTTAAAGTTTTCACAAATTCTTACGAGTTATGTTATGGTATTCATTAGTTGATTGTTTCGACTTTGAAAGCAGCAATTTGTAAAAGGAGACCAGCTGTCATATCACTTTCAGAACTGGAATCATGAAAATATGTACATTTCATTATTCATATTAATCATTTTCCAATATTCAATTCATAAATTGTAACCAAACTCATATGTACTTATGGGGAAACCAAAAATCGTAAGAATGTATAATTATAAAGTGGATGAAGCAAGGTGATGACATTGCGTGTATCTATGACCAAAATAAATTATTTCCAAGTCAAAGTAATGTACAATTATAAAATGCTTCATCTTAATAATTTCCTAACAATTACACATAGATCAAATGGATAAATGAATGCATAAATGCTGGTAGTTTCGTCTTCAATTTGTCTTAATATATGGTATTATTCTGAATATGTAGAGCATATTATCTAAAATTCCTCCATCAACAAATTAATGCTTTATTTTCCTATTTTAGGAAATAATCACTTGTAATAACTATCATACCTGTATTTTCATTTCAGAAACAGGGTATGTGCTTTCTTGAACATTTCCCATGTATATAAACAATATTTCACCAAATGGAAACCGCGACAAGTAAAACTGACTCAAAGCTTCAATGTATTGAAATTGAATTGACAAATTAATACCATTGCGGGTCAATGGTTAATTGATCAGAATTATACCAAATAATCATACTATAATATTCCATATGATACAATTGATGGTAAAATAGAGTATTTCTCTCTCTCCATCAAAAATAGAATAATCTATCGATGTTATAGCATAAGCGATTGAAATAATTATTTTTCATTCTGAAACGAATTTCAGCTATAGAGTGAGCCAGTCAATTAAAAAAATGACAATCGTGAATTTTAAAATTACATAATTAATTTTATATGAGAAACATTCACCTCATCTCGAATATTATTGAGTTTTTATCCGTCTTGAATTATCCTATTCATTTCTATCACTTTTGGTCGTTGAAAGCGGATTAATTCCATTCAAATGAACGTATCAACATTCTGGATACTGGGTATTGTAGTATACTTTTCTCACAGTTCAATTTCTGTCTTTTTGTTTCAAGCACAGTCACAGAGTGAGTGAATAAATAATTGAATCATCTTTTTTTATCATTTTTTTGACTTTCAACATGAAAGTTTTTTTTAATCATTAAAATATTGTGTGATATTTATCAAAATACTTCATAAGACCTATGTTTGAAAATATTTCGCAGGCTCCTCTACAATTTTTTATAATTGTAATTATTGTTGTATCTCTATTTGTATTCATTTATAATTATAATTGATAGTTATACTTTGAACAAATGAGTGATTCAATTATTTGGAAATGGGTTTCAGTTCTTAGAGCCTCTGGTTGGTGTGCACACAAAAAATGTTTCGAACATATTTTATCATATGTAATATCGATCAGGAATATTTTACGTAATTCTTATGACCAATAAATTCACATCAATGTCATGTTATATATATATATATATATATATATATATATATATATATATATATATATATATATATATATATATATAAATATATAGTTATGTATATACGCGAATCGGATGCAAATAAATTGTGAATGATGTAAATCAGTGTTACATTTCTTCAATGAGACACAAATAGCATGTATTGTAGACAGTATTTGTTCATAAATGTCATCTCTTATGTCCGTCTATCATCTATGATTATTTTATCCAGAAAGACTTTTGTACATATTTATTCTGAGGTCTTCCCTGTAACTGTTAGTATTTTATAAACCCTCTTTGAAAGAGTTGAAATATTTTGCCGAGTCGAAAGATGTGTATATATAGAAAACAGAAATAATGGAATATGGCGTAGTTTGCATTTTGAATTTTAAATGTTGTAAATGGATTTAAAAGTAAATCGAAATCGTCAAAAAGAAATGTGTGATTTTATAATTATTATATAACTTGATATGACACAGTCGTCAATTTCAATGATCCATGTGGTTGCAAATACAAATACATATGGAAAACACATGTGACTATGTAATAAAGATTTGTTTCTATAACTCATGATAATAGTACATATGTAAAGATATTGAAGAAAATTCTCATCTCTCTTCATGTAGGCCTCAATGTTTGAATTAATAGATGAACAAGTCAAGTGTGAACATTACAAAAACTAGAAATATGTAATAACTAAGTTTAACCAAGTTTTAACGAACTCGGAAATGTATTTAGTAGTATAACCAAAGATCTAAAATACTTTAACTATATAACTGAAAGAATGAATTTATTTGAGATCAAACTGTAGACCGCTACTGGCGATGTGTTATGGTATTAAAATTTATGAGTAACTTGATAAATCTTGATTCATACGAGTGGTACGATCTGTCAGATAGAAGCTGGACGCCAACGGTATTCAAACGAGTGACCCAAGATGCATTGAGGGGTGCGTTTGCCCGTTGGAGATAGTGTCCCAACTTCCTATCCCTCCCATGTTGAAAATATGTTCCAATTCAGGGTCCACGTTCCAAGTACTATTGACCGTGCGTAGATAAGTGGTAATAAAAGGAACTAACGTTACGTTCAAAGCCGACTCGCTGTCATCAAGTTTGCCAGCCTATCAGCCGTTTCTACAAAAAAAAAAAAAAAAACAGATAGAGCAGCGGTGCATATTACACAGAAAAGTACTCATAAAATGGAACGTGTTTTCGAATTAGTGAAGTCACCATCTCCTGGCGGCAAACCAATGCAACCCTCAATACATCTTGGAGTGCCTATAGCGGACGGGCTGATTATCTTTCACGTGACGCTCAAGGTGGCCTTGAAGTTTGATCATACGCATTTATTCTCAATGAAGGTGTCTTCAGTTTCCGTAGAGCAAAATATTCCCGCCAGGGTTTCACAGATTCAAATGATGATAAAACTTGAATCGTGTACGAAACAAAACTTACAAATACATCGTCTGATGCAGACATTTGTTGAAAATGTTATCAAGTGAAAATGTCATAAAAACAAATGTGGAAAGATCATCTGTTTGTAACAGTAACACTTGATATTTGTTTCAGCGGCTTTTACCTCACAGCGTACAGTTACATACAAATAACACGTTGAATTTTGTGAATGTATTGTGAATATTTTCACAAGATACTTCTCTGCACGGTATGTTGCAGTTTCACTACAACTTGAAGCATTCTCAGAAAGTTTCTGAGATCGTTTATATGTTGATTTGACACTGAGAATGTTGAGCTGTGTGTGAATTCCCCTCATATCATTATAGCATTATGGCCAAACGGTTTAGGCATCTGGTTTGTATGCTGTATAAATACAAGATTCGAATGTTTCCCGAGCTAGTTTTTTTCATATTGAATTTAGTTTTTAGGAATTATGTTTTGTTGATAAGTTTATCGCATTTTTTTCAATACGAACCCAAAACTTGGAAGATATCTCAAACAGCCATTTTCATATAACGTTTATCGACCACCCACGAAGCAAACTGTTACACATCAAAACTAACATCCCTCTGCTATAGTACACTCGTGAGTTCGATCACGTCGGATTTCTTTATATTCATCGCGAGCTTTCTGTATTATTTTCACTGATATCATACCTATGACTATCAATAATGTAACGGGATAAGCAGCATGGCGTAAGTCCTATCCTTTTAACATTAGACCGTTTTCACCATGATGGAATCAGCGCTTTCGTGTACATTTCTGAGATTCGCAATTTCAAATCAAATCATACGTATTAGGCTCGTATTTCATACGTATTTCTTAGTTCGTATTTCGTAAATAGTTGTATACTTGGATTGTTTCTTATTTTTCTCGTAAATGATGAGTAATTATCCAGTTATCAAATGGTAAATATAGCATTGACTAGGGGTCTGAATGCTTGTACAGACGTATTTTAAATTTAGATTGGCCAATTCAAATGAAATTCATTCCAATATTGCTGAATGCAGTTGGGAAGAGCTGGATTCACAGATTGCATTCATCTATTATTTGTATAGATCAACATACAAACCATCAAATTATCATGAAATTTGTGAGGCGGCATCCCTTTGATATACGCATGGTGCGAAAGGAAAATGCCATGTTGCTTATCCCGTTACGTTATTGATAGTAATAGATTATACACAATATTTTTTTGGTAGATTGGGATAATATATCGTGCCATCTATTTCAACGTGAAGAGAGAAATCAACCCAATAGCTGTCATCAAATTGAATATACAATCAGGTGATTATTCATCAATTTATCATCGTACGAAATCAGTACTCTTTGGGAAACTTGGATGAAAATCGGCCATTTTGTGTCGACGTATTCCTGGACATATGTAACTTGATTTGGGTATGCCTGGTTCGGGTTTGTATATTTTCTTCGGATCAGAATTCATAATTGAATTTGGTTCGTTCTATGGATAATTGATGTAAGTGCTATTTTGGCTTTTATTTCATGATATGAATTTTATGTAATGTGAATAAACGAGCGTCAATCTCTTTGTGGAGAGTGTATATTTATTTTCACGTTCCAATATCAAACAGAATATATAATTGTATCCACATAAGTTGAACGTCGTCCACCATCAGAATTATTGTAAAACATGTTATCATAATAGAATTTCGCTGGAATTTCAATGTTTCAATACTTTTGGATGACGTGGCTTCATTTCTTATTGTAAACCTCGTTATAAAAAATCATAATAACTTGGAAATATCACAACTAAACTGTAAAGTTCTACAACTGAACTGTAGAAATATGGAAAAAGTGAACTTCTTTCTTTGAAAAGTGATAATGGAAACTGTCAAGCTGTAGATAGCTAATAACGGTGCAAGTTGGTTCATTTTGTTGGACCCGATCTTTTCCTTTCGTGGATTCATACAGGTATATCAATAGATCAATAACAATATCAATGTTAATTGCACTATAATAACGCATCATTAACGATAGCATATGTTGGAGTGACAAGTTTATATGCTAAATGAGTTTGTGGACATTGGTTGCGAAGTAAGAAGTGTATTGAGAGTCGTTGACACTTCCGGGTCTGCCTGACGATGACCCGCCTTCTTTTTGGTACCTGGAAGAGCTGACGAATTCAACTACTTGACCGGAACGACTGCTGAGTTCAATCTTCTTATAGCCAATTCACACAAGGCATTACAATGTCACCTTTGGAAGGCTGTGGTTCCAATGCCAGATCTTAGAACCAAGTTCTAAACGTGTTCAGCCCACAAATGTCAACGTTTTGTTAATTCACACGGCAACATTGGAAGGCTGACATTTCAACGGTGGCATTGAAATGGAGGCGCTGAAGAGAGAATACTGGAATAGCGATACCACTAAAAGTGAAGGAGGGCTTGGCGTGTAGGAATGCCGTAGACAAGGTACTTTTCCGGGGAATTGGTTGGAGAGCACAAAGGAGCTGTGTTAGGATTTTAGGGTCAGGTTATGATCGTTTCTTCGAATAGGCCATCCTCTTTCGAAGTAAACACGTCAAGCCAAGCTCACTCTTGGTGAGTTGGTAGTATCTCTATTCCAGTATTCGCTCTTCAGGCGCCTCATTGGAATGCCTCGTGTGAACTGGCCATTACGGAGGTCCTGCCTGGAATAGTGGTTCCTGACAAATTTTCCTTCCTTTTTTTCATAATTCATCCCGCCTGTTAGTTTTTTGTGGTTTCCCTCACTCGTTGAAGTTAATACTGGGATTTGAATTACTCATATTTATTCTGCCATGACTGAATAATTATTCAAAAAATTGAGCGAATTATTATTGTTTGAAAAAAAAAACCTCCGATAGCATAGTATTCTGTTGAACATAAGATGAAGTTTCCATAAAACAGAAAAAGGAAACTATATGAATAAGAAATGGATGACGAGGAAGAGATATATGTGAAGAAGTCAGGCAAGAAATAACGAAAAAACATCAACAAAAAAGCAATTTTTTCCCTACAGCCAATTTTCAATTTGAAAAAGAAAGATATAATCGGAAGGTAAGAAGAAGAGGAGATTAAGAAAATGAAAGAAAGTGTGAAAATATATTTTTTACAGAAGATTGCAGTTCCCCCTCCAAAAAAAGCTTCCTGATTTTTCTTCAATCCTCAGCTCATCACGATTATATTTACAAATTGTCGAAGGAGCTATAATCACTATTTATTCGTATCGATCGGTTATAGCTGATGTTTTGTTTAAATATAGTTGATAGACGAAGATTCATTCAACCAATGAATCAATTGTCATTTTCATGTTAACTATTTCATGTTTTTTTTTTGTATATAAAGCTTCAACTCATTTTTCAACTAGTTTTTCCCAAATTTTCTCGGAATTTTCAAATTTTTCACTCTTCAAGAAAAAAATTAACATTGGTACATCAATATTGAACAGAAAATGTGATACATTTCTAAAATGAAATACAATTTCTAAAATTTCTGAAATTTCTAAAATGTGATACATTTCAAACGATCCTATTTTCCATCCCTTGCCTTAATTGGGGAACAATGATTCTGTGCCAAGTTTCGATGTTATACTTATTTTCAAAATGAATGTGAGACTAATGTAAAAATGGAAAATAAATAAATGGATTTAAAAAATATTTCGGTCAATGTGAAAATCACGTGGCACGTCAACGGATTTCAGCTCGTTACTATCGGCATTACCAATGATGCCTCACTATAAGTAACGGAATATTTATACGACAGGGTGCGATTTACCCGGGGTAAGTCCTAGAAAGAAATACCAGGGCATATTTCAGCAATATTTCAGTTAATCCAATAGCCCAGCAGGGAATTTTTTGAAATATCATTTATTTTAGATCATATTCTGTGAGTTGTAGATATTGGCCGATGTGGTTGTATAGTGTTAATAAGAATATGAATTGGCATCATGATGAAAATAAGTTCGTGATACTTTTAGTTTCATTTTTAACTACATGGTATAACTTCGTGCTGTATTTTTGTATACCATTTATTTTCATTTGAAACAAAAATATGGGAGCTCCAAAGAGCCCAAGCGACCCCTAGGCTCTTGCGCCCCTAGGCTTCAGCCTTGCCAGTCTGTGCGTAAATCCAGGCCTGTTATTATGATAAAATGGGTTGACGTCACTACATCGTGACCTCATTATCCAGCTTGACATTAATAAGGTAATTTAAGGTGCTTGATATTATTCACAGGCTGGCAACATTTTGTCAACACATTGAGTCAACCTGTTATTGGCCAAAACTTGATCGCATATTGTGTGTTCGACAGGCATTATCCCTATATATGTATTTAATCAATCCATCCCTCCGCCGAAAAAATTTTCACAGTTGTATCCTCTTATTAATTTGAGAATAATCAAATATATCACAAATCAATACGGTTCAAGCAAAATATCCAGATAGCTCATAAAAAATTGATTTCATCAATACAAAATCAAGTAATTATTCATCCTGAGTGATCTTTAATCTTGTCGTCGATCCATTTGATGAAGTTGAACAGTTTCGTGTACACTCCTGGATATGTTCCATGACAGTCCATGCCCCATGTTGGCAGCGCTGTGACGACGCCGTTGCATACCATTATACCTCCCGCATTGCTCTGAAAACAGATCGAATGAATGGAATCGAGATTTACATCATGATTGGGATCCAGTCCGGTCACAAAAAGTAGCCGAAGTGGAATAAAATATTTGGTGGATGCTCACTCACTTGTCAGTATCGATCATAATGAGAGCAGATTCGAAAATAATATATATATAGCTAATATATATATATATATATATATATATATATATATATATATATATATATATATATATTCATATATATATATATATATATATATATATATATATATATATATATATATATATATATATATATATATATATATATATATATATAATAATCAATTGAAAAAAATATGTTTCCATTAAAAGTATATTCTAGAACATGAAATATATGCAATTATTATTCAAATCCGATGGTCTCAGAAGTGTATATCCTCACTGAAAAAATCATCACTCTGATGTGAATAAATCGAACAAAACTCAAAAGTTTTACAAAATCATCAAATTTTGAATAACAAGAAAAATATTGAAGTGAATCAGCGTAAATAGTATACAGGCTCAACACCAATATATCTTTCTATTCTGAGAATACCGGGCAGTGGACATTTTTTTGAATGTCGGTTCTTGAATGTTACTAAAACAATATTTCGAAATCACAAAATGTGTGTAGATATTTTGTTCATGTGGTCGAATTGGAAAAAATGAACCTTTACCATAACCCAAAGCTCGAGACAAACATTTGATACTTTTTCTTTTTTTTTCTTCTTGTTTGTTTGTTTGTGTTTTTTCTCAAGAAACTTCACCATGTCATAAGTCAAACCTTGTAACCCGAGCATGAGAAGCAGCGATACTAACAATAGCGCCACAGTTACATATGCTCTATTATGTGCTAATATATTATATTGAAGCATGGGCTGGTAACTGAGTCTTTACGTCACAAATCTTTGAGTTCCCATTGGTCACTTTTAGTATCATTCAAAAACCGACTTCACAGGACATCACAATCCTGAATTAATATTTCAACTAATAATGTCGATTTACATTTCCTTAATTGACGACTCGAAATAGGCGTGACTTCACTAGTCAGCCAGTTGGATCTATATCATTCATGGTCATTTCAAGATACCCCGATTGGATATTTGAATTTCACATCAGTTATAACAGCCTTGTTGATTGGACGGTATGATTTGTGACGTCAAGGAGGCGGAGATTGCGAGTAGTCAATTTGAGAGGAAGCTAGAAATCATAATGCCAATTTCAGAAATCAAAATAATTCATTTGTCCTTCAGGAACCGGTTTTTTTCTTGTTCGTGACGTGATCATCACTCGATTTTCTTGATGTATCTACACAGGATATTCAATGCCTACATCATGACTTGTACGGCATGTCTTGTACGCACGATGTGGTAATACCAAACTATTTTATTATAGTATAAAGAAGGTACTCGAACACGGGTCTTGAAAGTGAAATATTCCCGGGGTCAGTTCCCGAGTCCAGGGTCCCAATTGTCAGTAGCGAAACCATCGCTTTTATATCGAACTATATATAAAATAACAATACTCAGCAATGCTATACACGGCTAGGTAGAATTAAAATGTTAGTAGTGGCATTTGTTTTTTACAAAAATTATAGATTATGTAGGTTCAACAATGCATCTGGCATCGTAGCCACTCTTATCTACATCTAGTTCACAAGGAAATCCGCTATAAGTCGCGACAGGCAATCGGGACCTTTGGCTCTGAACTGACCACAAGAAACCACAGATGTCTTCAATGATGTTAGTAGGCCTATGTGAGTTGGAGCACCTTCTTTATATTATGAAAAAATATCTTGGTACCACTACTTTGTGTCTTATCTGGGGTAGAGTGAAATCAAAATAATTCATTTTTCCTTATAATTCATGAAATACCGGATGATAATTTCTAGTTTTCTCTGAAATTAGGAAAATGGATCGTCATTATTCAACGAAATCTAGTTTCAGAGTTGTGAATGTATTTTGAGGAGACTTCTCGTCAGCGGAAAATGTGAATGAGAAATCATGATTTTTTTCACTCCTCGAAATAGTTATGTCGGCAATAAGCAGCTGATATGGAAACAATGTGAGTTTTGTTTGATTGTTACACCCCAAAAGCAGTGTCGTGTTTCCCTAATACATATTTTTTATATTTCTCGAGTTATACGAACTTCTCCATGACCAAGACCAACTAACCACAACAAACAATTACTGAAATATTATCAGGTCATATTCACATCTGTCTCATAATTGACGACTCGCAGTCTCCGCCCCCTTGACGTCACAAATCATACAACCCAATCAACAGGGCTGTTAGAACTGTAGTACAATTCAAATATCCAATCGGGGTATCTTTAAATGACCACAAATAATACAGATTCAACTGGCCTACTGGTGAAGCCACGCCTATTTCGAGTCATCGATTGATGAATAACTTAATTAAGTTCTTTCGAGATAGATATAATGTAGACCTACTCTACAAGTGTCATTTCCAGCGAGCAAGCCAGCGCAAACTGTTGAATGTTCATCAGCACCTCTGGATGGTTGTGCGTCCTTCAGTTGTTTGATGCATTTCTTGTGCTCAACAATAGGTAGCTGCACTTGACGAAGAAGTATGCCCTTTGTTTTGTAGAGAGAATAGTTATAACTGTAAGCAATGAAACTTGCATAAATATTGTTTCTTTTTTGCTTTTCATTGAAATATTTTATTCATTCATTTTATTCATTTTTTATTTTATTCGTTATTGATGCCTGATAAACATTGATTACTTACAGACATAGAGTTGTATCAGTTAGAGATGAAATGACAATAATGATACTGTAATGAAATTCAAATCTGGTACATCTAATCGTTGGCATGAAAATAATTTCTGTGTGAGAAGATTAAGGAAAACAAAACATGTACCATTGCATTGGTTTGACCTTGGTCAAAATGATGGTGTATGAAATGATACTGATGATGAATGTACTGAAATGAATGATATATGAAATGAATGATGAATGTACTGAAATAAATCGAATCAAGTGACTTTTGGATGACCTTGAATGAATCAATGTTGATGTATTATTCAGAGTATCCAACCCATACTGTACTGAACAGAGTACAGAAATGTTTCAACTTTCATTGAAACAGAGTGAATGAAAGTGAATTGTCGCCTGAATCTGAAGATATAATAATATTAAATAATATGATATAAATAATATGTAAATATGAATATATATTGATGATATGTAGTATGGCACATTCAGCAACACTCGATCATTATTGAAAATATTAATATTTGACCAACTTGCTTCTTGAAGTTGCAAATAAGTTGATGAAATTATGATTTCAACGTACAATTCGCTTGTTTATGTAACCGAATTTTCCTACACTTTGAGAACCAATTCATTCCACAATTTTTGGGGGAAAGGTTTTGAAATATGCTCAAATGTTTTTCTGATGTTTCTTTGCGGTCAATAGGAAAATTGGAAATTTAGAATTGTTTCTGTTTTGAGGCCAAACAGATGACAATAATCGGAATCAACTCAACAGAGATAGATCAATCGAATTGACGTTTTCCGAATATGTGATTTTCTCTTATAGGTTTTTTTTTTCTGAATGATCGGATGAGAGTAGCGAAGTCTCAATTTTCACCATACTCGAAAAAAATGATTTTTTCTTTATTTTTGTTCGCGCTACACAGATCAAACAAAAATGCAAAACCAGTTGAAACTTGGCATACACAAGTGTCTGTCTTTACCTAATTCGATACTGTACAGTTTTGAGGCGTCATGGGTTGGACCACTTCTGATAAAACTCATTTCAAAGTTTTCAAAAATCTCGTAAGAAAAACCCGGAGGAAAAAATTCGTTGAAAATATTTCATCCGAGAGAATTCAAATTCTCAGGGAATCTCAATAAAATAATGATACCCATTATTACGAACTTTCACTCAAATCGAATATGTCGTTTTGATGTGAAAAAATATATAATGTAATTTTTTCAGATCACTCAAAGCTATTAAGATACCAATTGAATCCAAGCAACACCAATTTCACACAAGTGCACAAAGCAGCACATGTGTCACCAATTAATTGGAAACGATTGAAGCAAGGTCTTTATCATTATAGAAATTGAATAGAAAATGGGAGGGCAATTGACGTAATTGTTAGGATCTTTGTCATCTTTGTGGATTTGTTGGAGTTGATGTATATAACCAATAAAAAGATGTGTTGATATGTTTCAGCTCATCCATCATCGCGGCAACACACAACGCGTTTTCCTAGTAGTAATTATCACGACGTATTAGTCATAACAAGAGACATTACATAAAATACACAGTCGAGATAAAAAAATCCTAAAATACAATATTGTTATGGCTTTACCTTGGATCGATGATGGAGCCATTCAAATCAAGCAGATCTTGGCTCTTATCCAAACCTATTTCTTTATCATTTAAATTGCCACCCCAGCCAACGAAGTTACACGCTGTGGGGAATATGTCATTTCGGCTGGGCAGTTTTGCAATTTGTACATGTGAACTAAGGACTGATGCCGTACTCAACTGAAATGTAACGATCATTATCAATCGAATCATCATGGCTTGGGAATTGAGAATCACTATCAGTCGAAAACTATATGAAACCTTTATTTCTCCCAATCACTATATTAGATTCATGAATACAGCTCGATGTGGTAACACCAACATACTTTATCATAGTATTAAAAAGGTGTACCGACTCGCATTTACAGAGTGAAGTATTTCCGGGGTCAGAATCTGAATCCAGGGTCCCGATTACCTGTAGCGCCATTATCGCTTCAATATCGAACTTTATATAACAAGAATGATATATGTGCTATAAACGGCTCAGTATAGAATTATTATGTTAGCAGTTGCATTTGTTTTGCACAAAACTTATAGAGTTCGTAAGTTCAACAATACCACCGGTACCGTATCCACTATTTTCCACATCTAGTTCACAAGGGAATCTGCTGGATCATGACATGCAATCGGGGCTTTTGGCTCTGAATTAACCGCAAAAAACACAATTATCGTCTATGTTATTAGTATGGGAGTCGGAACACCTTCTTTATATTATGGTAAAGTATGTTGGTATCACTAAATATTGAATACAGTTCTTTTGAGAACAATATGGAATAAGCTTCTGTCAAGTGACGTCACCCGTTGTTGAAAGAAACAGACAGCAATGTCCACAGTTGGAATTGACCAATCAAAATGTTTGCTAGTCCACCAGTTCGCTGTATTTCCATGGTAACGATTGTTTTTCATTTGTTACTTGACAGATGCCTTGGCATAGTGTTGTATTCCAAATTTTAAAATGCATGAGACATGACTCACATATTTGACATATTATATATTTGATATATGACATGAGACATATTTTTTTTCAAATTCAGTGCATCGATTCAAAATTGGCAGTGATATTGTGATACAAATTCATACAAATTTGAACTGTTAAAATTAATATATCTAGTATTGATGTCCTTTGTGAGTAGATATGAATAGTGACCGAATGTAATTCAGAGTCGGTTGTTCAGTTGTTCGTTGATATTCAATCAACTGTTCACTTGTCATCTCCCTTGGTTACTTGTGTACAGTACTATCGTACTAGGTATAAGTCCATGTTGAGAACTCGTACCACTTGGTGACATTAAATAGTAGTTCACCGCGGCCATGTTCATTTTTCAAGCTTATTGTTCTCAGGTATAGGCCTACGGAAAGTCGTTCTATATTCAGTACCTGAGTTCAAGGCTTTCCATATTATTACACATCATGTGAATAATAAAGAAGGCATTGCTGAATCACCAACGTGGCAGTTTTAAAACGAACATGGCCGCCGTTTCTAGGTATATCATAATAACCGGAAGTACGCAATCTGGTACACGGCTCGTCGCTGAGATAGATCTCATATATACAGCTTCATGCTTTGACAAACTATTGATAAGCCGGGCAAGAGTTATTCCTGTAAGAAAAAGATGAACTGTCGAAGAAATAAGACGAAAGATGGTATATCCATCAAGTTGTATATATGGATGTCCATCTAAGTGAAGAGCCATGTATCGAATCGCTTATTTCCGGTAACCTCCAAACGGCGGCCATGTTTATGTTTCAATTGCCTAGAGCTACTCCCAGGTTTGTAATTCAGCAAGGCCTTTGTCATTATAACACATTATTCAATAATATAGATGGCCTTGAGTTCAGACACTGAGTATGAGACAAGTTTAGGTGAGTCTATACCTGGCAACAATCAGCTTGAATAACGAACATGGCCGCCGTTACCCACTATTTAATGTCATCAAGTAGTACAAGTTTTTAACATGTAATTGTACCTCCAGACGACAGTACTATATACACAACTCCATAGTATATCTTTCGTTCATGGTTAAACTTACTTGTATCAGTCCAATGTCGTTTGCACGAGACACCTCATTATAGTTTTCGTGCAAATAAAACTTCCCAGTAATTCTTTGTGAATGTTGAGACCCTTTCAAGTCAGTTTGTATATAAACATAGGCATTATTATCACCGGCGATCACATTGTAGACACTGATTATATCACCCACTCTGTATTCAAAAAATGCATATTATTAACTCTACATTATAAGGTCTTGTGTAAGAATAGTGATCAAACTGACCATTCATCTGACCCAGTTTAGTTTGGTCAATGTGAATTTGCCTCAAGTGAAATTTGACTGCCCTTACTCGGGAGTGTTTTTATATAAATATATATATATATATATATATATATATATATATATATATATATATATATACATATATTCATATATATATATATATATATATATATATATATATATATATATATATATATATATATATATATATATATATATATATATATATATATATATATATATATATATATATATATATATATATATATATATATATATATATATATATATATATATATATATATATATGGGCATGTATAGGCCTCGAAAATCTCCGTGCTCACCTATGTATATATATATATATATATATATATATATATATATATATATATATATATATATATATATATATATATATGAGTACATGACTTTCTGTTGAAACGTACAGCACGTGATGTTGATATGATGGATATTATTATCACTGAAAAATACCACCTTGTCGGGGAATCGAACCCTGGACCTTTTGCTTGATACGCAACTGCTCTTGCAAAAGCAGTTGCGTATCAAGCAAAAGGTCCGGGGTTCGATTCCCCGACGAGGAGGTATTTTTCAGTGATAGTAATATCCATCATATTTATATATATATATATATATATATATATATATATATATATATATATATATATATATATATATATATATGTGTGTATAGGCCTATATATATATATATGTATATATATGTATATATATATGCATATATGCATTTATTGTCTCACCTTTGTTCCAGACAATGAGCAGAAGTCACGACCCACTCAGGTCTGATCAATAATCCACCACATTGATGGGAGTCATATCTTGCAACAGATACCTGAAATCAAGAGATTACATTTCAGCTTTTGATCATTTTCAATATGTCTTTCGTTTTTTATTGAGGCCCGATATTACCATGTTCAGTTAGCCCTTTTCTGAGAGTTAACGAAAGCTTGGGTAATCATGGTATTACATCACTTCGATGCCAGTTGAAACTATTCTTATTTTAGCGTGTTGATCGTTCTGGTAGAAATATTGTATTATATTTCCAAGTTCAATGAAATGACAAGATGAGCAAAACAAATTATGCAAATCAAAGTTGAGTTGAATCACATTTTTTAATGTATTGCTCATTTGAAAGATCATATATGATTATAAATTGGAATATTATTCAATAAAATTGTATGAAAAACTCAATGAACACCAATTTTTTGGTGGTATCGCTTTAAAACATGAGGTTGTTAATATATTATAGCTGGTGAAGAAAATCAATTTAATTCCGAAAAGAGCTATTCTTTCTGGATCCCTTGCCTAATCTTTGAAGAATTGGATTTGAAATCAAAATAACAGTGTGTATTTATAACCACGTATGATAGTTATAGCTTGTATTTTTCAATAAGTCCCATTCAATCAAGGGAAATCAAGATTACAAATGTCCAGACAATAATTGCCTGATCATCTTTCAACATTCATAATACGTGCCAAAAAAAAAAAAAATCTTTTTTTATTGGGTTTTAACGACGCACTGTAATGATTATTAAGATCTATTGGCGTCGGATGAATGATTAATGAGATGATGAGATGAAGGTTTTTTATGGGTAGTGGGAAGGATAGTGAGAAGGAAGCGGTCGTGGCCCATATTGTAGGAACCATCCCGGCATTAGCCTAGACTACAGGGGGAAACCACGAAAAACTCCTGTAAAGATGGACGGTGGCGGGGATCGAACCGGGTCCGATATGTCCCTTCACCTCCCGGATCACGAAGCAAGTGAGCTAACCACTCAGCCACTGTGCCGGTGACAAAGAGTTCAGATACAGTGCTAAACTACACAACAAATATCGAATATTGACCTGATAATCGGTTAACAAACTCAAATGCATCCTATTGTAAGTTTATCAAATCTGATATTAGAATTTTATGATTTTTTGTATATAATACTGATCTAAAGATGACTATGTAGTTATCATGTAGCCTATTCATGTGTGGAATATTACATGTAACTTATGTGTGAAGAATGTTATGAAACGTTTACTTACGATGAAAGGATAATCAGTGATGTTTGCGAGGCTAGGAACGCCAAGCTTCGGGCTGTCCGCTGTCTTTCCTGTACGAACACAAATGGTTCAAGCTTTAAATTAAAATATGAAATTTGAACACTGGTTTTGATTAAAAGTTCTAGTGAGAATGATTTATATTATATATATATATACGATAATAATATATATTGTGAACTTTAATTGTCATTAAAATTTGCTTTTCTTTGTTGGTAATGATTGGAATTCTTTATTATTCATCTCAACTCGCGGACATGAAGATCGCCTACCGGAAAACGGATACTACTAAGAGTGAACGTGGGCTTGGCGTGTAATAATGCCGTAAGAACTACTATTTTGAGATATTGGTTACAGCACATAATGCTATGGTTAGGGTTATTTGGGTCAGATTTTTATTTTTATGCATGATTTTTAATGATTTTTTTATGAATTATAATGTGTACCGGACTTTTGGAAACTGAAAGAGTTTTATCTACGGCGTAAAATTATGGTATATTTCAAAAAAAGGTTTTGATCGTTTCCTCGAATAGGCACATTCTCTTTAAAAGTAAACACGCCAAGCCCACGTTCACTCTTGGTAGTATTTGTATTCCAGTAATATGCTTTTTCAGGCGCCCCAAAAACTCTCATACTTACTTTTTCCATTCTGTTGGCACACATTCACATTCACTCTATCGTGTCACGTCCTTCTCAGTGCTAATTCTTTTTCTTAGAATGACTACTTGGGCTGAACAATAGTATCAGCCAAGTGTAAATGGTCATCAATGGTATCTATCCACTGAAATCTACTAAAATCCACTAAAATTGAAATTTATACTGAAAAATTGTCAAAGCATGACACCAGTTGATAGCCTATATCATTAGATTTTTTTCATTCATCTATCCCTCATACAACATAAAGTTGAGCTCTCGTATTTGAGAGGAATTGTGTCTTGACCTGATAGATCTACTGCTCATAAAATGATCTCATTCTAGATTGTGTATCTTATATTATTATTTTATCATAATTTATACGATGAGATAATAATCATTTATATCAACTTTAGTTACTTAAAACTTATCTTTCTCAATGTTTTGAGCTGAAATAAAATTCTCACCTGCTCCTGAATTTGATCCATGTGTTTGTGAGCTCACCATAACAATTTCTTTCACCTTTGAATAAATCATGACCACAATAATTATCAACTTGAATCATTGTGTATGATATACTCGGATTTATTTATAGTAAAATCGATCAATTTTAGATGAAATTTGATCTCAAACAACTCGGATTTCAAAATTGATTGGCAAATAACTTTACTTGTCAATCGTACTTACCACAAACAATACAAGAATGAACAGTATACTTGCAAAAAACTTCATGGTGACTTTTACTGGTGAAACAATAAGGAACAAATTATGATAATCAACACAGTAAATTAATCGAGCTGGACTCAGTAGCAAGTTGGCTTCTGCCGATTTCTGTCGACGTAAGAGGTGCAACCGACTCTACAAGCGAGTTCCGTGTATTTATAGTTACGTATAATAGTTATAGCCAGTATTGTTCAATGAGGAGTCATTAAATCAACAGAAATTAAGATTATGAAAGTGAATACAATGGGTTGATTATTTTTCCTCAAATATGATCTGTGCCAAGTTCTAATGGTGATAATTGGAATTTGGTTCATATATTTTAAGAAGCCTCTTCACATGTTGCCTATACCGGCTTGATTGCAAAAGTTCGGGGCCCAAGTTGGCAACGGAAAACCAATCATCGTATCAACATACAGTTTTCGGTCAAATGATCAATACGTATTCAATACGTGTTCGTGTGAAGAGCTTCAGTTCGTGGTATGTTTTCAACCCTTTCAAAATAATTGTCAAAAATCGACATGTTTCTACCTGTTTTTTATTGTTTTTACGGTCATTTCATAGTGATATAATATGGAATTATGATTTTTAATTAACGTGAAGGAACAGATAAACTCATTGTGGGTTCATTGCCGAAAGAATGAGATAGATTGGTCCCATCGTTTACCCACCGTGTGTTGTAAGCCAAAGGACTGCATTGGCGCTTTTTGTCCTGTTTTGACCGTTGCCTGCAGGATTCACTTATGGGTTGTGAGATGTAAAGTAGCCTCTTAACTGACTTGTTCAATTGTATTCCCCTCGGTTACCAAAATGTTATTTTCATGCGATCATACTGTAATTAATGATCAGCCTTCTGAACACATTTTCATATCCTGAAAAACGTGGTATTGACTATTCTTATGAATATAAAAATAATGCATTTGATTTTTTGAAAGAAAAATTACAGGTGTACCCCCAGACTCTGTTAAGGGAGAAATCAATATGAAATTCGTGTACAGATGCTAAGAACGATTGTATCCGTATTGTGGACACTAATAACTATAACTAGTCAAACGCGAAATATGCGTTGTAAGATGAGCGAGATATCCTAATGAGGTATAAAAGTCGTTGAAGTAGTTCTACCCTTGCTACTTTATCGACTCTGGTATTCTACACACCTTGATATCTGAATAAGCTATAAAAGTCGTTAAAGTAGTTCTAATCTTGAAACCTTATTGACTCTGGTAATCTACACACCTTGACGCATATAAAAAATACTTCATTGTTGGTCAACTCTTGAATCTAGAAAGCAGTGAATCTCAACAACTTAATTCTGTAACAATTTGTATGATATATTTGATGAATATTATCAGTTATTTTTATTTTTTTCTTCAAAACGACTGATCAGAATTGCTTAAAAAATCGTAATAATGTGTAAAATCCATGTTTACACATTTAGAGGAAATTTCATCCTATTTGGAGAGGTTTCATTTTCCAACATTTTCTGCCCAGCCAAATCTTATGGGGTTTTTAGAAACTTTGAGATGATTTTTCTCAAAATCGGTCTGACCGATTCATTCCAAAAACTATACAGTTCTAAGTTGGATGAGTTTGCGTGTACAAAAAAAGTTTCATGTTGATCAGTCAACCCTTGCGATCTGTGGAGTGCTTACAAACAAAAAAAAAAACAAACAAAAAAAAAAAAAAAAAAACACACAGACAAAGCCCTATAAGAGTGGGATGGAGACTTCGCTACGCTCATCAATAACTAGTCAAACGCGAAATATGCGTTGTAAGATGAGCGAGATATCTCAATAAGGTATAAAAGTCCTTAAAGTAGTTCTACCCTTGCTACTTTATCGACTCTGGTATTCTACACACCTTGATATCTGAATAAGCTATTAAAGTCGTTAAAGTAGTTTTACTCTTGCCACTTCATTGACTCTGGTGTTCTACACACCTTGACGCATATAAAAAATACTTCATTGTTGGTCAACTCTTGAATCTAGAAAGCAGTGAATCTCGACAACTTAATTCTGTCACAATTTTTATGATATATTTTATGAATATTATCAGACATTTTATTTTTTTTCTTCAAAACGACTGATCAGAATTGCTTAAAAGATCGTAATAATGTGTAAAATCCATGTATACACATTTAGAGAGAATTTCATTCCATTTGGAGAGATTTTATTTTTCAACATTTTCTGCCCAGCCAAATCTTATGGGGTTTTTAGAAACTTTGAGATGATGATTCTCAAAATCGGTCCGACCGATTCATCCCAAAAACTATACAGTTCTAAGTTGGATGAGTTTGCGTGTACAAAAAAAGTTTCATGTTGATCAGTCAACCCTTGCGACCTGTGGAGTGCTTACAAACAAAAAAAAAAAAAAAAAAAAAAAAAAAAAAAAAAAACACACAGACAAAGCCCTATAAGAGTGGGATGGAGACTTCGCTACGCTCATCAATTATGCACATATAAAGGATATAATGATGAAAAAAAAATCTTATTTTTTTAAATTGGTTCATAGTGAGAAAAAAGATACATCAATACTAGGCAAACGTGTCATGTGTTTCTGCGTTGATGGATGAGCTGGAACATATCAGCTTTTCTCTGGATTTGTTATTATATATATATATATATATATATATATATATATATATATATATATATATATATATATATATATATATATATATATATATATATATATATATATATATATATATGCCTTAAGATCCAAACAATTACGTCACTGCCATCCTATTTCTCAATTAATTTCCATGATAATAAAGAAGGCTTTGTTTTAATCGTTCACAATTAATTGGTGACAGTTGCTTGGACTTAATTTGTATCTTAATAGCTCTGAGTGATTTACAAAAATTATATTAAATATTCTTTCACATCAAAACAGCTGATCCGATTCAATTGAAAGTTCTTAATATTGTGTATCATTATCATATTGAAATTCCCTCAGAATTTGAATACTCTCGGATGAAATATTTTCGCGAATTTTTTCCTCTGGGTTATTCTTACGGGTTTTTTAAAAACTTTGTAATTAGTTTTCTCAGAAGTGATTGAACCGATTTCGCCTAGAAACCATACAGTATCGAATTAGATAGAATTATATGAGGTCACTTGTGTATGCCAAGTTTCAACTGATTTTGAATTTTCGTTTGACCTGTGGAGCGCGAACAAAAAAGCACTTTTTTCGAGTATGGTGAAATTGAGTCTTTGCTTCGCTCATCCAATAATAGTTCCTATAGTCATCAACTCGAATCTTCTTGATGTTCACTGAAAATAATGAGGAACTTGTTATAAGGGACTTGACGATTACCACAGTGATGATGTCGATAGAATGATCAGAAGTTAATAAGATAATACCTCCAAACATGCATGACTATACACGTCCGTGAAGCTGGCTCCTCACATATCAAGGGAGCTTATTCTTGAGATTTGTGAAAAGTGCTATGAAATGAAATGAGAATTATTTTACTGACAAATAGAGAATTACTGATTGCTTTTACCGAATCACCGTTTTCTCATTTCATTTTTTTTTTTATATATATTTTCATATTGCACATTAAACAAAATTATATGGAAATTCAATCTAGTATATTCTGTGTTGGTCAAATATTCTCCCGAATAATACTCTATATAGGCTTTGTATAAAGGATATATCAACATAAAATGAAACATATCTTCGCTCTCCTGGACATAACGTAGAGTACAGTTGCTCTAATTTATTTATTTATTTATTATATTTATTTATTTCATTCCACAAATCACTTGTAAGACTGACCATCTATTTTTTTAGTGAAATGCATCTCGCTTTTTTATTTTAGTAGTATTAGTAATCAGTTAAGTATAGTATTTAGTTGAAGTTATAGTAGTTTATTCAGTATTAGTTATGAGTATTAGAAGTATTATTTGGATGAACAAAGCAAATGACTCAATTTCACCATACCCGAAAAAAAGTGCCTGATTTTTTTTTTTTTGGTCCGCGCTCCACAGGTCAAACGAAAATTAAAAATCAGTTGAAACTATATTTCGATACTGTATAGTTTTGAGGCGCAATCGGAACCACTTCTGAGAAAACTCATTTCAGAGTTATCAAAAATCCCATACGAATAACCCAGAGGAAAAAATTCCTGAAGATTAATTCATCTGAGAGAATTCAAATTCTCAGGTTATTTCAATATAATGATGATACACATTATTTAGAACTTTCATCCAAATCGGAACAGCCGTTTTGATGTGAAAAAATATAATATAATTTTTTGAATCACTCAAAGCTATCAAGATACCAATTAAATCCAAGCAAAAGGTATCACCACTTGATTGTAAACGATTGAAACAAAGCCTTCTTTATTATCATAGAAATTGATAAGGAAAAATAAGATGACAGTGATGTAATGGTTTGGATCTCTAGGTGTATATATCTATATATAATAACCAATCCAAAGATAAGTTGATATGTTCCAGCTCATCCATCAACGCGACAACACATAACGCGTTTGCCTAGTTTCAGTAATTCGATTATTTCTTGAGATATTTTATCGTACATGTTATCGATGTGTTCGTGAAACAATTGACTTCAGTCTAAACTGAGAATGAGAAGTTCAACCATGTGCGCTTGGCATACAATACCAGAAAAAGTCACGCCATTTGTTATTGTTATTGAAGGTAACAGAAACTATTCATTTGTATCAAAACAGTTATAGGTAGACTACGCTGATGAAATTTAATTCATCTGATAGAGGGAGGTTTACTCAGTCAATGTATCAATTGACATCTTCATGCTAACCATCCACTGACCTTGTTTTATGTAATGATTTAACGTATTTTTCGACTAGTTTTACCAATTTTTTTCTGAATGTTCATTTTTTCCCTAATTTTTAGTTTTTAATATACTATTTCAACATAGATACATTGATAAATACGTCAACAAGTTTGATCAATTTTTGTGTGTGGGTTTACGTCGAGCTGACAGGTTTAACGAGTGTATAGAAAGTTTACAAATATATTTGCAATCAAGTTGTAGAAAAGTTGTAGAAACTAAGTTTTCTGAATACATTCTATAAGATTTCGTTTCAACTTTCAGGAATATTTCCAATATTTGCCCCAATTTTCCACATTATTTCCTCAATTCTAATAAAATGAAAGTGTGTTGAATTCGATTGGATACGCTGAAAAGGCGAATCACAAAGATAAGAATAAAGATGATGAATGAAGTGAATCGGGGAAAGCTCAGGAAACAGACTTCAATTTATTACAAATCAGACAAAATATCGACTGATTTTTTTCTTCCCAGGTTTCGCTCTTTCATGTGAAGTATAAAGTAAAAGTAGGTCAAACAAAATCACCATTCTTTACTATATTTTATCATATCTTTCATGGTCTTGCTGTCAATATCATTAGGGTTCTTGAGACTGAAATGTACGTTCATATATCAAACAAGATGAAATGTATATTATTATTATTATTATTATTATTATTATTATCATTTTATTTTCTTCCAAAGAACATTAACATTTGATGATTCATGATGTAACATATATTCAATATATACTTGTTCTTATATCACGTACTATGTTTTTCACATCCTTTCTTTCTTTTCAATTTGTATAATGATAAACTTCACATCTGCTGTTGATGGAAAGAAGTGATCATTGTCCAAGAAACCTGGTTCAAATTGGAAGGTATCAACATTCGTGTGTTTTGTTTACTCTTTTAATACCAATGCTGGTAATTTACTGATATCACAGGAACGGTTTTCACTTATAATGTGTTCCAGACTTTTGGAAACTGAGAAAACTTTTATCTGCGGCGGAAAATTATGGACACAGAGAGCGCAATCCTGGACTCCTGGTGTTGAAGTTCATTGGTTTTAAATAATTAAAATGAGATGGTAAGATCGCCCTTGTGGTGCCCCGTCCAAACGATCCTACTTTTCATCCATATAGCCTTAATTAGGGAACAATGACTTCATGACAAGTTTTAAAAACATTGTTCAAGATGTTTTTTCTACTGTGGAATCCATACTCTGTATCACATTGAATTAATGAAACTAGCTTCACGTTTTTCCACACATTTCAATCTATCGTAAGAGCTATGTTTTTCTCACAGATGCTGAGCGATTCAATTTTGATTCATTTGTAATGCAATGTATACCTGAGAATATATCGTTTTAACAAAGAGAGTCGATTTGGAGAAATATTAGTTTTTCGTTATAGCTTTGAAAAGGTATGAGATAGAGTTATAATACTAAGAACATACAAATATATTCAAAACCTTCTAAATATTGTGAGATTAACCTTTTTTCTCAGAAATTCATCGGAAGTGTGTTTCTTCAGCTGAACGAGTGTAATAATTATGCGAGATGCGTTGAATAGTAAATACTTATACCATCTTGAATTAAACTCCCCTCAAAGGATCCGAACCCCTCGGCATGCTTGTGTGGCCCCGTGATCTTGAGAGCCAACGTCGGGAGCAACTTATTTGCTCCCAGCAGGGTCAACGATGGCGATAATGTCTGGAATGAGAGTCCAGACCTAGTTCAGACCGTCTCAATCGAATGGAGTCGTTTATGGGGACCGCAGCATATGAAGGGAGCACTGAGCCTTGCATTTGTATTCTATGTTACTGTCACTTTTCATCTCATCTATCGTCTTCCTTTTTTTTTATTTTATATAATCTTCTCTCACTTTTCTCCCTCCCTCCCACTCCTTGCATATGCTCAAAACATCCATACACGATGTCAACCACGGCAAAGTACACGGATGTGAACATGGCGGCGCAAAATGACCCCGCTTTCGACGCTCCTTCAAACTATAATACTATAAGATATCAAAAATACCTATATTTTTCCCGTACTAAAATTTCGATATCAATATACCTTTCAGAACATATCACCAATAAACCTACATTCCGATGAATCCATTGTTATATTCTCGTAATTATCATGCATATATGCTCATCTTGTAACTGAATATGGATTAAATACATTACGTTTTCAAATCGCAATGTTTACAATAGAGGTGACTTGTAATAGGCTTCTGTCAAGTGACGTCACTCATTGTTGAAAAGAACAGACAGACAACAATGTCCACCAGTTGGATTTGACCAATCATAATGTTTAGTAGTTCACCAGTTCGCTGTATTTCTATGGAAACGATTGTTTGTCATTTGTTACGTGACAGAAACCTATACACTTGTAATACAAAAGTAGGTTGCTATAGCAACTAAAGTAATACATATTTGTCAATATTATCGGTCTGCTTACAATGATCAATAAGTATCGTCACTGACGAGAACATTAACTATTTGATTGTTGAATTATTTTTCATCATCAGGGTAGCAATATGAACGTATAAAAAAAACATAGTATTATATATATAATGATGATTTCAGAATGTATTTTTCATTTCATTAATTTTAATAATTATATTGAACAGCTTTCCACGAGCGTAGATGACGTCGCTCTCTAATATGGAATAACTAAACCTTTTACTTCCTACACTCCCAGTCTAACCCAATTTTGTCTTCTCCTCTTATTCTTTCATTAATCTTAGACTTCTTTAAAGTCCATAAATAGATTGTACATCATTCAACCACTGGAAATGATAACTGTATTCACTTTTTTTTCCAAGTTGTGAATAAATATACCATAGATATTCATTACAATGTGTTGGAGAGATATTTTATTTCCGATTGTATACGGTAATCTAATTCACAAAGTCATATTTTATTACGCAGAAAAACATGGAAAACGATTCCATCTTGCTCAGATTTCCCTTAGATATTAATTAGATGAGCGTAGCGAAGTCTCCATCCCACTCTTATATGGAGCTTTGTCTGTGTGTTCTTTTTTTTTTTTTTTGTGGGCACTGCACAGGTCGCAGGGTTTGACTGATCAACATGAAACTTTTTTTGTACGGGTCAACTTTTACAACTTAGAACTGTATAGTTTTTGGAATGAATCGGTCGATTAGATTTTGAAAAATATCATGTCAAAGTTTAAAAAAAAAAACATGAGATTAGGCTGGGTGAGAAAATTTGAAGACATGAAACCTCTCCGAAAATAATAAAAACATTTCTGAGTGTTCAAAGATGAATGATACACATAACTACCATTTTGTAAGCAATTCGAACCAGCCGTTTCGAAGAAAAAAATTCAAATAACTGTTTTTTACATCAAATATATGGTAATGAGCCAAGATTCACTGCTTCCTAGATTCGATATTTGCCCAAGCATTAAATATTCTTCATATTCGTCAAGGTGTGTAGAATACCAGAGAAGATAAAGTAGCAATTAAATGAAGGACAATGTGTGTAGAATACCAGAGTCGATAAAGTAGCAAATGTAGGACTGTTATTATACCTTATTCAGATATCTCGCTCATCTTACAACGCATATTTCGCGTTTGCCTAGTTTATATTCAATCATAATTTTTATATGAAATGCTGCTGGTAATCAACTTTCTTACCATAGACTAGATATTTTGAAACTGTGGAATATTTCATTCTGGGAGATGCTGAAGAGCGTATATCGGAATGAAGTCGACTCGGTCGTGTGGTGAAATGTACTTCGAGATACGTTTCAATGGATGATTGTAAAATGTGGTTGGAGTTCAGGTAAGGTTGGACACTAAAACCGATGACACACAACCGAGTCGACTTTATTCCGGTATACGCTAGTCAGGTGCCCTGATTTCACATGGAACTACAAAAGGGTATATACTAAATAATTATTGAATATACTCTACCACTATTAGATTGCCATAAACCTTATTATATACTAATTGTACATTTGTAATACATATATGAACTCACTGATAATCCAATAATATAATGTGATTCAATAATAATTAATGTTTACATATATGATTATTACAACTCTGTGGAGTATTTAATCAACAGTTGTCATATATAATCCTATAACTGTTAGTTGCAGGTCTGTGTTCATTTAAGAGTGCATGGAAGTGGATCTAGTGAAATATCAGTTCGTTGGTGATAACTTTCGAACGGTATGAGATATCATCTACTACTTTCATTACTTATATCATTTTCTTCATTATGTCTCAATCCTAATCTTGACTATGAGGTAAAATCGTTGTGATAAACTTGTACAACTGTAAGTTTACATTGTATTGTAATATTTGTATTCATATTTTTACTCATTAGATGAGCGTAGTGAAGTCTCCATCCCTCTCTTATAGGGCTTTGTCTGTGTGTGTTTTTTTTTTTTTTTTTTTTTTTTTGGGTACTGCACAGGTCGCAGGGTTTGACTGATCAACATGATACTTTTTTTTAGACTCAAACTTATCCAACATGGAACTGTAAAGTTTTTGGTATGAATCGATTGGACAGATTTTGAAGAAATATCATCTCAAAGTTTCTAAAAAACTCATAATATTACGCTGAGGAAAAAAATTTGAAAAATAAAATCTCTTCAAATGAGATGAATTTCTCTGTAAATGTGTAAACATGATTGATTCACATTATCACAACTTTGTATGCAATTCGAATCAGCCGTTTTGAAGAAAATAATTAAATTACCTGTTTTTATTCATCAAATATTATCATAGAAATTAAAACAGATTCAGGTTGCCGAGATTCACTGCTTTCTAGATTCGATATTTGCCCAACAATGAAGTCTTCTTTATATGCATCAAGGTGTGTAGAATACCAGATTCGAGAATATAGCAAGGGTAAAACTACTTTAACGACTATTACCTTATTCAGATATCTCGCTCATCTTACAACGCATATTTCGCGTTTGCCTAGTGTTACAAAATCGCTACTTGTCGATGTCTGAGATACCGATCGTACACTTCGTCGACCCGCATCGATATCGACTGAGTTGTCGATCAAGATATAGAATCCCAACGCAGTAAACAAAATCATTCTAATATTTACGATCTTGTTTCGAATGGTCACCCCTGAGCGGTCACAGACGTGTTCCTAATCGCACACAATAACATAATTCGAAGAAAAGATATACTCGTCTTCTGCAAACCTGAATACTAGATTCGTTCTAATCTTTTCTTCCTGGATACAGGCTTCTATAGCGAATCAGAGCGAAGCTGAGTTCAGTGCACATTCACGACAACAATCTGAGTTTAGTGGTCGAGTGGCTAGCCTACTGAACCGTCATTCAGGAGACCGTGGTTCGATTCCCGCGATGGTCGACCATGCTGACGGGTTTTCAGTGGTTTCCCAATGTCGTTAAAACTTATAATAAAATGACCTCTCATCACATCATTCCATAATCTCTTATATCATTCACCGACGCCAATAGATCGTAATCAACAGTGCAGTGCGTCGTTAAACCCAATATAAATAAAACAATCGACTAGAAAACGTGTTAGATAAAAGTAGGGTTACTTTTCGACATGGAAATCACAAACGATATCGAAACATCAATATAGAATATCGATCGAAATATATCGAAATTTTCAGTTTTTAATCTATATCGATTCCAATAAAAAATATCGAATCGGAAATATCAAGTGGGGAAAATGCTAGATCGGAAGTCATTCTTGATTAGATGAGCTTTAGCCAGGATTCAATTTGATATACTGAAAAAAATTGGTGTTCGTTTTAATGTTGTTTTTTTTCATGTTTTTTGTTGGTTTTCCACAGGTCAAACGGCTACAGCTATCAACTTCAAACTTTTTGTTATTATGGTTCCTCATCCAACTCAAATCTTTATAGTTTTTTAGCCTTATCGGGTGGTAATTTTTATTTCTATGAATTTTAGAAATTTCAAAAATACCCATTAGAATAACAGCGAAAAAAAAAAGAAAATATTTTTATTTTCTAAAAGAATGAAATTTTGCGTGAAGTTGAATTACATTTTGATACACATTTCTGGAAATTTTCGGCTTGATCGGGTCAGCCATCTTGAAGAAAAAACATTAAATGTGGTAAATTGGTACCACTCGAAACAGTTTTTACCCATTTATAACTTAAATGTCACCCAATTGGCGAATGTGGGCAAAAGTTTGGCAATCAACATATCCGCTCGTCTAACAACGCATATATGGCATTTTCCTAGTTAGATGAAGCCAGTGTCCATAAAATCCTCTACGGAGTAGAAAGTGTTCTTCAGAAGATGCATTTTAATAGTTGATTTGAATTCTTTGAAAGGCATTTCTTTGACGATTGTTGATAATTTATTGAACAATTTTGATCCACAATGATGCAAGCCTCTCTGGTAAATAGTTTTATAGTACTTGTCCAGTTTACTAAGATTCTTGTGTCGAGTATCGTGACTGTGTTTATGACATGTAATTATTCATGGATATTAGTTTTGACAAATGTTAGTACCTTAAATATATATGTGCACGGCAATGTCATAATTTGTAACTCGTAAAATAGTGGTTTACAACTTGGCATTATTGGTACAGATGAAGAAATAGACCTCCAATTGGATTTCATAATTATTCTAATTGCTGTCTTTTGCAGCTTAAAAGTATCGTTCACATTACTAGCATTACCCCAGAACTCAATACCATAGCTCATGACTGAGTAAAAATATGCAAAATAAACCATTTTAAGTGTATTAAGATTTTATGTCTTTCATACATTTCCAAGCATAAAACAAGCTGAGCTGAGTTTCGAGTTGACATAATCTATATGCTCGTTCCATTTTATCTTATTGTCTATTTGAAGCCCTAAAAATTTCGTACTGACTGAGAAGGGAATTATTTCGTTATCAGTTTGTATTTGCATTACATTTGTGTTTTCCGAGTTGAAATGTATAAGGTTCGTTTTTTTCCGATTCAGGAAAAGCATATTGGTTTTAAACCAATTGGAAAGTAGTATCACCGTGTTTTTGCTTTGTTTTCTAAGTCTTCAATTGAATCGGCCTTCACAATGGCATTTGTATCATCAGCAAATAGTACTATATCGACAAGGGGACAACTTACATTTTTGGGCAAGTCATTTATATAGATTAGAAAAATTAGAGGGCCCAATGTACTTCCTTGCTGTACCCCACAAGAAATGTTCCCGATTTGCAATGCATACGTTTCCAGTTTTCCTGTGACGAAATTCTGATATTTAATTTCCACTGCTTGCTGTCTTCCCTCTAAGTAGGACCTAAATCATGCATTTGCAATTCCTCTGATACCATAATGCTCTAATTTTTCCAGGATGAGTGAGTGTTGAACAAGATCAAAAGCTTTAGATAAATCACAAAAGATGCTTAGTACATGTTCATTCTTGTCAATTGATTTCAAAACAGATTGCGTAAGAGAATAAATTGCAGTCGATGTACTTTTCCCGTTTCTAAAACCATGTTGCTCCTCGACTAATGCGTTATTGTTGTCGAGAAAACGTTTCAATCTCTTGAATACTATTTTCTCATATATTTTGGAGAATGCGGGAAGGAGAGATATTGGCCTGTAATTATCTAGAAGTTGCTTACTACGCAATGGCACAATTTTAGCTGTTTTTAATTCATTTGGAAAAATACCAATCATCAATGATTTATTAATGAGGTATGTCAGCTGTGCACTAATGTGCTGACAGGTAAGTTTAATTACTTTAAAAGGAATTGAATCAATATCTGTTGATGCTTTACTTTGCATTTCCTTAATAGTAAGTTCTACTTGAACCTTATTACAGGAACCAATTCTTCCTCTCCATGTTATTATATCTACACCCATGATAAAAGCTGACTTCTACAATTCACTCCACTACTGGAAACACGTTTATCTCGCAGGACTGCTAACTGCTAACTTGTGTTTTGAGGTGGATTCTATTTTTCAAACCTTTCCTCCCAACCCAACCCTTTAAGGTTTTTTAGGAACTTTGTGTTGATGTTTCTAAAAAATGTTCACTGGCAGTGACAAAGCTCCATACCGTGAAATGGAAACAGTTGTAATATCAAGAATTTGATTCAAAGATTCACGTGGAATATAATCAATCATGTTTCATACACAGTTTACAACTTGAATGAATTGAATGTATTGAGTGAAGTATCGATTTATTGACTGACAGATTACATGTGGTAGAATACAATCACTGTGTTGAGAAAAATAAATCTTTGATCTTCTTAAACATTTTCATCTTCTTCTGATCGACTCTTGTTTGCCTCTTCCAGTCTTCTCATCTCACTGTAGTCATTGATTCATTCCTTGTTTTGTATATCATTCCAGTGTTTCATTCAATTTCACTCATTTATTTATTTGATCGTGGGCTAATTTAACATCCCAGTATTTACTTTAACGACTGAGGAAAACCACGAAAAACCTCAGTCAGGATGGCTGTCATGAATGAAGTACGATGATTAATAAGTGAAGACCCTCTGAGGCATGAGCCAGGCTGCTATGGGTCAGTGGGACAATTCTCCAGGCAAGACTTGGTGGAATGGAAAACTCTGCAGGCAGGAATCGATGAGCTTAAAAACTCTCCAGGCAGGACTCTATGAGTTAGATGACTCTCCAGGCAGGACTTGATAAGCTGGACATCTCTCCAGGCAGGACTCGATAAGCTGGGCATCTCTCCAGGCAGGACTCTATGGGAATCCTGGAATTCTCTCCAGGCAGGACTCTATGAGTTAGACAACTCTCCAGGCAGGACTCGATAAGCTGGACATCTTTCCAGGCAGGACTCCATGGGAATCCTGGAATTCTCTCCAGGCAGGACTCTATGAGTTATACAACTCTCCAGGCAGGACTCGATAAGCTGGACATCTCTCCAGGCAGGACTCTATGGAAATCCTGGAATTCTCTCCAGGCAGGACTCTATGAGTTATACAACTCTCCAGGCAGGACTCGATAAGCTGGACATCTCTCCAGGCAGGACTCTATGGGAATCCTGGAATTCTCTCCAGGCAGGACTCTATGAGTTAGACAACTCTCCAGGCAGGACTCGATAAGCTGGACATTTCTCCAGGCAGGACTCTATGGGAAACCTGGAATTCTCTCCAGTCAGGACTCTATGGGAATCCTGGAATTCTGGATAAGGTGTTTTACCACCGCTGCCAAAGACCCGTGAGCGTGAACCGCATGAACTCTTGTGGTCGAATAAACCCTGGAACAAGACATTTGGTGTGAAGTGATCAGGCGATGGAACAAACCAAAATCAAACACAGAAGCGGAAAAACTGAAAAAAAACTTCCATCTTGAAGCTTAATCCTGTATTGGAAAGATTGAGAGAAAATAACAGCAATGATCTACTCTCAGAATGTGTACACAGTTTTAATTCCACTATAATGCTGTATACATTGTTGGCCTGACCTTTGGCTCTCAACTTCAATCAAAATGTGTACACAGTTTTGATTCCACTATAATCATGTACATTGCTAGCCTGACCTTTGGCTCTTAGCTTCCTTCAAAATATGTACAATATTTGATTCCACTATAATCATGTACATTGTTAGCCTGACCTTTGGCTCTTAGCTTCTTTCAAAATATGTACAATATTTGATTCCACTATAATCATGTACATTGTCAGCCTGACCTTTGGCTCTTAGCTTCTTTCAAAATATGTACAATATTTGATTCCACTATAATCATGTACATTGTTAGCCTGACCTTTGGCTCTTAGCTTCTTTCAAAATATGTACAATATTTGATTCCACTATAATCATGTACATTGTTAGCCTGACCTTTGGCTCTCAGCTTCTGTCAAAATGTGTACACAAATTTGATTCCACTATAATCATGTACATTGTTAGCCTGACCTTTGGCTCTTAGCTTCCTTCAAAATGTGTACACAATTTTGATTCCACTATTGTACATTGTTGGCCTGACCTTTGGATCTCAGCTTCTTTCAAAATGTGTACACAAATTTGATTCCACTATAATCATGTACATTGTTAGCCTGACCTTTGGCTCTTAGCTTCCTTCAAAATGTGTACACAATTTTGATTCCACTATTGTACATTGTTAGCCTGACCTTTGGCTCTCAGCTTCTTTCAAAATGTGTACACAAATTTGATTCCACTATAATCATGTACATTGTTAGCCTGACCTTTGGCTCTTAGCTTCTTTCAAAATGTGTACACAAATTTTATTTCACTATTGTACATTGTTAGCCTGACCTTTGGCTCTTAGCTTCTTTCAAAATGTGTACACAAATTTGATTCCACTATTGTACATTGTTAGCCTGACCTTTGGCTCTTAGCTTCTTTCAAAATGTGTACACAAATTTGATTCCACTATTGTACATTGTTAGCCTGACCTTTGGCTCTTAGCTTCTTTCAAAATGTGTACACAAATTTGATTCCACTATTGTACATTGTTAGCCTGACCTTTGGCTCTTAGCTTCTTTCAAAATGTGTACACAAATTTGATTCCACTATTGTACATTGTTAGCCTGACCTTTGGCTCTTAGCTTCTTTCAAAATGTGTACACAAATTTGATTCCACTATTGTACATTGTTAGCCTGACCTTTGGATCTTAGCTTCTTTCAAAATGTGTACACAAATTTGATTCCACTATTGTACATTGTTAGCCTGACCTTTGGCTCTTAGCTTCTTTCAAAATGTGTAAATAGTTTTTGATTTCTATTACAGTCTCCTTTTCAACATCTGATTTTAATAACTTCGCATACGGCTATATATGAATTCAGACGCCTCATTGGCTTAGCTTATACAGTTAGCTTTGCGTGGAGCGTGGAACTGAATGCGTCGAGTCTCTGTTGGTCACTCATTGGCTAAGTGGCTCAGGATGGCGGGGTCGTCTTCCTGAGATGACGAGTGCTCAGAAGCTGTGATCATTCTCTTCCATCCATCCGAAACCATTCACAACTGGACTAGTTCTGTTGTGGTGCCTGAAGAGCGTATACCAGAATAAAGTCGACTCGGTTGTGTGGCATGGGTTTGAGGGTCCAACCTCATCTGAACCCTAACCACATTCCATTGGAGAGTGCCGCAAAGCCCACGTCACACAACCGAGTCGACTTTATTCCGGTATACGCTGTTCAGCGCCCCCGTTATGTCTCCTCGTGGTGTGATGGCTGGCCCACACTTGTTGCTGTGTCTTCAAGTATTTGTTCCACCATGCTCGACTAGGGATAGAAGGTCTCACAATTATTATCACGTCATTTGCTAGATTTTTCTGCTTTGCAATGCAAAATTAATTGGAGGAATCCTTTCATCTGTTTGTTTCTGCGAATGGAGGAGGGATTGGAAAATGACGACTGGTTGGAAATGAAATTTTAAACATTCTACAAAATATTTTCTGAATATTTTTAATCATTACCAAAGAGTTCAAGTCTCCTAGGAAACAACTGCTCATTTCTTGTCATAAATACAATTATTTATTCATTAACATTTCCAATTGTCGATTTTTTCATATTTTCATGTATTTATTTTCAATTTTCATATTTAATAACGATCGTTACTTGATACATCAATAATTGGTGATTTTACTCTGCATCAATTCGCTATGCACCAATTTTGCTATGCATATTTTGCTATGCTCGATCATGTAATCTGATTACTAATGATGCTCGACTAGCTAGGTTATATGGGGCCGGGTATCAATTCATCTCGGTAATGAGTGAATATTATACAAACTAGCTGAGATATCAGTACAGAGTAGGCCTAAGACAAACAACTTACCACAAGGTAACAACTTGATTATTATCTAAAGTTCTCATGTTTACAGTAAACAGAGTATTTCATATTATTTTCAACCCATTGTCAAAAATATTTCTTGCTAATTATCATCACTAATATTAGAAATAATTGTAACAATAATATTTTCTACTCACAACTTGGAAAATTCTGTGATTTCATTAGTTTCTTATACGAATGGAGGAGGGACTGGAAATAACAACTGCTAGGAATAACATTTTTAACATTTTCCTCCGAGTTCATGTATCCTAGGAAACAATCGATTATTTTTTGTTATTATCACAATTATTATTTGTTTATCAACATTTCTATTTGAATTTTAAAAATGTTATCAATTGTTACTCAAATATGCATTGTCAACTTTGCCATGTATCAATCCTCTACGCATCAGTTTCGCGATCTATTATTTGCAACGCTCTGTCATGTTATTTGATTACTTTGATGATGCTCGACGACCCCACCATAAGCTAGGTTATATGGGGGTATTGATTAACCTCGGTTATAATTGAAGGTTATACAAACCAGCCCTAATCTCAAATAGTCTCACCGAGACGCGTGGCCAAGTGGTAACACACTGAACTGTCATTCGGGAGACCGGGGTTCGATTCCCGCCATGGTCGACCATCCTGACAGGGGTTTTTCGTGGTTTCCCTGTCGTTCAAGTTAATACTGGGATGGTTCCTCAACAACAGGCCACGACCGACTCCATCAACCCCATCCCACCATCAAAACACCTAATACAATAACCTTTCATCTCATTATCCCATCATCTCATTCATCATCCACCGACGCCAATAGATCGTAGCCATCAGTATAGTGCGTCGTTAAAACCCAATATAAATATATTATCAAATAGTCTCAATTAGTCTTAATTAGTCTCAGTTTGACAAAGGAATTGCAACATGGAAACCACTTGATCCTTATCGACAGCACAAGTTTCATCTCATGTTTATAGCAATTAGAGTTCATGAACCACGGACAAGTTTATTATAGTCTAACCTATTCTCCTGATATTTTGTCGATGTTTCTTGCTAATTATCATCATTGATATTTTAAAATAATTAATTCTATCGTTGATAGTTTCTACTCACAACTTGAAGATTCTGTGATCACATTCTTTTCTTTACGAATAGAGGATAGACGACTGGAAAGACTTCACAGCATGAATGACATTCCAAAAATTTCCCAATGATTTCAAGTTTCCTAGGAAACAAACATATATTCTAGTTTATTATCAGAATTATTCATCAACCAACATATCCATTCGTTGGACTTCATAATACATCATTAATTGTTATAATAAATAAATTGGCAATTTTGCCATTCTCGATCATGCATAGGCTGGATCAGTTTTGCTTTTCATCAACTTTGCTATGCAATTTTGCCAATTTTTGATATGTAAAATTTGCAAAATATGAAAATTTGCATTTTGTTTGATCACTGATGATGCTCGACGACCCCACCATCAGCTAGGTTATATGGGAGTATCAATTCACTTCAGTTTGAGTGAAGATTGTACAAACTAGCTGAGATATTACAGTAAGACAGACAGATTGCAACAAGGTATAACAACTTGAACCTTATATACAGCTTTCATGATTATGGCAAACAGAGTATTTCATGTTATTTCCAATAACTATAGTCAAACGCGAAATATGCGTTGTAAGATGAGCGAGATATCTGAATAAGGTATAAAAGTCCTTGAAGTAGTTCTACCCTTGCTACTTTATCGACTCTGGTATTCTACACACCTTGATATCTGAATAAGCCATAAAAGTCGTTAAAGTAGTTCTACTCTTGCCACTTCATTGACTCTGGTATTCTACACACCTTGATGTATATAAAAAATACTTCATTGTTGGTCAACTCTTGAATCTAGAAAGCAGTGAATCACGACAACTTAATTCTGTTACAATTTTTATGATATATTTGATGAATATTATCAGTTTTTTTTTTCTTCAAAACGGCTGATTGGAATTGCATACAAAATCGTGAAAATGTGTAAAATCTATGTATACACATTTAGAGAAAATTTCATCCCATTTGGAGAGATTTTATTTTTCAACATTTTCCGCCCAGCCAAATCTTATGGGGTTTTTAGAAACTTTGAGATGATTTTTCTCAAAATCGGTCCAACCGATTCATTCCAAACACTATACAGTTCCAAGTTGGATGAGTTTGCGTGTACAAAAAAGTTTCATGTTCATCAGTCAACCCTTGCGACCTGTGGAGTGCTTACAAAAAAAAAACACAGACACTTCGCTACGCTCATCAATTATATTGTCAATATTTCTTGCTAATTTTCAACACCAATATTAAAATCATTCTATTATGAATAGTTTCTACTCACAACTTGTAAGTTTCTATGAAATAATCAGTTTTTCTACGAATGGAGGAGAGACCGAAAATGGCGACTGCTCAGGAATGCCATTTTGAACATTTTCCAGCGATTTCAAGTTTTCTAGGAAACAATCGTTCATTTCTTGTTGATTATAACAATTATTTGTTTATTAACATTTCCATTTGTTGATTTTTTAAATTATGTTATCAATTGTTACTTAAGCCCGTATTACACGGGGAATGGTTGCAATTGAATGAAATCAATTGGTTTCTCAAGGTCACTCCAAACAGCCGAATGACCTATTCGCGATTTAAAGCAAAGTGGCTGACATCTGGGGATGTTTTAGTGAACTGGGCGGAGGCAGATACTTTCAAATTATATACAAATTAATTAATGCGTAATTACAATATAAAATACAAAATTGAAATTACTAAAATTATTAATTATCAAAATTACAATATTAATTACAAATATAATGTGTGTGAGCACACAACAACACGACATCTTGGCCTAACTGCCTCCCGACGGCCAATCGCCCACTTCGACAGTGCTGCCACCTGGTTAGCTTTTAATCACGAATTACACATAACCAAATGGCCGGGCTGGTTGAATGGTTCACAGCCTCCTTGAGGCACAGCCTGCTTGTCACGGATAACAAAAAATTAAGAATTGTTTGATTGGTTTAAACAAAATTGTCCAGAATAATTTCTATATTTTATTATCATTTTATAATTTCGATCACAAACTGCAAAATAAAAGGAATTTTCAACTTCAAACGTCACTTAAAATTGACTGTTGATGTAATTTGACAAACGTCAATGTTTTGACATTGAGATCAGCTGTTCGCTATTTGGTTTCCTATTGGATGAATCGGATCACGTGGGCTCTATTCAGTGAATGCAACCCGAGAATATATCTATTCCAATTATTCCAATATCTATTCCTATTTCCAATTGCGTCAATTGAACTCTATTCAAACAGCCGAATGGAGTTGAGTCATCTGCGCTTGCGCGCATCAATTGCAACCAACCCATTCGGGCTTTTCATTCCCCGTGTAATATGGCCTTTAAATATGCTAGCATTGGCAATTTTGCTACGCATCAATCGTCTGTGCATCAGTTTTGCGATGCCTATTTTGCAATGCTTATGATCATGTTATCTGATTACTAATGAATGGTGCTCGATGACCTCACCATCAGCTAGGTTATATGGGGGTATCGAATCAATTCACTTCGGAAACCAGCTGAGATATTATACTCTCAGTTTGACAACTAGATTGCAACAAGGAAACAACTTGATCCTTATCTAGAGCTCCCATGTTTATGGCAAACAGAGTATATATGAACCACGGAAGAGTTTATTATAGTCTACCATATTCTCCCAGTATTTTGTCAATATTTCTTGCTAATTAATATCATTAATAGCCTATCAGGAATATTTGTAACAATAATAGTTTCTACTCACAACTTGGAAGATTCTGTGATTTCATTAGTTTCTTATACGAATGGAGGAGGGACTGGAAATGACGACTGTTCAGGAATAACATTTTGAACATTTCCAACGATTTCAAGTTTCCTAAGAAACAATGATTTATTCCTTGTCACCATCACAACTATTTGTTTATTATTATTTCCATTTGTTGTTTTGATAAATATGTTATCAATTGTTATACTCAAATATATACATTACCAGTTTCGCTATGTTCGATTAATATTATTATTATTATTGATGTTTAACGGCTCGTCAACATCTCAGGTCATGCTATGCTCGATCATAGCATGATCTGAGCCATCATGCATAGATCAATTTTACTATGCTCGATCATTTTATCTGATTACTAATGATTCTCGACGACCCCACCATCGGCTAGATTATATGGGGGTATTCATCAACCTCGGTTATTACAAGTGGAGATTATACGAATCAGTCTTAATTTTGAGTATAGTCTCAATTAGTCTTAGTAAGACAAACAAATTGCAACAAGGAGACGGCTTTTTATCAACAGCTCAAGTTTCAATCTGCAGCTCTCATGTATACAGCAAACAGAGTTTATATGAACCACGGACGAATTTATCAGAGCCTACCACATTTTCCTAATATTTTGTCGATATTTCTTGCTACTTATCATCAATAATATTAGCAATAATTGTATCAATAATAGTTTCTACTCACAACTCATGGAAGATTCTGTGATGTCATCAGTTTTTTATACGAATGGAGGAGAGACTGAAAATGGCGACTGTGAGGAATGACATTTTAAACATTTTCCACCCATAGAGTTCAAGTTTTCTAGGAAACAACTGTTTATTACTTTTTAATTATTGCAATCATTTATTGATATTTCATGTGTTGAATTTCTCAAGTGTATGATTGATTGTTACCAAATAGATTGGCAACAACACTCCGATTTCGATGCAGACAAAGCTTGTTAATATTTATCAAATTGTTAAATGATATCCTAATCTATTAACCTTGATATATCAGGAATATTGAAAAGTGTTCCATCATTTACAATTTACAATTTACAATTTTAAGTTACAATTCCAGTGGCCGCTAGTGTCAATTGTTAAAATAGGTGCACAGCAAGATTGAACAACAGGTTGACAATTTCATAAAACTAGAAAAACTCGGGATATGCGTTGTGAGCTATGAGCTTAGAAGTATGGAAATCCAGAATGAAAAATATTTCGTCAGATCAATCCAAATCTCCTTTCTTGGATTAAAAAAAAACGTTTGAAAACCTCACCTGCAACTTGTTGATTGGATCAGCGTAGCGAAGATTCACCAAAACCACAAAAAAAAAACGGGCTCCGTTTTTATGTTTTTTGTTTGTTTGTTTGTTTGTAATATTGTGCGCTGCATCCAGGTCAGGAAAAAATACCTATCGACTTGAAACTTTCTCTACATATTTCTGTCATACCAGAATAGGTTGGTATCGTTTTTCAGAGAAATCGGTTAGAATTTTTTTCCGTAAAAAACGCGGAAAGTTTGAGAAATACTCATAAGAATAACACGGGTGGAAAATACTTGAAATGTGGAAAATTTTCAAAACCTTCAAAATTTTCACTGAATATGGAAGACATAATGAGGGAATTTTTCAGTGACTTTCACAACATTCGGATGGGAAATTACAAAGAAAACGCAATAAAAGTATCCATTTCATTGGAGGAATTGGGATCAATTGAATTTGCAAAGTGTATATACGACAGGTTGTAGCACTATGAATATCAACAAGTTGCAGGTAGGCCTAAGGTTTTCGAACATTTGAAGCAATTCAAGGTCCGTAGATGTGGATTGATCTGACGAAATATTTTCCATTCCAGATTTCCATACTTCCAAGCTCATCTCACAACGCAAATCCCGCGTTTTCCTAGTAGACTATATACCAATTACCTCGGAAGAGGGTCAAAAGTTCAATAAACATACATACAATTATACATAATGAAAAAGAAAAACAGATAATTTTAATAATTTCAGGATGGTATAAAATATAACTATTTAACTCATGTCGCACATTTTCCAAGCGTATACAACTGAAAAATGTTTTTTTAAGCCGTATACTTTTGATAATTAGAGATTAGAGTATTATAGTTGATACCATCTAGAACATGTTAAGAGTAACCGTATTTCCTCTTCATCAGAATTATCTCATACCGTTCGAAATTCATCAATTAAAAAAAAAATCTAAATCGACTGCCATAGACTCTTAAGAGCCCGCATCTCAGCTGAGAATGTTTTTCTTCAAAATGCTAGATCCAAGCTCGATGTGCGTTCAAAAGTTTGGTTGTGGGTTGAAAAGTGAGAAGGGGATGATATTGAAAGAGTTCCAGTAACCACCGCTAGATGGGGGAGTTTTTCATTCCATAATTTGGACAAAATCTAATTACATTACATATTTTGGCCAAGAAAATTGGGAAAAGTGTAGAATTACAGGCAAATCAGAATTTCTGAAATTGATGAACAAAGTTGAACTTAAGGATATGCGTTTGTAATTTATTCCTACCATTATTTTTTAACCGGTTATTAAACAATGAAAACCATCAAATTAGGCACATTTTGAGTCTATCTTTGCTCCATAATAAAATTATTCTTCAATTTTCGATAAAGCATATCTAATTGTGATAGTATCACTTATTTATTGCATTTTACCGCAAGTCCGTAGTGTTTGTAGCTCTTGAGATATATATGGCGAAAGTCCACCCTGTAAATCTGCCCAAGATGCGGGCTCTTAAGGGTATCGACCCACACACACTCTCTCCATCCTCATGCCATGGGCAAAATAGCTGTACCATTTCCCTTTGGTGTATGACTACACTCAACTGGTCTACTTAGTCGGTGTACTGCTATTGTCTAACAATATTCAACACTTGCAAACAGTCTAGACTCAATGGATTGATATTATGAATTCAGCTAATCTCGTGAAACGGTACTCGGGGTCTAATGATTTATGCAGTGTGCTGGCTCTATGCATACGAGAAACACTTTACCAAACTGATGGTTTCTTTCGTACATCGCACTAGTGTTGTGGTTGTTCACATAGGCAACAATCATAAAAGCTTTCAGAAAAGATAGAACTATGAGCTCGAGTCAAGTTCGATATACATACAATATACATTCATATATATATATATATATATATATATATATATATATATATATATATATATATATATATATATATATATATATATATATATATATATATATATATATATATATATATGTATTTATATATGTGTATATATATATATATGTATATATATATATATATATATATATATATATATATATATATATATATATATATATAAATATATATATATATATATATATATATATATATATATATATATTTATATATATATATATATATTCATATATATTTATATATATATATATATATATATATATATATATATATATATATATATATATATATATGTATATATATATATATATATATATATATATATATATATATATATATATATATATATATATATATCGATTCATAAATAGGTATAGATTCATGCACTATATACATAATATTATATAAACACTATCATCAATACCACCACCGCAGCCACCATCATCCGGTATAATAGAGATATATACTGAAAACACTTGTGTATAGAGCAAGACGCCACTCAGTTAAATACCTCTGGGAAAATTAATTGAGACAGCTGAAATGAACTATTGGGACAAAATTGGTACAAAATTTAAGAGTGGAGTACAAATTGAAAGCCTCAAGTAAAAATTCATGACTACTGAAAAGGAAATGAGAGACAACTCATTGGGTATTTTTGTATTCACGTACGGTACGTGAAAAGCACTATGGAAAAGTTTAGTCAGCTTCTGAAAAAGCACAAAAGAAAAACGTGTTATACAACGGACAAAGACGGAGCACCCAATGAAGAGAGAGGAGTGTACAGAAATGCATGTAATTTTGGAATAGTATATATTGGGCAGTTGCAGAATTACCATTGCAAAGTCGACTAATATGCTGGCCTTCCAAACCGCGATTTGCGTTTCGCTCTCGCAAGGCGGTGTAATTGAGGCGAGCTCAACAATCAGGAATCGCGTAATTTTCGTCACTGATTGGTCGTTTTATCATATCACGGTGGCTCAGAAAAACGTTTAGCGAATTCGCAATCCGAATAACGCAGGTATGGTAGCCCAGCATAAGGGAACATAGAATGTGCTGAAAAAAACTGTCAGTGATGGCCGAACATATTATCATCAGAATGCCAAATGTTATAATGCGGATATACTCACTGCCCTTTCAAATCGAATGCGGGTTTCTTGTTGTGAAATGTAATGTGCGAGAAAATGAAAAATGTATGTAAATAATGTTCAAAAATAAGAATAAAATTATTTTAAAATGAAATGAAACGAAATTAAATGAAATTTCAAGTCGAATGATAACGGAGAAACGCAAAGAATTCTTCATGATTCACGAGTAATGGACAGGTGACCTCAGTAGAATGAATAAATGACTGAATCATTTCAATTAGAAAAACATAAGAACAGTTTCAAAGGTGATAATGAATAAACTGTGATAAGCGACGGTTAGAAAACTATTCTGAGCTATCCAATCAGCATAAACCAAGATATCACATCGATATTAGTACTATGTCAGAATATATTACCAACAACATCCAGACAGAAGAAACGGTACAACTTGAGAAGATCTGAAAAGTAGGTGGAGGTGCCGGGTTTTAGGTTTCGATAATATATATATATTTTTTTTTTTTAAATAACATCGAAACTTGATACAGAATCATTGTTCCCCAATTAATTATGTGGATGAAAGGTAGGATCGTTTGGACGGGGCATCACAAGGGCGATCTTACCACCCCACCTATAAAATAAAATGGTGGCCGCGTTCTAATCTTTTCTATGTCATGTAAGAGTGGGTTTTCGTGTGAAATATTATCAATTGATTCAATTTTCAAGCAAGAACCAACCATTAAAATGAATAATAACATATAGGCACGATGTAGTGATACTAAGCAACATACTCTATTATAATAATTATAAAGACGGTGTGCGCGTATACCGTCTCCCATACTATAAACATGGACGGAATGTGTGGTTTTTTGCGGTCAGTTCAGAGTCAAACGTCCCAATATCCTGTCGCGATTTAGCGGATTTACTTGTGAACTAGATGTTGAGAAGAGTAGCTAGGGTACCGGTGGTATTGTTGAACTTATACAAAATCTATCATTTTCGTGCAAAACAAAATATGTAACTGCTAACACAATAATTGAACTGAGTAGTGTGTGTCATTGTATAGCATTGTTGTTTTATATTGTTTGATATGGAAGCGATAGTTGCGCTACAGGCAATCAGGACTCTGGACTCAGATTCTAACCCCGGAAATATTTCACTTTGAAGACCCGAGTCGGTACACCTTCTTTATATAGCTGCCTGCCTTTCCATAATCATGTTTTCGAAACGAAACGAAACGAAATTAGTCATTAGCCAATCACAGGCTTGAAAACCACTGGGAGTCCATGTTGGAATTTCATGTTGTTCTTTCGCAACATGGCGGCCAAGACGAGTTGGGTCAAACTCAACTTTTTTCGAAAAACTTTTTTCAACTTTTTTTTCAACTTTTTTTTTTGTGAGTTAAATTCGCAACGAATTGGCGGAAATAGAATTATAGTTTCCAGATTTTACTCCTATGATCGCTAGTGTCTATACTTTCCTCTACGTCACATCGAGTGCTTTGACCGCCGAATCTTGTTCGTGTCAACAATCGTAAAAATGTTTTTAAAATTAGTTTTATAATTGAAAATTTATAGGCCTATTCATAAATTTGTATATTAATCAATAATTATATTAATTTATATTATTAATTTAAAAATGGTGTTATAGAAACCCACCAGGATGCGATAGAATCACTACTCAGTTCAAAATGAAATCACTAGGATGCGCTAGAATTGCGAAATTATTTCGCACATCATGGAAACAGCAAAGTTCGTCACGCAAAGTTTCGCAGTCATTTTTTGTTATGGAAAGCTAGCTATGATAAAGTTTGTTGGCATCATTACAATGTGATAAGAATATAGTCACCACAGCCCCCATGATTGCTTTCTTTAATACATAGGCTTGTGTCACATTACAAATGGCTATGACTATCAATAACGTAACGGGATAAGCAACATGACGCTTTCCTTTCGCACCATGCGTATTTCAGAGGGATGCCGCCTCACAAATGTTATGATGATTTGCTGGTATTATTGTATGTTGATCTATACAAGTAATAGATGTAATACAATCTGTGAATCCAGCTCTTTCCAACTGCATTAAACAATATTGGGATAAATTTCATTTGAATTGGCCAATCTAAATTTAAAATACGTCTGTAAAAGCATTTAGTCCCCTAGTCAAGAGCCCTACTGCTATATTTACCATTTCATAACTGGATAATTACTCACCATCTACGAGAAAGATCAGAAACAATGCAAGTATACAACTATGTTCTATACATTGAAATACGAGCCTAATACGTACGATTTGATTTGAAATTGCGAATCTCAGAAATGTACACGAAAGCGCGCTGATTCCATCATGGTGAAAACGGCCTCGTGTTAAAAAGGATAGGACTTACGTGGGTTGCTTATCCCGTTACGTTATTGATAGTCATGGCAAATGGTGAATATTCGTTACCATAGCAATACAGAAAACTGGTTGACAATCAAAGATTGTGATTGGTTAATATCAGCTGGTGGATATTGTTGTCTGACTCTTTTAACAATGAGTGACGTCACTTAACAGAAGCCTATTGACTTTGTAGTTACTGAGATTGGTATATATGTATACGAATGACGTCATGATTAGTCTGTTTTAATTAAAACGTTTGAACCTGTTTGTATTCACGAAAGTGAAATCGCGAACCATCAGCGCGTCAATGGTTTGGGATAGGGAAGACGGTCGCTCGGAACCTGCGTCTTCAGAAGATATAATTATATTGTATAAGTGGGCGTTATCAATGTGAAAGACTTGAAATTAATGTTCACTCTTTTATTGCTCGCATTGAATCAGATTCATTATTTAATTACTTCGTCACATTGTTTATTCATTTATTTATGTATTTATAAAATTTTCGTCCAAAGGACTGGTACATAGAATGTATATACGTACAGTATATGGACAGTCAATAACAGATAATACAATATAAAACACGATTCCCATCCTACAGACGTCATAAATGTAAATAATACCTAGATGGTAATAATAATAACATTTAATAAAATAAGCAGAGGGTGAAAAAATGTTATTGAATTGGGCATTACACCGTATTTCCTATCAGACAACATAATGTGAACATTACATTACGACCTCTCAATAACCTCACTTCACAGACATTTATGTTCACATGCTGTTCTAAATTCATCAATATCATAGATGCAATTTTTGACAATAAACATTTTCAGTCTTGTTTTAAAAGTTACTTCATTATCCATATCTTTTAAACATTGAGGTAGTTGATTATATAATAATACACCCTTATTTAAGAATGTTATACAGACATTCTTGAATTGAAGTGTGCACAGCTGTTTTATGAGATGCAATATCAGAGATATGACGCGTTCAAGGTTCTTATATAATGAGAAAAAGTATGTAAATGAAAAAGCGGATTTTGTTTTATTTAACAACTGGGCTTAGCCCACATTTTGTCAACGTTCACGCAATATCACCATCTTTCAATAATTCACTTTCTAGTTACCTTGACTTGATGGTCGTTAGACAAATCACATCAAATATATTACTCCTTGTTATGATCCATGAATAGATTACGAAAATATTTGAGTTAATTCATTTTGTATTACTTGATTGCATTTTTGTTGATAGTTTATAGTGCTGGCCTTTACTTCAAATGAACATTCAAAAACCTGAGGAAGTATTTGAAAGAAAAAAATGAGGTTTTAGAGAGCTTATTCGAAGCTATATATAAGTTTGTATGGTCCAATCAGTATATACAGTTGTCACGAATGAAAAAGGTCGTCTACCAACTAAATAAGTGTAAAAACTGTGATAATTATACATTATATCGTTGCAATTTTGAAGGTGTGAAGCAATTGTGATTGATGTAGTTCCATATATTCTCGTAAATCTTATCCCTAGAATCTTATTACCCTAGCAATATCACATATATACAAAAAACGGTAATATTTGTGTTGGTTATGTTGGTAAACAAACTTCTTCGTTCCTGAATACAAGTATATTACTTCATTTCTATTGAGACATTATTTTCAACTTATATTTTCAACATAATTTAGATGGTGATGAATGATAATTACTACTAATTATTGTGATTTTTAACCCTTGCGATTTATTATCAAGACTGTACTTGCATGCACTCCGCAATAAAGATATTGAATTAGGTTATTGTGCCATTTCACTTTCATATCTGGCATGCGCATTAATTATTCAATCGTAAGGCACTGCGGTAAAATATTGTTCGAAAATCGAAAAAAATAGAAAATGTTTGATAATTTTTTTTTTTTCATTGGATAACATGAGAAATTGACCCTGAACATAAATCCACAAAACCCTAAAAGGGTTTATCTGTGGGATAAGTACACATATAACAATGATTAGATAGTGAACAGACATGTATATTAAATTACTTGCTTCTATAAAATTAATCTGAATAATGAACCTTATCACAATTTTACAACGGAAACGAGAATACAAAAATACAAGAATACAACGAAAATACAAGAAAATAATGATCACACAAGAAAGACATATGTATAATATGTAGGAACTTGTCAAAACTGAGGAATACAAGGTAGGATCGTTCGGACGAGACGAACACAAGGACGACCTTACCACGCCAAACGAGATCATTAATCACGGCGTAAATCATTGAACGAACTGTGGATATTACAATAATAAGTTATTCCAAATACTTCCATATATATAAATAATAAAATCAAAATATATGGATACAAATACATCACGTAACCAATTCCACAACAACAAAAAAAGATCGTATATATAGAATATGATTGATACTCGATCCATAAAGATGACGGCTTTTTCAATGTCGAAGTAAATTGTGTATAGGATTCCCCAAAAAATCCACTTATTGTTGATAAATGTTGGAACAATACCCTTGATATTCAACAATAAATCAAAGCTTTGCCTATTATGGTATTGACAGAATGAAGGAAAGTGACAAGCGAGGGTATTTTCCTGCTCGTGTCACGTCTTTATATAGCTCAAGAAGAAATTGTATATACTGTATACGATTGTACGAGCGCTTAGTAAGCCCAGTTTGATTGAATTGCTTATGATATTTATTCATTGAGTTGGTCGCTCATTATTTAGGTACCTCGGTAGCTCGGTCAGCTGAGGCATCAATTCAGAAACTGAAGTCACCGTTGGGCGTGGGTTCGAGTCCTGCATAAGGCATAGGTTCTGTAAATGTCCCTTCATGTCATTATGTTCATATGTCATCATAGCTCATCTCATAATAATCACCTGTTCATTCGTACCACCGTATAACTTAACTGTTGGTGGGGTCGTCAAGCAAACAATAATCATCATCATCGTCAACAACAACTACAACAACAACTACAACAACAACAACAACGCCAACAACGCCACGGGTTACGTTACCCCAGTCTAGCTGCACATGGACCTTGCCTTGTGATGATGCACGCGAGCCCCACGTGTATGTGGCTGCAATATTTCACCAAGAAACTGTCATTGACATAAAACGTGTTCCAAAATGATGTCAATGTGTTTGTATCGTGTCTGTCAAGGGTTTTACAGGACGGAAACGAGAGAGAAAGCCGACTCAGTCACTGGATATCAAGTCGGAATTAAAAGGTAGATTCACAAATGTTGTATTTTAGTCCTTGTCTGAGTTTTAGTTCGAGCCATGTCGGTTTGGAATTGATTCGTAACTGCTTGAAACTTCCAACAGAGTGCGTTAATTCCGCTGTTTTCACAGCCATCCTGACGGATTCATTCGAACTATTCATCGCGTCTGATTGGTTCGTTTTAAGCACATCAAGTCTTGTCCTGATGAAATCAAATCAAATCAAATCCTGGACCTGAATCATAAAACAGAATTCAGACATTTGTGAGCCGTAGCATTCATTCATTTTCTACATTCGAAATCCAAGACCAAGAAGCTGAGAATAGAACAGTTTTTGAAACCATTCGAATCTACCGTTACAACATTATTTGTATAAACCTTTTATTTATGCATAAATAGTAATACTTTTGACAAATGCCAATGTATGTTTGGCCAAACATCCCCATTGTATAGCTTATAGAATTTATTGAATCGGCAAATCGCTCGAGGCAAATGCCGCGGTAAAATGTCAACATTATTCATTAGATGAACCGTTGACATTTTCACATTTGGGTTCATGTGGCAACTTTCATAGGTCATGTGGCCTCTAATGTGGACATATGTGTGCGCTAAAAATCTGAACATTTTCCTTTGACGCAACTGAATGTGGTTCTTTGATCAACTAGTCGAGGTGACAACGAAGTATTAAAAAGGACAATACAATCCTGAAACTAGATTTGAATAAATAGTGATTATTTTTATCTCCCTAATTTCGGAAAAAATAGAAGTTATAGTTATCTCAATGGTCTTAATTAATATATTAATACAGTCAAGTGACTTGGCTTTTTTCTGAGTCGTGACGTAGACATTACTCGATTCTGTTTATGTATACCTATACAGAGTGTAGGTGATGCCTACGTCATGAATCACGGTCTATAGGAGGACAAAAAATCAATCATAATTTCAAAAAATTTAGAACATGATTTCTGGTTTTTCTCTGAAATTGAGTGAATAAATATAGTTATCATTTATTAAGATCCAATTTCAGGGTTTTGATGATGTCCTTAAATTGAGGAACCTTTCCACCGCTTAATAATTTCAGTGTCTACGTAACTTAGTTATAACTGACTTGGCACTCTCAGTAGCTCTGTCAGCTGAGGCACCGCTTCAGAAACTGGAGTCAACGGTGGGCCTGGGTTTGAGTCCCGCATAAGGCATGGGTTTTTGTGAACGTACTATCACTTATCATCACTCCATATTTTCATAATCATCCGATCATTCGTATACCTCCGTACAACCTAGCTGTTCATTTGGTCGCTAAGCAAACAATAATCAATCTATCACTTATAACCAACTTCCTCTTCGAATATGTGGTGTGTAATTATTTCATACCATTCATAGAAATAACTTCTCAGAATGTATCGATTCATAATAACTATTCACATGTTATTTGTATGGAATGGACCGTGATACGGCAAAATATTGAGTATTATATTATTCCATACAAATGGGCAAACGCAGTATGCGTTTTGAGATGAGCTAGATATTCACCGATCGCTAGGTCAGCTAGATCGCTAGATCAGTGAATATATCCATAGATGAACGCCATCTTATCTACATTCACTAGATCATTCACCGACGCGCCAATAGATCGTAGTCATCAGTACAATGTGTCGTTAAAACCCAGTATGAATGAATGAATGAATGAAGTATATGATTATATATATATATATATATATATATATATATATATATATATATATATATATATATATATATATATATATATATATATATATATACATATATATATATATATATATATATATATATATATATATATAGGCCCAAATATATATATATATATATATATATGTATATATAATATATAATATATAATATATATATATATATATATATATATAATATATATATATAATATATATATATATATATATATATATATATATATATATATATATATATATAATATATATATATACATATATAATATATATATATATATATATATATATATATATATATATATATATATATATATATATATATATATATATATATATATACATATAACATGTGATTAAAGACGAAAGATATACAATGCCAAAACTTATTATCATTACCGAATGAAAATGTATTACCGTGCACCACATACACACACACACACAGAAACAAATACACAAAGCCAAACACACACACACACCTCCACTCACCGCGTCTACAATTGACCAGTAGTGAAAGGCATCATTAGCAGTCCATGCACTTGGATCTATAAATAATGTGGGCATTTATAGCTACCCTGATTGGTGTTGTCACATTTCCCACATAATAAACATCCCCTTTGATTGGATGTTATGTTTCAAAACGTTTATGAGCAGGTCATTCACTAGTCGTAATCAATTATTATACCTACTCATCAGACCACTGAGGGAGCGGGGGCGGGGCTGAGGTCTGGCCGATAGAAAATCACAATCCACCAATCTAGCACGATTGTAGCGAAGTGGCGCGTTACTATATCAGATGAAGAGTTAGAAAAGTGCAGAAAAAAAGGCAAGAGTGAAAAAATGATGAGTTTTATATCAACATTGTGTGACATTCTACTATAAGAGTTACGGTGGTCTGTGTGTGTATGTATGGAGCGGGTCACGCTGTTTCTCGAACGTGATTGGTCGGTTAAGTTACGGGGCTTAGAGGGGTGTGGAAGGGGGAGACGAAAGAGGTGAGGTGTTGAGAGGGGGGAAGGCAGTCTGGCTGCATGGCGTGGTGTGTCAGACTGGCTGGCGGGGTGTGGAACTTTCGTTTTGATGACGCAGTAGTAATACGTGATTGAGAGAGAGAGAGAGAGAGAGAGAGAGAGAGAGAGAGAGAGAGAGAGAGAGAGAGAGAGAGAAGGAGAGAGAGAGAGTGAGTGAGAGAGAGTGAGACAGTGAGAGAGAGTGAGAGACAGTGAGAGAGAGAGATTGAAAGAGAGAGAGAGAGAGAGTGAGAGAAGGAGAGAATGAGAGAGAGGGAGAGGATGGGCAGAGGGGGGAGGAGGGGGTTGAGGGGGGGCCGAAGAGATGGCCGGAGAGGGTATGAGAGTAGAGAAAGGAAGGGGTGGGGGGGTGGTTGGAACTTGGAGCTCATGTTTGAAACATGAGTGGGTCTTGTATATTAGAGTAGTGCTTTCCAACTGCCCCAGTATGATTTTCTGAACCAATGTCAAATCACTGCAATTTAGTATGACATTCTGGGTGGTCAAAATGAGAACATATTTGGCAAGAGTTGAGCTGGTGTCACAAGTCAAACGGTGGGGGCGCCATACGACTGCACTTCGGCTCTGCCATACCGTTTGGCTTGGGACAACAGATACACCCATTTAGCAACATTGTGAGCTTCCCCTCTTGCGCCCCATCAGTTATATCATACTCATTAATGGTTGTATAGACCTAGTTGAAAACATGAAGACGAAAAGAGCAATCTATATATATATATATATATATATATATATATATATATATATATATATATATATATATATATATATAAATTAATTTAAATATATAATATAATTTAAATAAATTTATATTATATATTTATATGTTAGTTTATCTAAGTCATTGAGCCTGGAATTTCAAATCGTTGTTCTTCTATTAAGGCAAGGGATGAAAAATAGAATCGTTTGAACGGGGCACAACAAGTTAAGCGATCTCACCACTCCATATATTAGATATATCATGTATAATATTAAAGTCATCTTTCGTCAATGATGCAGCTTAATGCGAATGTTTATTATGGATCGACAGTATTTTAAAAATTACTTCTCTGAATATAATGAAGCAATTTCACCATATTATCTCCAATAGAAAAGTCACTTCTATAGTTGATACGATTATGCCGAGACTGGAAATGTTTCTCTGTATCTAAATTTTCTCTTGATTTCCACTTGTTTTATTTAGGCCAACGATAATTCAAGGCTTCGTGAAATAAAGTCAAGACTTCGTCGTATTGATTTTTTCGCGAGTCTGAACTTACTTCTATTGCTCTCCTCTCTCCTCTCTCTTTCTCTCTTTCTCTGGTGTTGTGTGCAAAGGCGTCGAGAAATGCAACAACACTTCGAGATGTTATCGGTAAACATCGTAGCATGCGATCTTCAAACAAGAAACTATTGCGTATGCATAATGTGATCAATATTAAAAAATAAACATTTATCTAGAAAATGCACTGACATGCAACAACTGGGTATGGTCGAGCTCTCCAACAGTCTGAGAGAGAAATTATTTGTTCTTCTCATATGTGTGTTGTTACTTGTTATACTTGATTATATCGAATTATTGAATCGATACATCCTCTTTATATGAATTTGATTTTATATATATATATATATATACATATATATATATATATATATATATATATATATATATATATATATATATATATTATATATATATATATATATATATATATATATATATATATATATATATATATAACTTGACTCAAACTCTCACGATTCATGATATATATATATATATATATATATAAAATGAAATGTCATGGAATAGAATTGATTATTATTTTCATTATCATCATGACAACGTATCGATGATTCTGAAATTGGAAACCTTCAATGATTTAAATAATCGGCAATTGTTTCACTCCCTTTGTATTCCTTTATGAAATGATTCTCTGATTGAGAGCATACCTTCTACAGTACAGTGAACGTAATTCTACTCAACGTGTCTAATTGTATGTAACCTGTATGTATTGGGTGGTACATCGATATGAATTGGTGGTAGTTGATCATCCATAAAGATCGAAGTTTGGTTGACAAATAATAAATAGCCACCATTCAGGATCCACATATATATATATATATATATATATATATATATATATATATATATATATATATATATATATATATATATATAAATATATACATATATATATATATATATATATATATATATATATATATATTTATATATATATATATATATATATATATATATATATATATATACATATATATATATATATATATATATATACATATATATATATATATATATATATATATATATATATATATATATATATATGTATATATATATATATATATATATATATATATATATGTATATATATATATATATATATATATATATATATATATATATATATATATATATATATATGTATATTCACTGGACTGAATCAGATTTTCTAATTACCTGATAGAATTCATAATTCAGCGTGAAAGCTCCCGACAGCATTGGCCTAGTTTTGAATAAAATGGTGCCCCAGCTTTCTCTGTTGAATCTGAAAGTTCAAGTTGAATCAATTAACAGCTAGAGCGTGAAAAATCAACCTCCTTTCCTCTTCCTTCTCTATCAGACTAGCTGAATATTATCATAATAAAACAAAGTTTCTTCGTCGAAAGAATCTCTTTTTACTGCTTAGATGGTTCAATGGGAATGAATGAATATTAGGGTTTTAAGGCGCATCGACAGCGAGGTAATCCTTCAAAGATAACCTGTGCATTTATTTACATTTTCATTTCCGTTTCTCAATGTTAGGCTATCATCTCTCATCTTTAGGCCTACTTGTGTCCACAAAAAAAGAGAGAGTCACTTATCAACAGATAATTGTGAAAATATTGGTATTTTCAAGGGTTGAACGGTTTTTAAAAAAAAAACTTTGTTTTCATTTTCATTCGGCTACACGACACACTCTCATGATGAACAAGATCTATTTGCGTCGTACTCGTCCCTCTTATCGTGACTTGGTCATGGAAAAATATGGTGATAATCATCACAGCCAATTATTTGCTATAGCAGTGATATCTGTGTTCGCTATATTTGGGAATGTATAATAATATCTAATGTATAATATAATAATTTGCCACCAACAATGAAATCTAAACCTGGAACCAATTGTTTTGAAAATGAACTCAAGAAATACCTTGTTGAATTATGTCTTTATACAGTGGGAGAGTACCTAATAATCAATAACACACTATAATTCGTTGCCATCGTAATTGAATGTAATTTTAGTTTGTAATTTTGAATATGTAATTTCATATATATAATAATATATCGACTTATTTCATAGCATGTACTTTTAATACAGAGTTTAAATTGTTACTGCTCAAGAAATGAATAAATGAATTGAATTGAAAATTGATATTAATAAAATGATGGAAAATGAAATCAAAATGGATATATACTATTATCTGATGGAATAGTTTTATTCTCAGTTGAGCGTCCTGCGATTTACTTCGAGATATTTCTCGAAAGAATGTCATTGTACCTATTCTTAAAAACGTTCTTAATTTCAAATGGGTCATGTGATCATTTTATCGCCGTCACATGAAGACTATCAATTCACGGTATACCAACTAGAAACACTACACTCTCAATTTAAGACTTGAACTAAATCTACGAAAAAAAACTTTTATTTTCATCATATTTCAGGTGGATTTTAGATGAAAATCAGTGGTTATGAGGCCTAATTAATAATTAAACCACACACTCCGCAAGAAAAATAAGCACGTTACAGGATTTTGAATGTTTAATAAATATATAAATGCAAATTAATTCATTTTTTTCCATTATTCTTGTAAGCAAGCCTTTAGCTGAAAGTTGTTGTAATTTGCATGATGATGACGTGACCGTAGATCTGACCAATGGGCATGCAGAAAGGGGTGCATTTTGATGGCCAAGAGTCCACTGGATTCCATGTGGTCTCACCCCACCAAGATGTAGGAATATGAACGACGGCAGTCTGGCACGCCAACTTTGACCTAAATCTGTTGCCCAGTTTACCTTCATATTATACAGCTATAGGTAACCCCGACGGAAGGTTACTCATTTTCTACGGACAATTTTTTACAAAGTTTTCAAGTTAATATATTTATGGAAAGTTGTGAGTTGTTATACTACGTTCTATAATATATATGAGATGGGAAGAAAAACTTTAAGAAATAGACCTTGAAAGTTGGAGAGAGAAAGAGGAAAGAATTGTTATTCACCAGGAGAAAAAACATGGAATTCCCATTTAGATTTTTAAGTCCAAGTGGTGGACTGGATTTTGAATCGTTTTTCATATGCCCAAACTCGGAATAATGCTTTTTTAATATTGTGAACGGGAATTGCAAATGATTCGAATTTCTAATTTGAATACATTTTCCACCCATTTTCTTGAAGGGAACGTGGATGAGGGGCCAACATGTGAGCATGTGTGTCACTTTCTCTCTCTCTCTCTCTCTCTCTATCTTCTCTTCTCATATAGGCCAATATCAAACTCACATACACACACAAACACTTGTTCAAGGTTTAATCAATTTCAAGAAATTGAATTTCACTCTCTTTGAACGTAGAAAAGATAGGTATAGGAAAGTCGTAGAATCTTTGGCGTCAGCATATATTCCGTGATAATGAATGTAGTTATATTTAGCCAGGTATCGTACAGATGATGTATGAACCTTTTTTTTTAATTCAAAAATCTAAATTTTTGGATTATGTGAATTTGATCAAATGGAATGATACGGTTCTTCCTCTCATCATTATTATTGAGTTTTCACGTTCATTTCATTCAATCCCTTCAGCATTGATTGATTATCAATGGCTCGTCGAATAAAATTCTCTGAAGCCATAAGATATACGACATATTTTCTTCAAAAAAACAGTTACTTCTATCCAATTTCATGCAAGTTTCATGATGAAGTTGACTGTGCAATAACAACCTCATTTATTCATATCAAACGTGAGTTTTCGATTCTTTAAAATTTCAAGTTTTTCTCAAGTTAGTTTCAATTAAGTTTCTAAATTCGTTTTCAATTAATTACACATTTATGAGATAGGCCTACATGGTGAGAAAACATACTATTGCCTGTTCTATATCCCCGAAAGAAGGAGCGAACTAACTATCAGAGATAGATACAGTTGCGGTCGTACCAAACCTTCATCTTTCGTGGGGACAAGTGTACTGTTATGAACTTTTTACCTTTTTGGGGTTTTTTAAATACATTTTTGAATGCCTTTTTTGTATACAGCCTTTTGAATCACTGAATATATAATGCATCTAAATTCAATATTTTATATATCACTGAAGATATAATATTTCGAATATATTAGTGGCCTCATATATTTTGTTAGATCTCTAAAGAAGAATTGTTGTTGGAAACGTTGGTGGTCATTTCACCAAACTTTCCCATTTACTGGTTCAAAATTCAAAACTTTCATTCAGATATCGGTCGATATTGATGAAAGTTATTCTGAGTTTCATAGAACTAATTTTATTCCTACAAGAAAATAAATACTTGGTCAATATTCTTGCTATTCATCATCAGTCAAAATTTTATTTTCTCTTCAATATAGTTGAAGGCTACCTTCTTTTGCATATATGTTGTATTTTATTTGATGAATTCTATTGACACGTCGTGATGTGATCAAAATCTCAGTAAAAGTGATCATATATATTAAATAATCAAAGGCTTTGATGATAAAACCATATGGAAGAATAATTTATTATATCATCCAGCGATTTTCACAGAAAAAATAATAATTGGATTAATATTTCCCTCACACCATCGAAAGTTGATTCAAAATCATTGTTCGCCAATCAAAATTTAATATAATATGATATGATATGATGTAATATATATAATATAGGCCTATAATGATGCATATATGATATGACATGGATATCCATATAATGTAATATAGAACGTTGAGTCAATTTAAATTACATGCTTTGATTCCAAACATAACTTCGTCGTAGACTGTACCACTTTATAAAGACCCAGCTTTTTGAAATAATATATGAGTGAAACTGTAAAGATACGTGCATTAAAAATAATAACCCATATTTAAAGTAGGCGTATATAGAACAGAGAGTTTACACAACAAAGGCTAACCCATAGTTCCGATATTATAGATGAAAGCTTTGTACCATTATATATTTGATCGCATGAATTGAATAATATTGTCGTTTTACCCCCTCCCCAGTCCGTCATCAGAACCATATACACCCCATTCCACCCCACCCCCGTCCGCCCCCTCTCCATAGTCCGCCAGAGTGAACTAATTCACTTTATCGAGTCAATCATGGTCAAACATTCTAATTATATAGTAATTATAATACGATTTAGCCATCAAATGTAATTAAGTCTACTAATATTCGCGCAGAACTATATTTGAAAACATGGGACAAAAAAACTGTTCAATTAACGGAAAACAACGTTGACAGTGAAGTTAATTAGACGCGAATTACTAATTACAACAAGCACATATTCATCGAGTACTTTTATAATGTAAATTATTGAACGTAAAACAGAACAACAAGCGTACCGAATCAAAGGACTTGGTTTTTGTATTTTTTCTTTATTATAAATTGGGAATTATTTTAACAAACTATATGTTTCTGAAAATGAATACAGAAATAATACATGATGAATTTGAAAAAAATAGTCAATTGAGTTATTGTTGTACTACTTTTTTTGTAGAACATTGAATTTCCAGATGACACTAAACCATTAGGTTTGGTTGATCTTAAGTTCGGTGACCATGGTGGCCTCCGGAAAAGAAAAGCGTTTTGACTTACTAAAAGTGAGCATCTCACAAATCCCTAATAATTATCACATACAAACATACTGTTTTTCTACAAAATCAATACCAATTCAAACGCTATTACCTAATTGGTCGCCGATTGAACGCCCCAATTCAATTCGGTGACAACACCAACACTCAATCAGCGTGAAAAGGTCAAGAATAATCGTGCCGCGAGAAAAACGTCTACCAAACCGACGGCTCTCTAGTGCCAAACATCGCCGCACGTCCGCCGCGACGCTGCCTGCGCGGACAAGGCGTCGTTACCGCCTGTCATAGTGTGCACAACAGTACTGGTACCGTCATGTACCACGAGCCACCAGTGTATTACACCACGGAGCGGCAACGCACGAGACAGTGTGACCAGTTCAAGTGCGACAATTAGGGGACCTCAGGTCAAAAGGTCACTGGACCATGAGATCAACGGGTCAACTGATAATGTTGAGCCTACTGAGGTGAGAGGAGACTCTCGTACATGCAACTTCCACACCGATATGGCACTTGATAAATCGCACATCGCACTTCGCATCAGAAAGCTTTTGCACTTATTATTAATTACATTCCTTGATTCACACATTAATAAGTATTTTTACTATGGGCAATTTGAATAAAGAATAAGAATACTATACACTGCCATTGTTACAATTTAAAATATTCATGACACATTAGATTTCTCCACTCACACGTTATTCACGCCGCCTCTGGTAAATCAGTCAGCTGAGGCACCGCTTCAGAAACTGAACTCACCGTTGGGCGTGAGTTCGAGTCCCGCATAAGGCATGTGTTTTTTAAATGTCCTTACATTTATCATCACTTTATAGTTTCATAATCACCTGCTCATTCGTACCCCAGTATAACCTAGCTGTTGGTGGGGTCGTTAAGCAAACAAAAATCATCATAATCATACGTTATTTATTCATACTGGGTTTAATCACACACTATAATAATGATTGAGATATATTAGTGATGAATGAGATGGTGAGAAGATGAGATGAGAGGTCATTTTTATCAGGTGTTTTGATATGATGATATGAAGGTAACGGTCGTGGACGTTGATAAGGAGCAGTGAGGGTATTCAGCTATATACTCTGAGAAATCACAATTGAAAAAAATAATAATTTAGATAAGGCAGTGAGTATTTAGCTAGTGGAACCTCCTGTGATGATGAGAATACTGGAATAAAAATTAATCTGAAGAAGGATATTTATAGAAGGTAACTATAATTATATAGAATCTGGAAGACAAAAGATTATGAAAAATCACAATAAAAAAAAGTGATAATAATAATGAAAAGGCAAGGGCAGCTATTACCAAGTTTTTCATTACTTTTTAGAAATCATACAATATGTCAAAATCATTCATACACGAAAATATAATCTTCACAATCTTACGTAATATTCTCCACAATAATCTGTTCAACGTTTCTTAATCAGCTTATGAAATCTAATTCCAATTATTTTCCTCATTTTTTATTTCTAATTATCTTTTCGATTTAATTATCATAATTTTATAACTCATTATCAGTTTCGACAATTGGAATTTCGAGTTCAAAGTGCGCTGGACATTCATGGTCATTTATCGTAAAGATGAGCAGCCACAATGAATGAAGAGCTCTCAGAGGATATCAGTTTAAGGTCGAAGTTATGGGGGCAAGATCCGACGTGGGAAAATTTTCATTTTTGAGAAGAACGGGTGATGAATGGAATGGTTCAAGTGCAGAGATGGTATCAGGGGGACAAAACTTGAGTGCAAAAGTTCTTAGAAAAAGATTGCTTGATAGCCAAAAAGAACAAAGATAATGAATTAAATACTAGTTTCTTCTTACCCTTCATCGTTCATCATTCTATCATTTTATATATATATTTGTTCACATTTTTTGATGGGAATCCTTTTTTTTTCATATTTCTAGATTGTAATATTAGTATAATAGTGTGCTATTGTGATTGAAAATGTTGTCCTCGCCACCGTCATTGACATTCGTGAGAGTATAAAAATAAATAAAAAATGAATAAACGAATGATTTTCTCTCAGTTACTTTTAGTATAAAAAGCACCAATTAAAATTCTATGCTTATTCATTAATTTCAGAGGCAATTACTATTGTTCTACTTTTAATCCCTTGAATGTGATTAAACCTCCATTTCTGAATTATCACGAGCGCATTTGATTTATATCCCAATTTAAACTTGGAGCTAATACGTACACCCGCCCGCCCACGCTATATGAAATTCAGTCACAGAGACTGCGGGGCATGGACAAATTACACCTACTTAGAGAGATACGGCGAGTAAAACACGATGGGCCAAGAAGTAGGCTTTATAACACTCTCATTCCACTGTTTCAAATTGATCACACGACAGGTTTACAATCCACCTGAGAAGAAGGTCTACTAACTAAATAATTGTATAAACTTCGGTATAGTTATGGAATCTCGCTAGAAATTTAGGAAATTTACTGCCTTCAAAAGACGAAATTGTGACCAATTATATATATATTTATATATATATATATATATATATATATATATATATATATATATATATATATATGTATATATATATATATATATATATATATATATATATATATATATATATATATATATATATATATATATGAATATATAATATGAGTTCTTCAATTGTGCTACTTCTTGCTTGTGAATAACGGTAAGCGACGTTTCGATGAGATTTCACCCATCATCTTCAGGTCTCTTCGGAACGAGAAGAATCAGCAATCGAGCAATCGACAAGACCTAATGATAATGTGTGAAATCTCATCAAAACATAATTTTCCATCAAGTACACTGTACAAGACAAGACACAAGCGGAGAACTCATCTTACCATTACAATCGGCCACGAGAATCTCTGTGACACATATACCGCTATATATATATATATATATATATATATATATATATATATATATATATATTTTTTTTTTTTTTTTCTTTTTCTTTTTCTTATCATTCATTTAGATATATGTATGTGTGTATATGAATATATATATATATATATATATATATATATATATATATATATATATATATATATACACACACACACACACGTACATATATCTGAATGGAAGAAAATATATATATATATATATATATATATATATATATATATATATATATATATTCATATATATATATATATATTTATATATATATATATATATATATATATATATATATATATATATATATATATATATATATATATGTATATATATATATATATATATATATATATATATATATATATATATATATATATATATAAACACACATACATATGTCTGAATGGAAGAAAAAAAAATATATATATATGGGTGTGTGTGTGTGTGTGTGTGTGTGTGTGTGTTTGTATGTTTATTATATAGTTGAGAAGGTGGTATTTGTCTTTGTTATAACTTATATTCATACACGAACTTCTGCTTCCGTGTATACAGTACACCTGTATACTGTCATTATTATTTCTTGTTACGAACACGTTTATCGAAAACTTGAGACAAAGTCTTTGTTCCTCAAATGAGACTGAGGTTGACAAGGTAGGCCCGTTACAAAGACGATCTTATCACCTGGAAGAAAGTGAATAATTTCAATTCTAACGTATCTCTAAACAATGTGTTATAGTAGAATAATGAGCTCAGCTATAATGAATATATTCTAATTTTTTTGTTGAGGTTAGAAACTTCGATTTTTCATTGATTAATATCTTTCTATTATCGATACTTATTCGTCCATTTTCATGAAAAATCTTACTACTTTACAGTCTAACAGTATAAATGCACTGATTTAAAAAAAACAGTTCATTCTCACCGATATATCGCTATTAGTTGAGCATATTCAGCAATCTGAAAAATCCAGATTCTCAACTGAAAAATATGAAAATTTCGTAATTTGTATAGAATCGTTTATGAAAAATCAATATTTTATCACCAAATGGTATATACAATTATGGAGAATTGAATACGCTTTCGACACCTCATACTTTGACATATTGATTCCATGAAATAACTGATGAAATGATCTTCACAATTCCAAGAATGATAAGAGATTACCACGATGATTGGTTTCCATTGTTCATATTCCATTTGGTTTCTATTATTCCATTGGTTTTCATAATCATCATGACTTCATGTTATGAACTAAAATACATCTGGCGAGATTACACATTACGTTTTACTTTTTTCATTATTCTCTCTCCACTTTCACACTTCTTATTTTTATGAAGTAAATGACATGAAAATAGATGAATAGATGTGATGAATGAAGAATGAATTGAATGAATGAAATGAATACAATTAAAAGAAATACGTTATCAACTCACATTAAATTTGAGAGAACGAATTAAAGACTCCATTATCCAATAAATACGAGAGGAAATGTGAATTTTGAAATAAATTGAAAATAATAATTAGATTCAAAGGAGAAGAAAAAAGTACGAATGATGAGAGAATGGATTTTTTTCTCCGATGAAAATGTGAATTGTTTCACTATTCCTGACATTTTTACCTTATTATGATAATTTTCTGTTGAATCATTAATATCATTATCGTTATTCTTTTGGAGTAGTACGATCACCCTTGTTGTGCCCCATTCAAACGGTCCAACCTTCCATCCTCAGCTCCAATTGAAGAACAATAATTTTAGGGGGGGGGGAAGTGTCGACTCGCGTTAATGAAAAAAATTGCTAGCTCATCTTCATTTTCGGAGTGTAATCTGTTTTTTTCAATTATATAGACAAATTTATATGAAAGCAGAATCTCAGAAAGAATTATCTCAAAATAATTTGAGAATGTTCGTATAGATAGTTATCAGTGAATAATAGATTATCATTGATGAGCGTAGCGAAGTCTCCATCCCACTCTTATAGGGCTTTGTCTGTGTGTTTTTTTTTTTTTTTTTTTTTTTTTTTTTTTTTTTTTTGTAAGCACTCCACAGGTCGCAAGGGTTGACTGATCAACATGAAACTTTTTTTGTACACGCAAACTCATCCAACTTAGAACTGTAAGGTTTTTGGGATGAATCGGTCGGACCGATTTTGAGAATCATCATCTCAAAGTTTCTAAAAACCCCATAAGATTTGGCTGGGCGGAAAATGTTGAAAAATAAAATCTCTCCAAATGGGATGAAATTTTCTCTAAATGTGTATACATGGATTTTACACATTATTACGATTTTTTAAGCAATTCTGATCAGTCGTTTTGGAGAAAAAAAATAAAATGACTGATAATATTCATAAAATATATCATAAAAATTATGACAGAATTAAGTTGTCGAGATTCACTGCTTTCTAGATTCAAGAGTTGACCAACAATGAAGTATTTTTTATATGCGTCAAGGTGTGTAGAATACCAGAGTCAATGAAGTGGCAAGAGTAGAACTTCTTTAACGACTTTTATAGCTTATTCAGATATCAAGGTGTGTAGAATACCAAAGTCGATAAAGTAGCAAGGGTAAAACTATTTCAAGGACTTTTATACCTTATTGAGATATCTCAATATCTCGCTCATCTTACAACGCATATTTCGCGTTTGACTAGTTATATAACACTTTGCATGTAAGAGTCATTAAGACACTTGTGAAACCCATAAGGTACAAAAAATCGAAAAATGGGAATAATCTGTGATAATTGTTTGTTCCAGCTTCCTGTACCTGGCTGAATGTGCTGGCAAGGAATTGTACGATTTGGAGACGGATTATAACAAGAATATACCCGCCCCTGGTGAGTACAATACACATTATGTTCTCATTATATCACCTCTCTACATCCCCTCAAGGAAGATGAATATACGAGTACGTGGCTCATACTCATACGTGACAAGAGCATTATTACTGCTATTATTTCGACAAGTTCGACTAGAGAGAATAATCTAGCAGACACTTTCGAATATAGAACTGCAAATCGAGCATCTCGAAGAGTATAGTTGTGTTCACGGAAGAAGAAAATGATCTACCAACATTACACACACAAAGATCAAACCTCGCCCTTTTGTATGGACAGTAAATACAATTACAAATAAATTCAATCTGATCTAATCCAATCTAAATCACGTGGTATACATGTATCCACGAAAGATAATGTCGTCCGCTGGCCAGTAATTTCCCATAGCCTCAATTGGGGAACAATAATTTTGCTCCAATATTGATACAAAAAAAAATGAAACGAGTCACCGAGAGGTGAATACACTGAACCGTCATTCAGAAGACCGGGGTTTGATTTCCGCCATGGTCGACCATGCTGACAGGGGTTTTTCGTGGTTTTCCTCGTCATTTTTATTTATTTATTCATTTTCATTTCGCGCAAGTGGATTACAATATAAAATGAAACATTTTTGAGTGATCCATACGTCCAGGTCAAAACTAGGATGGTTTCTTAACAAATTTCACGACCGACTCCTTCTCACTATCCAAAAACACACGATGAAATGGCCTCTCATTTTATCATCCCACCATCTCATATATCATTCAACGACGCTAATGGATCGTAGTCATCAGTACCGTAAGCCGTTGAACCCGATATAAAGAGAAAAAAGGAATTACATAGCCTTACTGCATCTTCAAGGCTTTAAACAGAGTCGATAAAGCACTTCTACCTTCTTGCTACTTCATTGACTCTGCTTGAACGTTCATAACGATGTAGTTGCATTTATTACCGTGAATCTCGTCGTCTTCCACTTGGATGTAGAACCACCTCAACTTGATCATTCATAATGTATAAGAAGCGACCGGCACATACAGCGCAGTGATTGAGACGCTCGCTTCGTGTGATCCGGGAGGTGAAGCGGCATTTCGGACCTGGTTCGATCCCCGCCACCATCCACCGGAGTTCTTGTGGTTTCCCTCTGTAGCTCAGGCCAATGCTGAGATGGTTTCTACACTATGGCCACGACCGCTTCCTTCCCATTATCCTGTCCGTTACCTAAGAAACTTTCATCTCATCATCCCTTCATCTTATTATTCATTCATCCGACGCCAATAGATATTATTTATCATTATAGTGCGTCGTTGAACCCTATATAGGAAAAACAAATTGTAAAGAGCAAGTTAATATCATTTCATTTGTTTTTATTTTTATTCATATTCAGTTATTCACTTTCACTATTTAACTTCACCTTGTTCATTTTCTAACATATTTGATTTAGTTTCATATTTATCCGACCTTACTTATTCGACCATACTTCTGTTTCAATCATCGTATTACACAATACTCTATCCATTATTTTTCTATATTTAATCCACAGTCAAGCTCTTTAGGGCTTTGTGGCCATTACGTGACTGTGCATTCATTCATATGTAGGGGCCTATGTTCTATCTTCTTTTGTTCAATAATAAAAAGAACTCAACTGAGGAAACCACGAATGACTCAGTCAGAATGGACGACCGACGCGAGAATTGAGCTCCAGTATGAATCTTATTCTCACAGTGAATCCATTGAATTTGTTCTACAAATACATAACATTTATTATGGATATCATCGAGAACAAATTCGATAGCCGCCTTCTGTGACTCAGTCAACTGAGACACCGCTTTATGAATCGGATGAAGCGCGGATTTAAGTTTATCATAAGACATGAATGGATTCTTGTAAATGTCCTTTCACTTATCGTGACTTGGAATTTCGTTCATTATCTTTCGTAACCCCTTATACCGTACCTATTGATGGGCTTGTTGAGCATACAATGATCAATAGATTAAATGGCAAATTGAACAAATTAAAAAAATGCAAATAAAATGTATCAGAATATATCAAAATAATAATGGTGGAGGTGCCGGGTATTTCATTCTTCAAATAGTGTATTGGTATGGTGTGAAAGAGGCCTAGTGATGACGTAGCATTCAAGAATGAGAAATATTTCATTCAAAAATATATATAGATATATTAGTATAATAATGGTACCGGTGGGTCGGTATGTAGGGGCCGGGTGTATGGGCCGGGTGTATATCCGGTATGGGCCGGGTGTATAAATATATTATACCGGCCGGTATAATAATGGGCCGGGTATTTCATTCATCAAATAATTTATTGGTGTGAAAGAGACCCATTGATTACGTAGTATCCAAGAATGAGAAATATGGTATTTAAAAATATATACAAAATATATTGGTATTATAATGGTGGAGGTGCCGGGTATTTCATTCATCAAATAGTTTATTGGTGTGAAAGAGGCCTATTGATGACGCAGCACTCAAAAATGGGAAATATGCGACCCAAAATAATTGGTTTTGAATATTACTTGACACATGGTATGCATTTCATCACATGCGTATTACTAAAACGTATATTAACGTAATTTTCTGATTAAAATTGGAATAAAATCATAACATGGATTAGGTTTTCTGAAGTTCACTGTCCAATTAAGAGAATTCGTGTATATAATCGTGTATTAGGCCTAATTATCTCATGATTATTATCAATGTATCGATAGATCTTATCTTTCAATTGGTATTTGGACGAAGGTAATAGTCACTTGGGACTGATCCGAAGAATGTACCAAATATCATATTTTACGCAATACATTTCTTATCAAGTATACTATTTTATTCTTGGATGTATTACGAAAGACGCTCCTACAACGGGTTCAATACGTGTGGGACCGGAGTAGCGAAATTTCTTCACGGCAGAAATTGTGAAGCAATGTCGAAATGGAAAACTCTCCTTAACTAAAGACTTATTAGGAAAACGTCTATTCACATAGCCTCACATTTTTTGAAATACAATTCAGTTCAATTTTACATTTTAACCCATTCCCATGCAGTTTTTTCATCCCATCATATTTACAATATTATAGATATTCTTTTGATCAAGAAAAATATGAATAGACCTCTCTTTGGAACACGAAAATCGTGAAAATTGAAAGCACTGCCTCCTTTGAAAGATTCTCGACATTCCTATATCGTTCAGGATTGAACGAGTTTACATCGTATTTGGCAGTATTTGTTGGTCCACGTTCTCTCTATCTCTCTTTCTCTTCCTACACATCCATCTCTCTCTTTCTCTTTTTCACTCTCTCTCTCTCTCTCTCTCTCTCTCTCTCTCTCTCTCTCTCTCTCTCTCTATCCATCTCTTTCTCTTCCTCTCAAATCAATCGTCTGCCAATCCACCTTACATCAAATGTTTACTATTTACATATGGAACCTATCACGATTCCAGTTTGAAAAATGATAATATTTAGTTCAATTGATTCAATTCAACGAATGGAAGATTGCAATCCGTCAATGAAATCGTGAAACGATATGAATAAGAAGACAGCTATCATAGCATTGTGAAACAGGTAGTTTCTCACCATAACATATGTAACAGGTAGTCTTCCATTGACTTGTAAAACCTGTCACAATAGTCATCGTTCTTCAGATAAGGTTTGACAAGGTAAGATCATTCGGACAGGGTACACTAGGGGCGTGTTTTCATCTCACATGAGATAATTTGTAATACTGATCATTTTCTGCTTGACGACCTCACCAACAGCTAGGTTATACGGGGATGAGAATGAGCAGGTGATTATGAACGTATAAAGTGATGATTAATAAGAATACATTCACAAAAACCTATACCTTATGCGGGATTCAAACCCACGCCCAACAGTGACTTCAGTTTCTGAAGTGGCGTCTCAGCTGACTGAGTTTCCGAGGGTGGCTTTAGTCATACTTTAATGAAAATCATTGAAAAAAAACTGTCAATATTAAATTTATAAATTCAGATATACTAATGAAAGAATGGTCTTCAGTTTGTCTCAGACAATTGATTCATTGCTCTGAAATCTGAAAAGTCAGACGTACTCGAGTTCGAATCCTTCTAGAGACAGCAGATTTTTGAACATCTTTTCAGCTATAATTACTCGATCATTTAATATAACCACCCGCTCATTCGTACTCCCATATCTAGCTGTTGATACGGTGGTAAGCACCATGAATAGTCGTGAACGTGAAAAATATGAAAAAGGGTGATAGATAAGCTTTTAATCTGTTTGATAAATATATTCTGAAAAGACGTATCATGATGACTGTGTTTCTGAGCGTCTCTAATGTCAGTGATTGGCTCATTGAAATTACTTGTTGATGAATGTAATCTCTATGTGTAACGGAGTTGATTAATGACGAGCTTATTCAGCAGCTTAACGTGTTGTTGGTATTATCGATTTTTATTTTTTTAATACATAATCTGTCGCACCCTTGATCGCTTTGGGCGTCGTCAATCGTGAATTGGGTGTACCAACTCACTTTTATCAATATATATATTTTATACAAGTAAAACACTGAAATATATTAATAAAATCTAGAGTGAATAAATTCACAAATGAACATGGCTATATTGTTATAGGCCGAATTATAACATTATAGGCCTATCACTCATTTTTTTTTTCCATTTTTTTTCCATGTACAATGACAAACTTTACATTTGCTGTTAATGAGAAGAAGTGATTATTGCCCAAGAGACTTAGTTCAAAGTGGAAGATATCAACATTCGTGTGTTTTGTTTACTCTTAATACCAATGCTGATAATGTCCGGATATTTATCACAGAAACGGTTTTTACTTATAATGTGTTTCGGACTTTCGGAAACTGGAAGACTTTTATCTGCGGCGAAAAGTTATGGTCACCGACAGCGCAGCCCTGGTGTTGAAGTTCATTAGTTTTAAATATTTAAAATGGGGTGGTAAGATCGCCCTTGTGGTGCCCCGTCCAAACGATCCTACTTTTCATCCTTAGCCTTAATTGGGAAACAATGATTTTGTATCAAGTTTCGATGTTATTAAAAAAAATATATATATATATTGTTCAAGTCGTTAGAAGGAATCACTATTGAATGAAAGCTAAAATATAGTTTCAAATATAGTAGTTTAATAAATGTTTGAATTCTCAAAATTATTGATCTGATTAAGTCAACTATCTCACCCATAAACACTACGATATAAGAAGTTTTCCCACTTACACTATCGATCCATATTAAGAAATATTCTTCGGTATTACAGTTGAATCTAAAAATAACCTCACCCTTCATTCAACTAAATGAAAGTTGTGTATTTCTCATTTATATGTGAACTTTTCCACCAAAATTTTTTGAAACATTTATTCTGAAAATCGAATAACTCAGATGACGTGACTGCTTACGATAAGAGCGTTCGTTTCACGCAAACAGTCGTTCTGTAAGCTCTTTGACTCTGGTTTAACTTGGAGATTTATTACTTTGGCAATTCTCTCTCAGGAAAACGATAATGACTCATTCATGTAGTCAATCAAAGGGCTCTTTTAATGGTTTCCATATTCATTTCATTTGTTGATGACTAAAATTTGCGTATCAAAAAAATGTAAGCGAACTTCCTTAGTAGCTTCAAAATCCCAAAGAAGATTGATATTAAATCAAGAGATAATTATTGTCAATTCGGTAATGAAATATTCGGTTGAAATTGTACAGCATTCATATATACTTACAACATGAATACCATGCTGTTTGCTATTATATATGGCTCGATTTATATACTATTATTTTTCATTTCACTAGTTTTGTTTTAACCTGATTATAATAGTTCAATATAATTATGCGATCTCTGCGTAGTGATGAAAAAATTGCCGTATTCACACTGTTTGTAATTATTTCTATTGCAGTATTTATTTTTCATTGAGCTGTACTATTCTAATATTCCGCTTTTTAACTTCCATCAATAAAGACCTTCTCTCCACATAAAATTTGTGTCATTTGTGTCATTCAAGTGATGATAAACGTGTGACATTGTTCAAACTTTCTCTAACCGCAATCACAGTGGTTGTAATGCTTTACTCTCTTCGAATGAATTAATTAATATTAGGGCTATTCTAATTGTTATTATTGTTAGGGTTCAAAGACTTGTCGACAGCGAGGTCCTTTTGCGCCCAAAGTTCCATTTGTTGTCATCTGTTTGTGTAGTGTAATGAATATATATATTCAATGATTATTTAAAAGTCAGCAAATAAAGACTACATTAGATTTACAGTGAACACATTCTTCTAGAAAAAAAAACGTTTGAAAAAATTGATAAGCAAAGAATTATCGATATGATTCCTTTTCGCCAACACAAACTATAGAATATCGTTCATCAATCATAATCCCGTGTTGAACTTATCAAGTTCCTACAGCTTGACATTTTCAGTGTCAACGTGACAAATAAACGATATTAGTAGCTTTCAGTCTGATCATTTTGTATTGAGACTGCTTCACACCATTGAAAGAAATATCTTCTAGAATTTCTAGAACTTAGAAACTTCCAATATAAACTTCCATCACATAAACATTCATGAACATTCATAATAAACATTCACAATAGGTTATATATGTTATTTGTATGTAATGGAACGCGGTGAGGTGAAAATCGATGACTGAAATATCGAGTATTACTGTTGTATACATGCAACTGATCTTTCAACCTTTGTTATTATAAAATTTGAGTCTTTTGTATAAGGAACGGTTGGCGTTGAGGTGAAAATCGATGGCTAAAATATCGAGTGTTTCTTTTACATACAAACGGTACATAGGCCTACTTAACTTTTTACCTTTATCATTAGAAAATTTGAGTTGGTAGAATTTCCGACAGATATTTATATTGCGAGCATAACACAGTGCGTGTAATTTGCCCACGATTTTTGTTCAATTGTTGAAAGCCCTACCCGACTTCTGTTGGATATGGGGTAGGATTTCATTATTATTGTCCTCTTATGATGTTCATTTGATATCTAGCTCTTTTAAAGTCGTATGATCTTTCATATCTGAGAAATCACCCAAGCGGGAGCTTCTTGCTCAATCACTTTGCTCTAATAATTGCTCTATCTCATTTCAATCATTGCTCTTTAGAGACTGGGGCCGGGGTTGCCTTGATCACTGTGTACACTTTATTATCATCATCATTACTATTATTATAAAAGACCCGCAGACAAGTTAAAATTTTTGACTTTGCGGGTCTATAATACTTTAATATATGTATTTTTGGTAATAAAAATAACCTTGCTGAAAAAAAGTAATAATATTATTATCATCATCATTAACATTATTATTATTTGAATAAACATCTTTTTTTTAATATTGTTATTATTATTATTCATTTCCTATAGAAGGTGCGATCTTTCTTGTAGTGCCCATCCGAACGGCCGTACCAGCTTGCATAGCGATGATAGGGGAACAGTGACTTTATCAAGTTTTCAATGGAATCACACAAAATATCTTGAAGGAAACCAATGTCGAAAACCCTTCTCCCATTCAAAAAAGTATTGATCTCAAGAGGCAATATATACTTAATTTTTGTTTTATTCTTGGGAAATGCAATTCTGATGTTCGCAATTGAATTTTTCAGCAATCATCTCAGTCACATTTCATGCCCCTCTTTATATTCACCAGTAAAATTGCATGTACTATGTACACTGTTCGTTTTGTATGTTGTTGTTGATGATAGGACCTTGTTCATTCTGTAGAACTTATGAAAAAATGATATTTTATTGAAAGTGCTGTTCTCTTATTAGATGAGCGTGGCGAAGACTTCCAAATCACATACCAAAAAATTCGAGCTCCGTTTTTATGTTGTTGTTTTTTTTTAATTTTGTACGTGGCTCACAGGTCGGGCAAAGTAACCAATCGACTTGAAACATTTTCTGAACTTTTTTTTTCATACCTAAATAGGTATGAATTATTTCTGAGCAAAATCGATTCGACGATTATTTTATGAAATGTTGAAATCTTCTGAAATCTCCATAGGAATAACACAGGCTAGAATTTCCTATTTTCTTCTGTTTTCAATTTGACATGAAATTTTTAACGAAATGTTCATATTGTTTGAATAGATACTCATACTGGAATTAAATAGAATGAGGATCGATTGTTATTGATGAAATGATTCATTTTGATGGAGAAATAACCAATATTGAGATTAAAGTTTGTAAATGAACATTTACAGACTGCAAGGCTATGAGTAAAAAGAATGAAATGATATGAATGAAGAATGTTTATGATAATTTGGAAATCAAGGTGTGTATATAACTTTCGAATATCTATATACAAATCTCGCTCATCTTAAGCTGGATTCACAATGCGAACTAATGATAAGTGACTAATACTAAATACTGAAATTAAGAAACTGAGCTTTCACATAGGCTTGAAATAAGAATTAATTTTGACTGAAATGGCGTACTTTTCATGAGTCGTAGCTGTCTTAAGATGACGGATTCAAATTGAAATCTACATGTTAGAAGGCTGTAAACGAGCGGTTCATCGAGCAGGAAAAGCTTCATTCTGCATTGACTTCCTGTCGTTTCGAATTCATGACTTCTGATTGGTCAGACTAATGATTGAAACTAATGATAAATACTAAAGTTGAAAGTTAGTTAACTTTCAAGGTCACTCACTAATATTAAACACAATGTGAACGTCAACACTGATTCCGTATCTCCCAACCTTAGGTAATCATTAATCACTAATCATTAGTTCGCATTGTAAATCCAGCTTTACAACGGCCTACACTACGTTTTCCCAATTGATAATTTCATCACCACATATTTTTTTCCGACAACATTACGTTTAGAGCGCATTCTGTTATCACTTTAGAAATGCTTGATGATTAAGAATACATATTTTGCCATAGAAACTCATCCAACTTCCAAGTTTCATAGGTCTTATCTCATCATTCAACTCAAACCCACTGACAGCTGTCCTTTATGTAACTTGTATTGATTATCGTGAATTAAATTGATGATGGCAGGCAATATCCATATAATACCTGTCGTCGGCTTTTATAACAGTGAGAAATTCTTCAACCATCAACTATCGATCAATTATAAGTCAAGCTATCAATGATATCATTATTACACAAACTATCCAAAAATAGAACAACCCATCGTAACGTCTGAGTTCACGTAATTATATTTATAGTCTCTTAATTTATCAGCATAAACTCCTACGTCTATTCTACTATCGATTGAAACATCTCTCAATAACACGCGTCTCTTATATCCTGAGGGATAAAATTCCCGCCAGGAAGATTATACATGATATAATTGTATCTACGAGAGAAGGAGGTTGACTACCAATAAAACAAAAAATATATCACCGTTGAATTTGTATATTTGTACATTATTTTAAATATTGTGATTGTACAGGACAAGGCTTACGATAAAGAACGAAGCTACATCAATACATCATTCAAAAGCGTTAAAATTTCAAAGTTGAATCAAGATTAAATAAAAATTGAAGTTTTCACATGTTTGTTTCTTCAATATAGACGACCCTCCTTTTTCGTAGACGCAAGTATATACATGATAATATTTTAAGCCAAGACTCTTACATTGTACCATTTAACTATCTTTATTGAGTGTCATACTATCAAAACAATAAATTTTGTCTTTGGTGATATGGAGATGAGAATAAGGATTTTTCAAATAGCTGTGGTGAAAACAATATAATAAGTTATATTTAATTGATGCTAAGAATTGTTTCTTTCTAAGTACATCAAAATGTTGTACACAATATCATTGTATATCAAATAAGGTGGACGATAAGACCACAAGAGAAACAATTATGATCGATTCATTTTCTGAATTGGGAATATCAACACAAATTCTTTAATTGTGACGTGTGGTTTGTGACATGGTGTGACTACCAGCACTCGTCTCCCATCACATTGATCTGGCAGAAATCAATGTCACGACTAGGGAATGATTTTATTTTCACAATATTTGATAATGATAATTAGATCCAAACGCCAAATAAAAATATACCTCTCGAACCACAATTCGTTTGAAGAATATTCTTTCCGCCGGCAGCGGAAAATGTCTGTGTTTTGATGCCCTTGAAAACAAGCAACTTATTGTGTTATCGTATTCCTTTCAAAAACAGTCTAATTACTTATATTTGTTCTGTTGTTGCCCGTCCGTTCACAAAAGCCCCGAGAGAGCTAGGAAAGAAATAACATGAATTCACACATTTTTGTTTCCAAGAACCTTGAAGAGTGCATAGAAGTCGTTTCAGAAAAATATCAGGGGATGTTTACATAACCTAACCTTCAAAAAGTAAAATAATTTATCGACATTTTAATACGTGAGAGATACCAACATACTATGTGCATTCACTTGGCCCCCTCACAGAAAAATAAGGGGGGGTAAGGATGAAAAATTAATGTGCTCATTTCGTGCTGAAATGTGCCGCCAACATTTCGTTTTGTGCTGGTACCGTTTACAGAGTATGTACAACTACGTGTGGGGGGGCCAACTTAATGCAGAGCCCCCCCCCCCCACCCACTTTTGAATAGTATGTCTGCGATAAGTGAGTCGAAATGTGCTCGTTTTGTGCTGAAATGTGCCGCCAAAATTTCGTTTTGTGCTGATACCGTTCTCGAGATATTTCTAACTACGTGTGGGGGGGCCAACTCATCACCAGCCTCCCCACATACGAACTAATGATTTTTTTTTCTCTCATTGAAATGTGCTCGTTTTGTGCATTAAGTTGGCCCCTCCACACGTAGTTGGATACTCTATAAACGGTACCAGCACAAAACGAAATGTTGGCGGCACATTTCAGCACAAAATGAGCTCATTTATTTTTCATCCTCCCCCCCCCCCCTCATTTTTCGGTGTGGGGGCCAATTTAATGCACCTCAACATACTTTATCACTAGGCAAACGCAACATATGCGTTGTAAGATGAGTGAGATATCTGAATGAGGTATAATAAGAGTCGTTTGCTTCATTTGAGTCGTGTCCTTTGCTATTTTATCGACTCTCGTATAATTTAAAACTCTACACACCTTGACTGCTGTAAAATGTACTCCATTTGGTGAATATCGAATCTAGAAAGCAGTGAATCTCAGCAATGTGTCTGCTATTATTTCTATTCATTTGTTGAATAAAAATCATTCATTAAATTATTTTCTGCAAAACGGCTGATTCGAATTGTGTCAACAATTGTGATGATGTGTAACATTATTGTGTTCACATGCATGTAATTTGTTGTATTATTATTTTTATTCACTTTTTTCCAAATTTTTCAAATTTTCCAAATTTTCCAAAAAAAAAAATCCAAATTTTCCCCAGAAAAAATTTCCAAATTTTCTGCTCAGCCAAATCTCATGGAGTTTTTAGAAACTTCGAGAGGATATTTCTTAAAAGTGATCCAACCGATATGACCCGAGAAATACAAAGTTCCAAGTTCTAAGTTGGATAAGTCCACTTGTACAGAAAAAGTTTCATGTCGATCTGTCAAACCATGTGATCTTTGCAGTGCTTACAAACAAATGAACAAAAAAAAAACATGACAAAGCTCCATAAGAGTGAAATGTAAGTCTTCGCAGTCGCTTTTCTAATAATATGATGGTGTACCGACTCTCATACTACTAACATAGGCGGTATTTGTTGTTTCATGCGGTCATTTTAGAGCCAAAGGTCCTGATTGCCTGTCGTGATTTAGCGGGTTCCGTGTGAACTAGATGTGGAAAAGAGTGGCTACGGTGTCGGTGACATTTTTGAACATACAAAATACATTATTTTCTTGCATAACAAATGCAACTGCTAACATAATAATAATTCTACTGAGCCTTATATAGCATTGTTGGGCATTGTTGTTTTATACAATTCGATATAAAAGCGATAGTTGCGGTACAGGCAATTGGGACCCTGAACTTGAATTCTGACTCCGGAAATATGTCACTTCGAAGACGCTAGTCGGTACGCTAGTCTCCTTTATATCATGATGAGGTATGTTGATCACTACATCGTGGTATAAGTACAATTTAATTCCAACGTAATTTGCACAGGTATGAAGCTGGAAAAACATGATATGTTTTAGCTGTAGACCTATATCTATGGAAATCTTAAAATTCGAGATTAATAATTTTATTTTACATCATTCCGTAGGAATTGATGAGAAGGGGACGCTGAAATAAAAGCGTATACCGGAATAAAGTCACATGGACATGGACTTGGGGGTACTTATAAATAGATGGTTGTAAACTTTGGTTGAAAGTTCACGTAAGGTCGAACACCCAAAACCATGTCACATAACCAAGTCGACTCAATTCCAATATACGCTCATCAGGAACCCCAAAGAGATCTGTTTTATTAATTAAAATTTTGATATCTCACAACGTTCATTAGTTATCGACAGAAGGCTGATATTTCGCTAACTTGACTCACATTCGCTCTTAATACCCGTGCTATAGAATGTATATCGGTTTCCACGAATGGAGAAATTTCTCTACCAACTAAACAATTGTGAAAACTTCGTTAAATATACATAATCTCGTTGTAACTTCAAAGATTAAACACTTTCAAAAGTTGCAGTTACTTTTCTTATCGTATTTCCTATTCTCAGAAATCATAAATGCAATATAACACAATAGCAATACAAATATAGCATTGATATTCGTGTTTGCTATATCAGTAAAGACAACCTTTCTTCTTTCGGGGATACAAATATATTTTCTTTGTATCTGCATTACAGTAGTGGGCCTACATGAACCACTGCAGTGCATAATCTCAGCAACACTATAGCACAATTAATGCTTCGAAACAAGTACTTATTTATCAACCCAGACGTACTTATATAATTATCATCATCACTAATTAATTAAATATATTATGCATTTCATTGCATAGGACATGACTCATAACTTTATTTTAAAATAAAAATAACATAATATGTCTGTATCTTTGTTAATTAAACTGAGATTTAAATGTATCAAACATTGCAGTCATTCTACTCACTTTCTGTGATTGGATGAAAATAATTGTAAACAAAAGCAGAAAAAAAACACGCAATGTTTATAATAGGAAGATATACTGTCCAAAAGTCTGACGTCAGACGCATAATTTATATAATTATTACCATTATGTTAATAACAATGCCATATTTAAATATACATAAAGTGATAAAAATAGAATTCTTTTTTTCTACACGTCGTAATGATAATATTATGATTTACATCCGACGTGTGAGGTTGAGTAATGATCACGCTTTGGGCAGTCTTGGGGTTTCCTCTTATACTAGTACTCATGAAAGAAGGTCTTCAATAAAATAATTGTATAAATGTGTGTCTTATATTTTATATTAGGTTTTATATTGGGTATTGGGTTTTGGGTTTTGATGGAATGATTAGATGAGAGGTTATTTTATTAGGTGTTTTGGATGGTGAGAAGGAGTCGTTTGTGTCCTGTTGTTAAGGAACCATCCCAGTATCAACCTGAAAGACAGAGGGAAACCACGAAAAACTCCTGTCAGGATGGTCGACCATGGTGCGATTCGAACCCCGGTCTCCGGAATGTCGGTTCAGTGTGTTACCACTCGGCCACGCATCTCGGTATAAATTTGTGTAATAATCTCGTGACATCCTTTCAAACATTCAACGCTTTTGAAGGATGTAGTTCCGTTTTTTATCGTAAATCTTGGCATACAAATTTTAAATACCCTGGAAATATGGTATATTTATACCAATATAGCCAAAGTGGTCATTCCACGGACCTAAAGTAGGGTTTAGATTAGTTTTAATTCAGATTAAATTAGTTGAGGTTGTTTGATTTTGTTCGGTCAATTTAGGTTAGGTTACAGTAGTTAGCATAATATGTTCGATTGATAAAGGTGGTTAGATTGGGTCATTTAGGTATATTTGGGATGTTTGCAGCAACAACAACCAAACAACAACAACAACAACATAAACAAAAAAAAAACATAAAAAAACAACAACAACAACAACGTCGGCATGTAGTGAAATACATCGATGGTCCGATGAATAGGGGCTGCCAAATATAGCAGTGATATTATTGTTGTGTTTGTCAAATTAGTGGACGACGTTCTTTCCTCGTGGATACAAGTATATGAGCTGTGGTGATAGTCACGTGATTAGGTATGCATGATTATGCGCGCGCACATCCGAGTTGAATTGTATTTATCCGAGTAACTGTTCTCATGAATATAATTGTCCAAGCACTAATGAATATTTATACATTTATTTTGAGATACCTCAACAAGTGAAACACTCAACTAAGGTTTATTATGAAGTTAGATTTCATAACACTTGGTATTACCAAGTCCAGTTAGCCTTTATCTGAGAGTTGGTGAAAACAAATTGAATGCGATAACAACATTGAATCTACCAGTTGGAGCCGCTTGTAATTCAGGCACTAAACCAAGTACAAAGTACAGTTAAATATACCTAATGGAAATCATCAAATGCTTCTTGTTGTTAATTTATATAGAATAAGTGACTCATGTCAGTGTTTTCAAATCAACGTCAAGGATAAAAAGTCAGAGTTATCTGCAGAGGCACCAGAGTGGTGACCTGATAACTACAAAAACAATTCTTGATTAGGAGTCAACTATTTTTAAATAACTACAGACTATAAACTATAGATTTATATAACATTTTGAACTGAAACGTTCAGGTAGTTATTCAATTAATTCTTGTTGATTGAATCAAATATTACATTTTATATCATAAAATATATGATAATTCAAAATTCAGATTATATTATATAATTCCATATTATAGAAAATCAGATGATATTAAATAACTTTCTTTTTTCAATAAGATCGAATCTTGATACAAATCATTGTTGTCCAATTGAGGCTCGAATTGAGCTTTAGCGAGGATTCAATTTAACATACTGAAAAAAATTGGTGTTCGTTTTTATGTTTTTTTTATGTTTTTTTGTCGGTTCTCCAGACAGGTCAAACGGCTTCAGCTATCAACTTCCAATTTTTTTTTCACTATGGTTCCTCATCTGAATTAGATCTGTATAGTTCTGTGGCATTATCGGGTTGTAACTTTTATTACATCTTGATACACATTTCTGGAAATTCTCAGCTTGATCGGATCAGCCATTTTGAAGAAAAAACATGAAATGTGCTAAATTGGTACCATTCGAAGCAGTTTTTACCCATTTATAACTTAAATGTCACCCAATTGACGAATTTAGGCAAAAGTTTGGCAAAGTAGTCGACATACTATTACTTTCCACTTGTCCAACAACGCGTATATATAGCGTTTTTCTAGTAACTAGGCAGTATACTATAGATATTCGCTGTAAGCGTCTAGTGCGTGTACAGCGTGATAAATGGAACATGATTACAGTAAATGAGAACTACCTTTTTAAACTGTACCAATGATGTATCCTTAATTGAGAAACAATCATTTAATCACGATTTCGATGTTGATAAAAAAATTATGAGATGAAAAGTAATTCTCGTGCCTATAAGCCTCCGAGTGGATGTTCGTTAAGGGTGATTTATAAATTTATTTGCTCACTTATTTTTTTATTTGTGGATTGAATTTTATTCATTGGAATTATATGCTATACTTACAGGTAGGATCTATCTTGTATCTTCCACAGTGCAATTTAATTTTCACATATTATGTTGAATTTATCATTTTCTTGGCAACCATAAAAGTATTGCAGATGAGTTATTATAATTGGTTTTTCACATTTTTCATATAACATCCAAGATAAATTGTGCATGCCAAAATGTTTTATTATATAAGCGAAAAAGAGTTCATTACTACATAGTGCCCGGAAAACTTGAATAACTCACATGTAGTGAACATTCACAATAACGGATGGGCGTGGGTTCGAGTCTCGCATATGAGACCTTTTTCATAGCCAGTTCATCAGCACGATTCTATTTTTGTACCACCACTTATTATAAAAACAGAACTAATATTGAAGATAATGCTGATTAAAAAGTAGGTCCTGATAGAAAATAGAATAATTTCAACACAAAATATCATAACTTCAATTAAAGGGATCCTGCAATCTGGCTATACTGTCTACAATTTTCAGCACCGGCACAGTCTTGCTTTTCGCCAACTTCGTGCGTTGTTAAGGTCATTTCATTCAAAATTTCAACAGTTCAACATTTTGTTCAACGTTCAAACCTTCATGTCAAATCCATGCCTCTCACCTAGGGTGTGAGGGGCATATTAGATCTCGGTTCGATTCCCGCCGCCGTTCATCTTGACATAGATTTTTCGTGGTTTCCCTCTGTAGTCTAGGATAATTCCGGGATGGTTCCTACATTGTAGAACCACAACCGCTTCCTTCCCGATATAAAGCCCACTAAGAAATCTTCATCTCGTCATTCCGACATCTCATTAATCATTCATCCGACGCCAGTAAATATTAGTTATCATTACAGTGCATCGCTAAACTTGATATAAATAAAATATTTTCAGCGTCAATCGTCATATATAGCTATAACGTGCCTCATATATTAACTATATGTATCAAATTGTAAATATTACAGTGAAATTACTTCATATACCGTTCACTAAAGTAGCTTCTAAAATACCATCGATCCACAGTCAACATTCGCATTAGGTTTGCATGATTGTATCATTGGATAATATCCGTAGTGAAGTTCAAATGGTACCGAATAAATTTGAATTTCCTGTAATCAACCTTTGAACTTTCCATATGTGTTGTTATACTCATTAGTATTTTATACGATCATCAACTACAATATGTGACGTATTTATTAATTGGTATAAAGCACTTCTAATGTTTTATTTTCATTTATATGAGTAAAATTCCTTGGCGGGAAGTTTTCATTTTCAAGAAAATACGTACTCGTAAACTATAACCAACTTTCAGAATTCGACCGACTTTTGAGTCAACTATTGAATTATTAACAAATCGTATTAATGTAATTTATATACTTACTCTTGACGTTTGTAGTAATAAAAAAATCGTACCAGGTACGTATTCAACAGCTTTCAACCATTTCATCACTAGCGCGCATGCGTTAATATCGATATATTCATTACAATTCCTGTTTACTCGGCTAGAAAAAAAACATGACGATATATCTAATTATTGCGTTGCTTTGTGGCACAGTGGCCGATATCCGTGAGAGAGAGAGAGACGAGATGACATTTGGTCAAATTCTCACCGTGTCAAGATATTGCGTGTCTTGTGGATATCCGATGAGCTCCGACACGGCATGTGGCGTGACCCCTAGGTCAATGCAGATCTTCTTGGTAAAAACATACCCCTTCCATCCCCTCCCCCCCCCCCCCTACACACTCCTAGCTGCGTCGGTCGGATTTATTTCGTTACACACAGCGTGAAATGGGAAACAATTTAATTGTCAAGGTTGATCACAACAATGATGGATAAGTAGAGAAAGTAAATAAGGTAATTTCCCATGCGGGTGTATAATGCGTTGAAAACGTTATGTTGGTGCTGGGGAAACTGTGTTTTCACCCCACTTTCTAGAAAGGGGTTGGTGAAATGATTTCACCTACATTCAGAAATAGAATCAGTGAAAAGTTTTCGCTCTTTCTATAATTTGAAAGGAAACTCAATAAATCGGAATTATTGTAAAAAGTTTCTTCGGTATAGTTGAAAGAAGAATACGGCCCTTCCACCAATAACTTAATTCATTAGTATAGTGATGGTAATAGAATGTTATGGGATTTATGAGGAATTTTCCATCGGATTCCGGGAATGATGCAAATAACATCGGTTCATTCAGCTTGAATTATAATAGAAATGAATCATAGTTCTTCAACATTCGTGTGTTTTATTTACTCATAATATTAATGTCGGTAATGTCACAAAAGCGGTTTATATTTATAATGTGTTCCGGACTTTTGGACACTGAGAGAATATTATTATTTTTGGCGGAAAATCATGGTCACAGACTGCGAAGACGTAAATTTAAAGTCCATTGGTTCAAATTAATTAAAATGGGGTTGTGGGATTGCTCTTGTGGTGCACCGTCCAAAGGATCCCACCTTCATCCATGGTCTTAATTGAGGTGAAATTATTTTGAATCAAGCTTCGACGTTGATGAAAGAAGATTTCAATATTATACCAGCTCGTGCGGTACGGTTAAGTTTTTGAAAATGTACTTTCGAATTTTCTCTCGGATGGATGGTATTTTTAATTATCATTGTGATAGTTATTTATATTTTCGGATATTACCAATTGTTGAGTGAAAATTGGTTCGATCGAATCTTCAAAAATTGTAGGTAACGAATTTCATATTTTCGTAGATAATATTATATCCATATAGGTTAACGACGCGCTGTTACGATGAGAAGATTTATTAGCGTCACTGAAAGATGAATGAGATGATGAAAGATGAGATGAAAGACTATTTTTTTTGGGGGGGGGGGGGACACTTAGGAAGATAGGACATGGTCTGCTCTCGAGGAGTACTTAAAGAATATTCCCTCTGACGACAGAGGTAAAGCACAAAAAAACTATGTCAGGATAGTCGACCATGGCGGTAAAACTGTTCGCAGCAACGAGCCAATTTATCTGAACTATGGAGCGTGATCACAACTCAGACGCAAGTGACTGTCCTCATGGAGTTGGATCAACTTACCACGGTTTAATTGTCTACATTCCGATCTTAATTTGAATTTCATTTGAAAATCTAATTAACGCCAGATGAAAGTGATGAAAGGAGTGCGGATAAAAGAGTTGGACCTTTTCAACGGGACAATTTTTAGACCTTCTACAATTTTTAAATCTTCTAGAATCTGATTGAAAAGTATGTAAGTGTGTCCAGTGGCTAGCTCACTGGACTATCATTCAGGATACTGACGTTCGATTTCCGTCATGGTCGACCATCCTGACAGCAGTTTGCTGTGATTTCTCTCGGTCCCACTGGAATATGGCTCCTTATAACAATGATTGAAAACCATTTCTTTCCATCCATCCAAAAACCTTATAACATCTTGTCTCGTATAACTTTATCTCGTATTTATCTCAAGTCAGTTATCATTCACCGACGACAATATATCTCATCCACCATTACAATGCGTTGTTAAAACCCATTATAAATTCAAAAATGATGCTAAAATTATTTTTTATAAATTCATCTCATTCATTTGATATTCAGTAAATTACATTTATTTCAATTCAATTGCTCTGGTTGCTTATATCTTATGATTCCTCCCTTCCCCTCCTTTTCTTTCACCATCCGGCTTACATTTCCACCCCTCTATTGAGTGGTGTTCAGGAATTTCTATCCCGCTAAGAACTTTCTATTCTATTTTCCTATTTTCAATCTATTCTCTAGACATGTCTAGTAAGTTTATTTCTACACACAACACTCAAATTCTATATAGACCTACTTGTGTTCTAATTTCATCATATTATGTGTTGACCCTTTGATGTTGAGATAATAACTACATTATACAGCATGCATGATCCGAGCGAACAATATAACCACCCACGCTATAGCCTAGCTTATACCATTAGCACTTTGAATGTCAAAACTTCGACAAGCGAGTCTATGGTCGCTCACAGGACTTATCTGCCGCAAGTCCTTTATTATTAACCTCTGCGTATGGATATAATTTCCACTTCCTTTCATGGGTTTAACCTGGAGAATTACCATAGCCATTTTCTGTACAACAGGAAGTTCTCAAAATTTGAGTCAAACATTAATTTTGAGGAGTGTGCTTCAAACTGTGATGTTAGTGTGTGTTGTTTGGATTCTAATTATAGGGAAATGTGGCAAACATGTGAATAAATAAATTACTGGAAATCAATAAGGGATGTATTTGAGTGATATCTCTGTAGATAATGAGAATGCTCGGCCTCCTTGATAGCTGTAACTGAAAATAATTGACCATTGTAGATCGTCCGCCCTCGTGATGTCACAAAATATAAAAACCAATCAAGTGGACAGTGAAGGAGGGGAAATAGGGAAATAACCAATCAAGGTATCTAAAATTTCCCCTGCTTCGTATAAGTCATGCCCATCTACAATGGTCAATGGACCAACACGAAGAAGGGGAAATTTTAGACCCCTATTCACTGCTTCACTGTCCACTTGATCGGTTTTTATATTTTGTGACATCACGAGGACGGACGATCTACATCGGTCAATTCGGACGTAATAATTTTGAATTTTTTAAATTTGAATACTTTCAAAATTCATAAAATATAATGTGCGCAAATAGATTTTGATCCTGCATAGTGTTGTGTGAATGTTGACTTTCTGACTGTAAACAAAAAATATCCATATTATTTACAATATGTACATTTGAGGTCAAATACAAATTTCTGTCCGAAATTCAGATTCGAATTTAAATTAAATCTACGCGTATTTCACTACAAATTTTTTAAAGACTTCGTGCAGTGCGTATGTGTATATTGTCTGCTGGTTTGAGTGTGAATATTGACAAGGAATGTTTTGAAAATCCATTTTTATGTTACTTGATCGAGAACTTCATGAGAATTTGGTCAAATACAAATTTTTGTCCGAAATTCAGATTCGAATTTAAATTAAATCTACGCGTATTTCACTATTCATTGATTGAATCCTTTATCGAAATTGAATATTCTATTCGAAGACATTGAAACAGATTGTTGTCTACGGTTTTGGATGAAGATATGCCATCACATATAAAACGATTGAACATTATGCAAAACTTTTCATTAAACTTGGAATTTCATTTTTCAGTAATTAGTCTACTCTGAATATATATTCTCTTTTCCAAGACATTACAGAATATTTCAGAATGAAAGTTGAGATGATCGAAAACAAATCTCATTTTCTTGGTTTTGAAAAGAATAAAATGCGTATGAATTGACAAGCTGAGATAATATGAGAAGAAAAGAATGTATAGAATAGTTTTGATGAATAAATGATCAGAAATCATGGAAATGTTGATATGTCGAATTTTAGCGTAGTTAGAAAAGTATAGAATGTATCGTATAGGTCCTATTTATAATTTCATATCTTGTAATTCATCAGGAATTTTTTCAGTCCAAGTCAGTATTAAATGAATTTACTCCGTAAAATTCCAAGTAATTTACTTAAGTCATTCTGAATTATTCAACGGAGTGGTTATACACCCTCACTTGCTATATACTAACTTGAAATAACTGTTAGTTTCAGGTTAGATTGATTAAGTTAGATTGGTCATGTTAGTTTGGTTGGGTTAGCCATAGGTTAGGTTGGTTATGATAGTCAGATTAGGTATATCATTAGTCACGCTCAACAACATCAATAACAATATCACCACCACCACCACCACCACCACCAACAACAACAACAACAACAACAACAACAACAACAACAACACCAACAACCACCCCCACACATTAAAATGTATCCAAGTAGGGTTACGTATTGTCCTTGCAGGCTTGCCATTGTTCCACGAAACATTGAAAAGTCTCGACGCAATTTGCAGAATAAACTTTTCCTTGTCGTGTCGATAGTTAAACTTATAAGCGTTGCGAGCGTTATCGCTACAAGGTAACATTACATAACTATGTGTGCTGATAAACTGATCGACCGACCCATCAGGGCTTAATTAACTCAGTCATATTGTTGGAAGTGGAAAAGTGCAACAAAACCGAGACTAGGTTTATGTTCATTAGACATGTTCATGAGACATGTTCATTATGCACATGTACACATTTGTATCGTACTGACAAGAACTGACAATTCAAACTGAGTCCGAGAGAACATTAAAACGTAATTATTCATCGATCATCATCATTTAATCATCATTCATCATTTCACAAAGTTGTTTACCCGCACCTGTGAATAATATATATATATATATGTATATATATATATATATATATATATATATATATATATATATATATATATATATATATATATATATGTTATATATATATATATATATATATATATATATATATATATATATATATATATATATATATATATATGAAAATAATGAATATTTCAGGGTGAAACCATATATATTAAAATAAATGTGTTCATTATTTCCTTTGATTATGTCCTTTATGCATGTCCTTTGCTAAAAACCGGTGCAATCCAGTTGAAACGTAAGTTTCCATAAATAAATACATTTATTTATAATATTTACGGTTTCACCCTGAAATATTTATTACTTCCATACATTATGACTGTCGAGTCAGCATTTCGTTCACATATATACATATATATATATATATATATATATATATATATATATATATATATATATATATATATATATATATATATATATATATATGAATGTGTTTTCCGCAGTAATGGAATTTTGAAATATCATACCGTTCTGAATTTATCATCAAAAAAATGATAGATCGACTGCGTTCCTAAAGTATAAAATGCATGTATAAGCCTGATCAAGTATTCTTCATTTATATTTTTTACATTTCTCACATACATGAGATACAAAAACTATTTAAAAGCTCTAAGAATGGTTAAAATCACTATCATATACACATCTTTCAGTGATTTCCACAACAATCGGATGAGAAATAACGAAGGATACGTATTTATGATGTGGTTTTTAAAATCAATCAAAGCTATTAAAAAAAATTCCATTCTAGATTTCCATACTTCTAAGCTCATCTCACAACGCATATCCCGCGTTTTTCTAGTCTTGGTAACGATCGATTTCTTTCTTGAATATGAAGTATTGGATGTAAATGACTTGAAATTGACCATTGTAGATGGGCGTGACTTATACGAAACTGGGGAAATTTTAGATACCTTGATTTTTTATTTCCCTATTTCCCCTGCTTCACTGTCCATACTTGATTGGTTTTTATATTTTGTGACATCACGAGGGCGGACGATCTACAATGGTCAATTCTTTCACAAATGACATAACTCCTAGAATATAAATGCATACAATCGTGAGAATTGTCATATTCATGATCGTTTCTATACATATATTTCTAATCATTAGTCTTTCCGCTCAGTCTTGCAATTTAAAAATTATGATTGCATCAGTTGATATTATAGTATACGTATATATGACTGGATGATAGCAATAATGTACACAATACGAATAATATTATCGCTACAATGATTACATGGTTTTTGAAAACCAGGATGAGCTGAGATTCATTTCGAGAACATTTACGTGGATTTTCCACTTCAGTTTATTCAGTCTACATCTTCACATATACCTGAAAAACCACAATATCTAGGTCATTATTATCATACCGGAAGCAGATTCATTCTATTTCCCTCGTTTTATACATGATTGAATTGATTCAACTGATTTCAATTTGATGTAGCACAGTTAGCTCAAGTTTATTCATAATAACATACTTATGTCTAGTTACATTTATATACTAATATTTTGTACGAAATATGTGTACAAATAATTGCAATATATCGAATCTAGAAAGCAGTGATCCTCGGCAACCTATTCTGCTTTCATTTCTATAATATATTTGATGAATACAAAGAGTTGATTCATTTTTTTTTCTTCAAAACGGCTGGTTCGAATTGCTTACAAAATGATGATGATGTGTATCGCCCATGTGTACTCATTCAGAGATTTTTTTTTTTTTTAGATATTTCATTTTTCATATTTTCTTGCTCAGCCTAATCTTATAGGGTTTTTGAAAACTTTGATATGATATTTATCAAAATTGGTCCAACCGATTCATTCCAAAAACTGTACAGTTCTAAGTAGGATAAGCTTAATTGCGTGTACAAAAAAGTTTCATGTAGATCTGTCAAATCATGCGACCTGTGGAGTGCCTACAAAAAAAAAATACACAGACAAAGCTACGTATGAGAGGGATGGAAGTCTTTGCTTACGCTCATCTAATGAAACAACAATACTCAACAATGCTATACACGGCTCAATAGAATTTTAATGTTAGTAGTTGCATTTGTTTTTTTACAGAAATGATAGATTTTGTGAGTTAAACAATGTCAGCGGTACCGTAGCAACTCTCATCCAGATCTAGTTCACAAGGGAATCCGCTTAATCGTGACAGGCAATCGGGACCTTTGGCTCTGAACTGACCGCAAGAAACCAAAAATGCCCTCCATGTTATCAGTATGGGAGTTGGGTCACATTCTTTATATTATAATGAAATAGGTTGATATAACAACATCGTGAGTTCTTAAAGAACCACTAATATCTATGGAATTTGAGATACCTACTGTGATTGAAGATTTCAAAAATCCCGTTTAATGCAGATAACCCACTTGATTGAAATTCAAGTTTAGTGACATCAATGGAGCAACTGGCAGAACAAATGTGGTCAATTGGACCTTCATGTTCTTCCACACGGTCACATGAAAACAGAAGACAACAATAGGAAGTCAATAAATATCTAGATGGCAGTGAATCATGAAGTACAGTTGATGATGATCTTGGTGACCATGTTGACCAACATACAACGACCAATTAGTAAAATAACAGTAACAACTGAACAAATAAGTAATATATATGAAGGTTTTTTTTAACGAACCATAATAAATAATACAATAATATAATACAAAACTAGAATTTTGTTTGGATATACCAAAATGCGGATTGAGTGCTGAAACATCTGTAAAAATATACTTTCACTATAGATTCATCTGAATTTTATTTCAAATGAATGAATAGAATGTACATAAATAAAATCAGCCTGGACCTCTTTTTATTGATGAAATTGTACATATTACTGAAAACAAAAAACGTGTAATAACTGTTATCTCCTTGTTTTCATTGAGGTTATTATATTAGGCTATGTCTTATTATATTATTTCATATTACAAAATAAAGGTAAATTGATAATGCACATAGCACAAAAAAAATCAACAAGGAATAGAAGATCAAGAAAATAAGACGACCGAAGATTATTTCTCCCTATGGCAAATGTGAATTTGTTAACCACCCTGGAAATTATTACCTCAAGACTTATCGTGTGTTGAGTATTGTTCTCATCATTTATTATTTTTGGGGTAGTGAAATCGCCTTCGTGATACCACGTCCAAACAATCCTCAGACGTAATTGGGAAACAATGATTTCGTATCAAGTTGCGACGTCAATAATATATATATATATATATATATATATATATATATATATATATATGTATATATATATATATATATATATATATATATATATATATATATCTACATACATATATATATATATATATATATATATATATATATATATATATATATATATATATATACACATATATATATATATATATATATATATATATATATATATATTCATATATATATATATTTATATATATATATATATATATATATATGTATATACATATATATATATATATATATATATGTATATATATATATATATATATATATATATATATATATATATATCTATATGTATATATATATATATATATATATATATATATATATATATATATATATATATATATATATATATATATATATGTATATAGACTTACCGGAGACATACTTTTTATAGGGTTCAGCTGTATTGCGTCGTTAGCATGTGTACGCCATGTCTTCACAGTGAAACACATCAAAAAATCAGTAAAGTACTAGCATTATTGTTGTAGTTTTCTTTAATGTGAAAGGTCATAAGGTTGCCGTGACTAAGATCAACCCCCCACCCCCTCCTTACACACCATGTACGTTCCAAGTCGAATAGACAAGGGGGCGCTGGGCATACTTACATTGTACACACCATGCAGTTCAACTTTTCCATAATATAATAGCTGAAAACTCATTTGAATATCGAAAGAGTTTGAAAATGAAACCCCGGTGAGTAAGAAAACGGTGCATAACTGTTGTTGAGAAGTACGGAAATCTGAAAATAGCAGTGAATAGTTCCATATATAATACTGCACTACGCCAATAGATCTCAGTCATCATTACAGTGCGTCCTTAAAACCCAATACTGCACTGTGTACATTTCTTTTTCGAGAGAAATGTATTTTTTATTATAAGTTATTCTGATGAGAAACGATTGTATCGATAAGGGTAAATATTTTTGAAAGGTAATAATTTATTCGAAATTGCATCGGGAATGTAGAGCAATATTTAATAATTTGAATATATTTAAAACTCTGCATACCGATGAAATACTTCCGTTATATTTATAGGATTACACCCACTTTTATACCTCATTTAATTAAATCCTATATAAATATCGTGTTATGTGCGCCATAGAGGTTTTAGTTGAACATAAAACAAGATGATTAAGAGATTATACCGTTGATTTGGCAGAAGTGATTTTTTTATAGTTCAAAATTTTAATCCGCATCAAGATAGGCCTGTACATTAGGCCTATGGAAAAAAATGAAATGTAAAATATGCGATAAAACGTTCGTTCACAAAACTATATACAAAATATACATTTTAATTAAATTCTTAATTACAGTACAAACCTCACATTGAATGTGGTTTACGTTGATTTTCTAATAACTCCTCTAATAAACCTTCCTAATTGGCATATAATTATTTTTTAATAAACGATTAGAAATTCTTTTTCTCCGCAATGTGAACTATATAATTATAATTAAAAATTCTTGTATAAAATTATCTGAAAAATATCAAGATCAATTATATTTTACTTAACAATAATTAATCACAGGTTTTATTACCATATTACATGTTAAGTGAGGCGGACTATACGATGTAGCAAAATACTAACCAACAATTCTATAAAAAGATTCTGAGTGACAGTCCCCGCCAAACGATACGATGCATCATACAACCTTGATAAAAAAAAAAATACGATGAAAATAATAAGATTGTGTTTTTCGTTTCTTTTCTTCCAGGAGGAAAAACTGAAGTATCAATATCATTATTCATTATACGAGTGTCAGCAGTCGACGAAAACAAGGAGGTGAGTGTTTGGAGGAGGGTGAGGAAGGAGGTGGAGGAGGTGGTGAGGTTGGTGAATTGAAATGGATATAAATAAATATGGTTTTAATCAGGTTATTGAAGACATGCTATTTCTGACGGCTTTTCTGAACACATATCTATACAATATAAGGTTACTCAAATTTACTTACTCTGTTTTTATATATAATCTTTAATTATAGATATCGTATCAATAGATACGCAACTCTAGCCAATCCCTGAAGATCCAGACTCTATCCAGAGCTGAGAAAAATGAGGATGTATTGTTTATCTTTCAGTTTTACGTGGTGTTAAAGGTTCAAAATATATTGGGTATATATTGGATTACTGTTATCTGCGATGATTGATCGTTTGCTCAATGTACTACTTTTTCTTTTCATTGCGAGATATTTTTAATGAAGTAGACTTTGATGTATTACAGAAATTGCACTACATAATGAATACTGTGTGGAAAAATTACATGGATAGGTTCCTTGACTTATTTTTTGCTTTTCTGTTCTTCTTTCGTCATAATATTACGAAGTATATATGTAATACAGATCAAACGTTGATTGTGTAGTGCAATATCCAATGAACTATTCTAATTTTTACCGCAGAAAAGCATCCATCTTTCATTTTTATTCTCATTCTCACAGATTCTATTTTTTATCCATAGCCTCAATTGGGGAACAATGATTTTGTATCAAGTTTCGATGTAATTGAAAAAAAAGGCACGATTTTTGTTTTTAGCCCATAGCTGATTGTACAGTTGTGAAACCCAGTTGCATAACCATCGGTACGATTGCTATAATCTCACAGATACAACAGATTTTCAACAGCAAAAGTTACACTACATTCATCAGAATATTATCATTATGCTTGGCTTAATAATAAGACTAAAATATATAGTATAATTCAAGTTCATAGTTGAACTTGGAACCGCAGTACTCATAGAGGAATTTTGGTATCTAACCATAACGCTAATTGCTTCTTTTATATTAAAAGTTGGATATTTATTGTTTTCTGATAGTTATCAAGCTTATTTGTAACTTAATTCAATTATTTAATTCCAGTTAGTCACTCATTTCGATTCTTATTATTATTAAATTTGGAAAATACAATTCTTCAATTTTTAAAATAATTTTTCATTGGAAATAATAGCTATTTTTGGAATGGATATGATATCCTTAGTGGTAATCATTCGGAGTAATGAAATGTATAGCGTTCTCGTAATCGAGTGGAAGTATCCCTTCTCATTTGTGTCAATATGTGACTTGCAAACGTGCAGGCAAGCGAGTGTCATGCAGTAAATAGCTCGATCGTGGCATGAGTCTTATACATGGGTGGAAGTGCCGGGACTAGATCTGATGGTTATTTCCTCTATAATACAACAGAAATTATATGCGTTACGAATGAACAGTACAAAAATGTTCAATACAAATCTGTGTGATCATACAGAAAAAAACGTATTTAGTAAATTTCAGGACGAGATATATAGTATGATCATTTATTTTTTTTAAATTTTATGAATATCTGTTCAACATTTGATGAACTTTTATAACAATCTCCCATCGGAATTTTTCTTTTGACTCGACCTGATTCATTTTTATAATTTTATCTCCATATGATCATTCTTATATCGAGTATCCAATTGTTTAAATGTAGCCAAAGTCAACACAACAATGTCAGTGATGAACTCTTCTTTTACTTATCACGGAGCTAACGTTGATAAAAGAGCCATATTACTTGCGGAAATGTGTGACAATGTATATTTAAATACTACATTACCACACAGCTGAAAATTGAGCAATAATCAATTGGAATTTATATTTTTTTCAAATTGCAAAATAAGAATTAAGGTTGTCTGCCAACATAATCAACAGAAATATCACCCTTGGGTTTGTTTGTGCAGCTGCGGTATTTTAAAGGTCAATGATTTTCATGGCGAAAATTATTATTTGTATATTTATACTTATTATAATTATTTTTATACTCTATAAGAATAGAACTCTACCTTCAAAAAACTTGAAAATAGGCATACAGTGAGTTCCGCTACAATATCCAACTTATTTTAAATTATTTAGTTCATTAAAACTTTCTTTCGTCGATAAATATACTTTGGAAGATTATTTTCAGAAGTTTTTAAAAAAATCGTAATGATATCAAGTTTTAACAAAACAACTCTAACAAAAATTCAAAACTATCTCCTATTTAATTTGTCTTTTATATCAAAGTTCGTCAACCTCATCATATAAATTACAGAGTGAACTTTGTTCCACCGACATGCACAAAAATAATAACATGATTCCACGGCTGCATACTTTCTCATTCGCATTGTTGTACATGCCGTGTTTATGTCTTCATGTGGCCGTGAAGTTCGAACATATATCAACAATGTAACAACTGACAGTTCATTGGGGTCGTGATAAACATCAGTGTGTATCTCATACGATATCATGACGGTTACTTGAACGAAAAAAAAATAGTTCAGTTCCAACGAAACTTTTTTTAAATGTCACTCTCTTGAATCATGCGAGATTCACTCGAAACTACTAGCGATTTCGAATTTTTTGTGTTATCACTATTATAAGTAGACAAACGCAGTATATGCGTTGTTTGTATCATTGTTTGTTGTTTGAATATTTAAGTGAAGTATAATCCGAAACTCTGCACACCTTGACTTCTAAAAAATACACTCCATTCATCAACAATCGAATCTAGAAATCCGTTAATCTTGACAATGGTCCTGCTATTATTTCTATTCGGTGAATACAGAACATTTATCAAAATATTTTTTTCAAAACGGCTGGTTCGAATTGTATGAAAAATTGTCATAATGTGTATCATTAATGTGTTCACATTCAGAAGAAATTTCAATTTTTTGGGAGAGATTTTATATTCAAAATTTCACTACCCAGCCTAATCTTACGACGTTTTTGAAAACTTTGAGATAATATTTCTCGTAAATTGTTCGACGGGTATGACCCAAACAATGTGCAGTTCTAAGTTGGATAAGTCTAATTGTACACGAAAAGTTTCATTTCGATCAGTCAAACCGTGCGATCTGTGCAGTGCTTACAAACTAACAAAAAAAAAACAGAAAAAGCTCCTTATTGTGGGGTGGTCTTCGCTATCGCTCATCTAATTATTATTATCAACTTCTTGACACAGAGCCGTTGTTATCCAATAAGACTAAGAATGACAAAATAGGGTCGTTCAGACAGGTAAATACACAGGTGATTAACATGTCAAAAAAACATCAATTGAGTAATACAATCATTCCAGAAACTAAAAGTGGACCACAAAGTGTATTTATAGACCTAATGGATGTTTCAATTGAAATTAAAAAAAATTATTGAATTGATGGTAAGCCATCATTTTATCGCCCATGTAAGTTTTCAAAACAAACAGGAATATTATCATTTTTTTTTAAATTTCACTCTATTTGGTAGGCCTACTCGACCAAAATACGACTTGTGAAAATTGGTAATTTTCCATTTTGTTGCGTTCTTGTTCTTCTTGCGTTGTCGTATTCAACAGGTCATTTGAAATGTGCTACGCGTTCACAAATGATAAATGACCTTCTACGGTTTCTTTTGATAACTTTTGTATGAAGAACTTGCATCCTCTAACAAAGAACACTTCTATAGAAAGTTATCAAAATAAATGATAAGTGTAGAATCAGATGTTATTTGATGAGCGAAGCGAGGAGTCAATTTTGACGTACTCGGAAAAAAACGCACATGTTTGTGTGTGTGTGAGTAAATGTGTTCGCGCTCCATATATCAAACGAAAGTTCTAATTTTGTTGAAACTTGGCATTCACATGAGTTCAAATCTAAATTGAAACTATATAGTTTTTAGTTGTTATCGGTTGCACCACTTTTGAGAAGAAACATTTCGAAATGTTCGAAAATCCCATTGGAATAACCCGCAAAAGAGAAAATTTTGAAAAAATATTTTCTTCGAATGAATTGAAATGTATAAAATAATATAATAATATAGTGATGCAATGATATTATTGAATTATATATTGAATTATGAAATAATTATATACAATATTCCAGAGTTTTCCGCAAGTCAGATCAGCCATTTTGATGAAAAATATATGATGAAAGTTTTTTCACATCAATTAATGATTTTAGGGTATCTATTGAGAAAAATAACCGTTACAATCAATTGAATAGTAAAAGATTGAAATTGGCAAAAAAATGAAACAGATATAGGTAGTGAGATAATTAGGGGCTTCAAACTCAAGGTGTGTGTAGCTTTCCATTAAACTTCATATCGCTAATTCAACAACGCAAATGCTGCGTTTTCCTACAATAATCAATCAGGATCAAGGAATGATGGCATTGATTGCAAAATTAGGAATTTTATCTAGAGAAAGAATAAAATCGAAACTGACCCATTTCATTTGATCAATGTCTCTTGTACATCCTTATGTACAATACATCATTACGCGTAAACTTATAACCAGGACTTGTATTATATTGTATAATTAATTTTGTAATTATATAATTGTATCACGTTTACCGTTTATAAAATTACACTACATTACGTATGACATATTATATTCGCGAAACAGAGGGGCGTATGAGAATTTGCAGATAGCCTACATAATATTAAAATTACATTTTCGCTAAACTTTCACGACACATTTATTACAACTTTTTTTGTTATTATTTTGCGTATAACGAGTAAAGTAATAAGTATAAGCACCTCGGCAGCAATGAAATTCCAACAAACGCCTCTCTCTCTCTTTTTTTCTCTCTCTCTCTCTCTCTCTCTCTTTCTTTCTATCTTTCTCCCCCTCTCTTTCTCCCTCTCTCTCTTTCTCCCTCTCTCACCATCTCTCTCACAAACTCTCTCTCACTCACTCTCTCTCTCTCTCTCTCTCTCACTCTTTCTTTCTCTCTCTCTCTCTCTCTCTCTCTCTCATATCACGCCAATGTCAAATTACCGTGATTTAGTTCTAGTGTAGTACGCAGTACTTCCACTTATTACATGTTCACATCAGACTGTATAATACATGTAAGAAATAACAGTCGGAAAACTTCACAGTATTTCGTCAAAATTACATTGATAATTTCCTAATTACATACTCAACCAATAGTTTTTCCTGGGGCAAAGTTCTTATCAGTCAGCTATGAATGAATCAAAGTTATAGAAACATGCCAGTAATGAAAGAATTGTATAATAAAGGTGCTGTAGAATTTAGAATTATTGTATTTTGATGAGGTAACATGATTAAAATAATTATGTAAATAGTTCACTTACTTAATGTGACCCACACATGTGCCCTAATTCATTCCATAGGAATTTTATTTTCCCCCTCTCCCTCGAGGCTCATTCAGTTGAGGCAGTACTTGTAGTCAAGTCAGGCGTGAGTTCGAGTCCCGTATAAGGGCATGGGTTTTGGTGGACATAATTCTACCAATCTACTAAGCTTAGATTAATTACTAAGCTTAGTTTGATTTGTTTTGCTGGAGCGAGTCAAGTATAGGTCAAATTTAATGTCAAAGTGGATGTCAAATGCATGTCAATAATTGAAATCAAATACACTGCAGTTGTACGTGACTATGACTAATATGATGTTACTGGAAACGGGACATCAAATAATTGGTGAAATAAATTGAATCTACTCTTCTGATACTATATTTTTCAATAGCATATTTTATATATAATAAAGTATGGTAAAGAAAGCACACAAAAAACTGACGAAACTATTATGCATGATAATATTCAGCTATGGAGAACATACTTTGGTTGATAATACACAATGAATAGATATAACTGAAATGATCTGGTACATTTTTGTAATGATTATTCTATATGCAAAAACGTATTTACTGATACACAATAATTGGAACAATAATTATATGATTTTAAAATGTTATTTAAAGCATTTCATGAATATATGAATGGCGAGTCATAACTCAACTACGATCGAGAAGGCTGTGTAAGAATTGACCAATGTAGGTGGGCGTGACTGGCGAAACAGAAGCATACGAAGCAGGGGAAATTTTAGATACTTTGATTGGTTATTTCCCTATTTCCCCTCATTCACTGTCCACTTGATTGGTTTTTATATTTTGTGACATCACGAGGGCGGACGATCTACATCGGTCAATTATAATACTTTTATTTATGAGCAATAATCCTGGTATCCGCCTAAAAAAGTTACTGGAGAAAAGTCACAAAAAAAGCACGCGCATATTTGCAAGAATGACATTGATTGCAATATTACATTGTTGACTGAACTTTTGTAACCATTCGTGGGCCATATTGAGATTTAGTAGCGCATTCTATTGTTACTTTTTGTGTCGAATAGGCTTTTGTCAAGTAACAAATGACAAACAATAGTTACCATAGCAATAACAGCGAACTGGTGCACTATCAAATATTCCAATTGGTCAATTCCAACTGGTGGATATTGTTGTCTGAATTTTTCAACAATAAGTGACTTGACAGAAGCCTATTGTTAAATTTTCTCAAGTACCTGCTCCATGAACACAACTATTTAGACGAGCTTTAGCGAGGATTCATTTTGACATACTGAAAAAAAATGGTGTTCGTTTTTATGTTTTTTTGTTTTGTTTTTTTTATGTTTTTTTGTCGGTTCTCCACAGGTCGAACGGCTACAGCTATCAACTCCAAACTTTTTTTCTTTGTGGTTCCTTATCGAACTTAGGTCTGTATAGTTTTTTTGGCATTATCGGGTGATAACTTTTATTTTTATGAATTTTAGAAATTTCAAAAATACCCTTTAGAATAACACGGCGGGAAAAAAATAGAAATATTTTCATTTTCAAAAAAAAATGAAATTTTGTGTGAAGTTGAATTACATTTTGATACACATTTTTGGAAATTCTCAGCTTGATCGGGTCAGCCATTTTTAAGAAAAAATATGAAATGTGTCAAATTTGTACCACTCGTAGCAGTTTTTACCCATTTATAACTTGAATGTCACCCAATTGGCGAATTTAGGCAAAAGTTTGGCAGAGAAGTCGACATACTATTACTTTCCGCTCGTCCAACAAGGCGTATATAGCGTTTTCCTAGTATGTTTGAACAAGGGAAAGAGCAACAGATTCTGATAGCCTGAAATATTGAAGACTGTTCAGAGACCTCATTCCTGTACGTTGTGGATCTATTCCCGGCACTTCCACCCATGGACTAACCTTCCATGAACGGTAAATTCGCAAAGCTGGACCGCTTACCGCGAGTACCATTTAAAATAACGTCCTAGGCCTTGTTAGCTTCACGAGACCCATGATTTGAATTGACCATTGTAAATCGTCCGCCCTCGTGATGTCACAAAATATAAAAACCAATCAAGTGGACAGTGAAGCAGGAGAAATAGGGAAATAACCAATCAAGGTATCTAAAATGGTCCCTGCTTCGTTTAAGTCACGCCCATCTACAATGGTCAATTGGATAATGTTCTCTGGGAGAGCTGAATACTATGACAATACGAGATAATAACAGAGTCACGGTCTCGTAGAACGCAAAATAGTGACTTATTTTCAGCCTACCTCAAGAGCAATGCTAGGATTACGTGCTAGCAACAATGAAAACACACAAATACTGGGCATCATGTTGCTATGGTACTTGGCTTTACTAGGAAATACAAATCAATCAGTCTTTGGGAGCTAGCTAGGCCTAGGACGTTATTTTGAGTGACAGTCGCGGTAAGGATCGTGATATTTCAGACACCATATTGTAAAAACGACCAACCAGACGAGAACGGCGCGGTACCTGAATGTTGAACTCGGCCCAACTTTACGGCTAAATGAAAGTGAAACGCTAACCAAGTTCATGTTGAAACCACTTGAGTATGTATATATGTATGTTCGATTTATATATATTTCTCCTCCTTTCCCACAAATAAGCTTCGGCTTATGTAGGTATCATTATTGTTCAAAAGATCAGATAACTAACTTATTTTCTCACATTATTACAACTTATTATTTTTCATTATTTCCACTCAACGTTTTTATTTCATTCGAGTGTAAATGTGGTAATTGAAGAATTTTCCATGTTTAGTTTCAGATATTATTCGTAATTCTGTTAATAACAAGTTTTCTATCATAATGATGAATATTCAATAAAAAATATATGAAAAAATGTAAGATCCAGCTAAGAGGTGGGATGTTTCCCTATAGGAGATCTCTCTCGACGTCTTCCTCTACGTGCACTGGAAGGATCAACGCATCAAGATCACCGACGAGTCTCTGGATCACGTCGAACTCACCTGGGAACAACGTCAACACTTCTGGATACCCGACTTGTACATCAGACAGCTGCGAGAGATGAAGGTGTTGTCCCTCTTCCAGGAGATGTCGTCTGTGCGACTCTATCGCAATCAGACGATGCGTGTTAGCATTGGGTGAGTCAACCATTCATTACTTCAGTAACGATTTGTATTTGTATTCAATTTACTTATTACAGATTGTTCTTAAGACAGGTGGTAATAATTTATCTCATGAAATTAAAATAAAACATACAAACATAGCCTACTCAGGCCCGGTATTACCACGACCAGTTAGTATTTATCTGACAGTTAGTGAAAACAAATAGCATGGGTAACCATGGTGATAACAAGTTTGAGCTGCTAGATAAAGGCTAACTGGACTTGGTAATACCGGGCCTTAATGAAATTAAACATTGTTATTTTTTTAGCTTTCTTCTTGAATTACTTATCTTCGTTATATTCTTTATATCTTCTTCCAATTCATTCCATTCCCGTGTCGTTCTTTGGATGAATACATATTTCCCTACTTCTCTATCCACTCTTTCTACTTCCATTCCCTCCCCTTGTACTTCTTTATAATCCCTTTTCAAATATTTTCAAATCAATGTAGTGAAAATGGACAAATGAAAGATGAAAGAAATGAAAGAAAGCAAGAAATGAAAGTGAAGAAAAAATTAAGAAATCTAATTAATCACACTGTTGTTATTGAACAACACGTCGATCTACCAGTCCCTTTAAAGCATCAATTTTTACAGACTTGTTGAGTTGATTCACTTAAATCTACATTTCCTTTCAACAATATCCGATGTGAGATATATTGTATACACTACATTGATTTGTTCGAACTTATTTCCATATAATCAGAATACAAAGAAAAGTTTTGAATAAGTTTACTCAACTACACAGTGAATATTGTGGAACGTCGAGAACAAAAGAAATCGAGATTATCATAAACTTGTGGCGAGAAACTTATGTTTGCTTCAAAGTTTCTGTTGAATAACTCAACAATTTATTATTCTGATGCATTTTCTAAGTAAACTACCAATATTCAATCATGGATTAGACAACAATAATTCTGATGTCGACAGTCTAGAATGTATGGTGTAATGGAATAACAAAACATTACCCATCTCTTAATGATGAAAACGCCATAAATCTGAAATGACTGATTTTTTGCAATTTTTAATTTCGAAGAAAATTTGAATAAAAATCACACAAAATAGTCGCAATTGTAAACATTCAGAAGCATTTTTATAATTCAAGAACCAAAACAATCTAATTAATCTCTCAGTTATCTTCACTTTTGCTCTGAATAATGCTAAAATGTCTTTGAAACAATATAATAGGGTATTTATCAATGTTGAAGAATTTAAATGCTTTCAGTTCCTCAAGTTCAGAAACTCAAGGCTGTATTCACCCTCAATCACTCGAATGTATAATATTGTATACTGGTATTTTATTTCTGACAAACTCTCTGATATGTGACTGTTATTTTTGATTGGCTGTTATTATCCAATGAACTTGTATCAAATAAAAGTCAAATTTTGACGTAAGAGAAAAGAGATAAACATCTACAATTAATGTCAGTTTCTTATCCTAATCAAATGATAATAATAATCAAAATAAATACGTCGCTTTAATATCTTAATCACGCTAAGAAAGATAACATTTCGGGACCTACTAATTTCTTGTGTAGATTTTGGTTTCAAGCCGGCGCCTTCTATAAAAAATACACCTCTTGAAGTTACTACGCAAGTAAACGAACACAGACATGTATGCGTGCAAATTGCTCAACAGTGATTGCCCACATGCAAGATTTTGAATATAATATTTATAATACCATAACTCGCTTATAATTAAGTATTTATTTCACGACATAAAAGCTCAACAGTATATACAAATATTTAAATAATGCAACTTTTCTATTCAATCTTATTCAACCTAACGAAAAACGTAATTTTTAACCGTCACAAATATTCCAGGAATTAAGATTTTCTCCCTTTGATAAGTTTAAGTGATTTAAGTCGCCTGTTTCTTATCTGTAATATAGTAGCCTAGATCTTTTTTCTATTCGACCCGTGTCTTGCATAATATGTAGGGTAAAACCCTACGTTATGTGTGGTCGTTATGCAAAAACAATATAATATGACAATAACATCCAGACCACGTGACCATACAGTCTGTCAATCAATACAGTGATTATTACAAGTATTAACCTACAATGGAAACAATTAAGGCTTTTATACTCATCAATTAATATCCACTACGATATGCTGCACGCTCAACTAACCAACTAACGCATCACGGAACTTTCACGAGTAGATTTACATGAGAGTCGATTTAGCAAAAATTGGCGTTTTGGGTGATAACTTTTGAACGGTATAGGTATAAAAATATCAGCAAACCAAATAATGAAAATTGAATTGTATCATGAAATATATCAGAAATTTGTCGGATTTCTATTTCCTCCCTTTTTTTGTATTGACATTTTTATGTAAAATCATGTTTTCTTTTTTTCTTTTTTTTTCTAGTAACATCGAAACATGATGCAAAACCATTGTTCCCCAATTAAGGCTATGGATGAAATATAGGATCGTTTGGACGGGGCACCACAAGGGCGATCTTACCACAAAGAATATATTGTATATTAATATAGGGTTCTTACACAAGAACCCACAAAGCCTATTTGGCTTGTCTGTAACATGACAATAATAAATAATAAAACAAACGTGATCACAAAATAAAAAGTCAATTTATAGTTAGAATGACATCGACCATCCTGACAGTGGTTTTTCGTGGCTTCCCTCTGTCGTTTAGGTTAATATACTGGGATGGTTCCTTAACAACAGGTCACAATCGACCCGTTCTCACTATCCAAAACACCTAATGAAATAACCTTTCATATCATCATCCCACCATCTCATATATCTTCCACCGACGCCAATAGATCGTAGTCATCAGTATAGTTCGTCGTTAAACCCAATATAAATAAATATAAATGAATACATATCATTATATAAGGTTCATATGGGGTGTGCGACAACAACCGTGATGAAATATCAGCGGGAAATTATTATGGATTAGTGGGATTGCCTCAGAAGATGATTAAAAATTCCAACGTTTACGCACGGCAAAAAAAGTCTTCGATCTTATAAGATCTTTGAAATCGATTCTCTCGTCTTCTTCACTAACAAATATACTTTTCTTCTACTACTTATCATTATGTTTTTCTTCATTTTTGTTTCAAGTATCATACTTCATTAGAGGGTAATAAACCTTATAGGCCTATTCATGAGAAAATTACATATCAATTAAGTGGGGTGATTTTTTTTTTTAATAACATCGAAACTTGATACAAAATCAATGTTACCCAATTAAAGCCAATTAAGGTCCTTGTGAAAATATAGACAATATTTTCAAAATATTATTCATCAAACATTGTGTGCGCTATTAAAATGATTTGATTTTAATAGCTGTATTATATTATTGCTTCGTACTTAGTTCTACCCCTCTAACTAACTACATCGAACCTTGAAACCGGTAGGCCGACATGTTATATAAAACGCTGACATTGGACATTTAACATTTTATGATGTGGTTCCATCACGAGTTTTCCAGTTGCTCTACTTTGATACATCATTAAATGAAACATTAATCTCCATTAATTAACAGGTGGAAAAATGTAACTACAAGAATAGCATCGGTCATCGAAAACTGACACATTTCTCTTGTAAAGTTGAGAATTTATGACGTCACAATGCCGATCAAAAGTTTCACGTCGAAAACTAAAAGTGCTGTACTTTGTCAAATTATGAAGTTGGACTAGATGATGCTCAGTTTTCCCGACACAATCATGTCCGGCAAGGTGGGGGGGAGAAGAGGGAGAGGGAGAGTAATAGAGAGTGACGTGTTCGGAGATAGAGAGAGAGAGAGAGAGAGAGAGAGAGAGAGAGAGAGCGGAATCAGTGATCAGTACCTTTACTGCGACTGCCACTTGAAATAACCCTCAGACCTAGGCCTAGTTAGCTCCAAGAGACTATAAGGACTTTGGACTTTGGATTTTTCTGTTATCTATAGAGCTAAGTACCATAGCAACATGTCGTGTTCTTTGGATTTCGATTGTTGCAGCACAAAATTCTAGTCCTGGGCCCAGATTCACAAAAGTTCATAACTTTGATCCGGCTCAAAGACAATTTCTTAATTTCTTAAGAAAATACGACAATTTCTAGAGATAATACCATATTTGTTCTATTATTTTTGATTTTTCAATCCTAATTTTTGATTAAATCCATTATTATCATCAATCTATCATTTATTAAAATTAGAAAATCAAAAATAATGGATCAAATATGGTATTATCTCTAGAAATTGTCGTAACTTTGAGCCATATCAAAGTTATGACGTTTTGCGAATTTGCGAAATTTTGGAATTTGGAATTTGAAATTTGGAATTTTGCGAAAGTCACAAAATAAATCACATTTTTGCGATATGAGAGACCGTGACTTTATTACCATATTATCATCATATCATGAGTTATCCCAAGTCCTTTAGGAATCAAAGGAATTTGCAGCTAACCAGCCGTGTCGAGCTTCACCTAAGAATAAATATCAATCAAAAAGAATTCACGATTCAGGTAAAATGTAAAATTCAAAATCCATCTCTTCTTCTCTGATACGACACACCTCTTTGTTCGATAAGACTTGTGACATCTGGAGGCACTTCCCCCGAGAGGAATAATATAAATATTCAAATATTTAGGGGACGCGCCAAATTTTCACCAGACCATCGAAATGAAAAAACAAATTATTATAGGCCTACTAGGTTTTATTTATTTAAAAAAATTGTATTCTAATATTAAACAGTATTCAATATTTCATATTTGTATTGTGAGATGGCAACTCATGAATAAGAAGAGTATTGAAAACAAAACTCAGAAAAAATTCATCAAAAACTATTTATTTATATTCATTTTCGTCCAAGTGGATCACATTATAAAATGGATCATTTTTTAGTGTAGCATATTGACAGTCAAGGATAAAATGAGAGATTATGAAATGCACACACAATACAAACAAGAAAATATACATGAATTGATATAAATGATTGATGCTAATTTACAAATATCTAAAGTAACTACCAAGTCAAGTATTGGAATCAAGAACAAAGTATAACAATCAAGTCAATATAAAAAGTACATCACAGAATTAAAATCGAAAAGACTATGTAAAACTATGTGAAAACTATGTATGTGACGGTAGATTGTTTTTTAAGTGAATGGAGGGGGAGATGGCGCCAATAATTTCCAGTCCTATGTGGGCAAGGTGTCCTAAATTTTTTCTCTCATGAGTGTATTTCCTCTTAAAGTTGGCTTACCGCTAATTTCTGTTGTGGATGGGCTTTCAAGAAATAATTGCTAGTAAGCTAAGTAAGCTAAGTGAAAGTAGCTATAAGTGGTTGATAAGCTCATAAGCTGATATGAGAGAGAGAATATTCTCAATACGTAATTTGACGACATTGTCTATATGGATATAGGGGCAATAGGGCGTGGCATACATACATCCCCGTTCGACCGACTAATTAAGCTAATCTATACGAGATAAAGTCATTTAATCAATACAATTTTCGATCATTTCAAAGTCGTTCTGATAAAGTTGAGGACATGAAAATAACCTGTGAGTGAGATCGTTATGAAAGTAAAACTGCAGAAGTCAAAAAATTAACCTAATTATTTGATTTCCAGTGAATTTAACGGCGTTTTTGTCGAATCTGAATGTACTATATTTCCAGATCAGCTTGAATGGAGACCTCCATCCATGTAACTCTTCCGTGTATTGTTTTTGTTTTCGAAATAGGTGGGGGGGGGGTATTCGTCCGAAATTCACTTTCCGTGATTAAAGAGCCTGTTTTACGAGCTCCTAGAACCGGTTGTATCAACAAATAATTGGGTTTAACTAGGAAAACGCAACAGTTGCGTTGTTGGATGAGCAATACAGGCATATTTATATGAAATGTGTTGGAAAGTTATTGAACCTATATGCACCCTGAGTTCCAAACACTCATGCCACTGCCTTCCTGTTTCATCAGATGTAATTCGAATCGTTCTAAATTAAATTGTGACACTTGTTGCTTAGACTGTTGCTTAGAAACCGTATCGAGTCAAATGATGACATTTGTGCGCGCCAAGTTTCTTCAACATTTGTTGTTTTATTCGACCTGTGGAGCGCGGAAAGTGATCTGAGAAGTATCTGGCAATACATAAAAACAGCCCAAGATGCATTGTGGGTTGCGATGGTTTACCTCTTTCCTAACTATGGTGACTTCACTCAACTATAAAACACTTTCCATTTCCTGAATAATTTCCTCAGAACTAACGATCGCTATTCTACTAGTGTTGTTCGATAGAAACCTGATGTCATGCCTTCTATTATATACGTCAAATTTTGGCATCTTAGATATGGTGGAAGTATACAAATGCGCAAGACTTATGAAAAAGGATATTTTACTGATTATACAAATAAATAAAATATGAATACCGTACTTATTTGTTTGAGGCATGCGGACTTCTCACACGATTACGATCACATATATAAGTCGTCTAGATGTAGTTAATTGCAATTTAACTTGCGTTATTATAAATCACTTTAACAATTTGAATAATGGACAATTCAACTTCACTATCTCCGTTGTACTTCATAAGAGACTGTTTCAGACAACTGAGCAAACGTAAACGTCACTTTGCGTTCATTTGTGAACTACGTTGGGTTTTTTCACCACCACTAACACTATAGGCATGATCGGTAATTCTAAAAATCTGGCCGCTAAATTAGTATACATTTTCAACATGTGAGGACACTATTATATTATATTAATTATAATAAAAATTATAGGAGCTTGGGGAAAGAGTTATGAGACAAAGTTTAGAGCGTTCCATAAGAGGTGATAACGGGGAGAGGGTAGTAATTGAAAGATGTAGAAGAGATGTCGGCAGGTTTTCGTTTTTGATAAGGACAGGAATTGAATGGAATGATTTGGAGGAGGGCATAGTAAAAGAAGCGAGTTTGGGTAAATTCAAGAGAAGGGTTGTGAAATGTGAAAGTGAGAGAGAGGGGATAATAATTAATTAAGTTCATGTGGTAAACAGATGTGGTTATTTTACCGTGCCACCGTGTACGAGTTACACAATTGTACTTTTAAATAAAATAATAATAATAATAATTTCAAACCAGCAAAGGCGGCAAACCAACGCAACCCTAAAATCTTAAAATCAATCTTAAAACTGTCCATATGAATACAGGCTCTTGTGCGTTTCTGGCTTCGTGCTGGTCCGTATTTCGATGTAGAATCACAGCAAGTGGATCAGCTGGTTCATTTCCTTCCATCCTGCTGCCACATGTCGATATACATACACATCGATCAAAGAGTGTCGGAAATTTGTTTCAGGATTAACTATTATCTATTCACATCGTATCGGGCTAATTTTAGGAGAGATTGATCGGTTCAGAAACAGGAAGCTATAGAAATGGCTGCGACCTTTCACGTCAATATCAATAGATATAAATTGTAAATCGGTAGATTGTAATAAAGTGCCGACTATATTAAGGATATGAGATGGGGTGGTTGATTTATTGAAAGTTAAACGTAAACTTGCTTCAAGGGCTCGTTTAAGAGGCCGCAGGCGCTCGTATTTCACGCCGCAAACTCTCACGGCCGTATTTTTTTAGATATCAATATGATCGTTTTTGAATTCTGTTAATAATTAAAAAAAGAAGGTTATCGCATTCACAGAATTTTGAACAAAAAATGTGTGATTTTTCAAATTCTTCAAATGGAAATTGAAAATATTTCTAGTTTTCGAAAACCTAGATTCATATTTTTGAATACCAAAAAAAATATAGACTGTGAACTATATCAAAAGTGTGAGTAAGGGAATTAACGGCGGTTACGTGAATATGAGTTCGGCGGGCTTGTCTATGGGTTGCGCCTAGCACACGATGCATGTTAAACTCGAGTCTGAAGCAAGCGAACAACGAGGCCGTGTAGAACGCCTGCGGACTCTTAAGAGCATATCCCTGAGAAAACGTATATGTTCCATGCTGGTTTTATTGGGAATCCTTTTGCTATTGGTGGAGGTGCCGGGTTTACCTCTTTCATTCACCGTACTGACTTTCATTTCATCTATTATCTATAATCTATTATTTATTATCTATTATCTATTATTATTTATTATCTATTATCCTTTATCTATTCTCTATTCTCTATATTTGTTGTATACACTCAAGTCCACGAAAGAAGAATGTCGTCTAAAGACAAAATAATTTTTTAAATCTTCTAATAATCAAATAATTATTGAATTATTAAATAAAATATTTGAGAATTTTAAATGGAATAGAATAGAATATTGAATAATTTCGCAGCAACTTGCAGAATTCAACGCTTTTGAAAGATGAAGTCGAGTTTCTTTTCATAAACCTCGTCCTGAAATATCATAGCGCCCTGAATTACCACAGCTATACAAATATGAGGGTTATATTGGTATTTGTTATGTTTGTGGACAACCTTCCTCTTCCTTGGATTCACATATAGGCCTATATAAAGACAAATAATTATTCCGTAGACACAAGCAATTTTTTTTTTTTAAACAACGAAATTTGTAGATTTGAGATAAACTTGATCTGATATCAAGAACCTTTCAATGTTTATATTAAAATTCTCACAGACAGAAACTGGAAATATATTGATAATTGCATGATCAGTTACTGTCTGATATACGATCCCACCTGCTGCTAGATTCTTTGGGAGTAGAAAAAAGATATAATATATTAATAATGTTCACAAAAACGCATATCTGGCTCGGAACTCGAACCCACGTCCGACTAGACCTCAGTTTCCAAGGTTACTGACCGAACCAGACGAGAGGCGACACAATAATTACCAAAAACATGTTTTTCATCACCTTTTATTCTGGCCTATTGCCTAAATTCAATGTCAAGTTTTCCTAAAATGTAATACATTACGTTGATCACTCTATAATTCGCTTCACGCTGTTAACACAGGTCGTAAGCACACGCAGATCTCGGTATTGCGTGGTACGACCGTCTTTGACCACTGTGATCAATCATAAGCCACACTGACCCACATACAGATACGTCAATAAAGTCAATTATTTCTATGTTTCATTCACTTATACCGTGACCAACCTTGGTCGAAACTAAGTATTGTACTTACAGCCTGCAGCACTTTTATTCACATGTCGATAGCGAAAACAAATTCACATATTGAACATTTATTTTGAAGGTTATATTCGATTTTTTGTTTGTATATCTCGTTGTTGGTGGCTCAGTACTCCAGCTCAAATACCCTCGTCGTTGACGCCCCGTAGAACACAGTATTTCTGAAGATATTCACCCTCCTCCCTCCAAATTGCAATCTTTCATGAGCAAGCGTATGTTTTACAGAATAACATAGACTTTTAACATATAGCAGTTACCAAAGCGAACTTCTTATTGAATACAAAATTACTCAGTATTCAGCGAAACTCCATGAATCTGAACAGTTTGAACTCCTTAAATGAGTAATTATAAGTAGATGCCGTGGAAGGAAAATTAATTAATCCTAAAAATTCCTTTCATGTTTAACATAATTAGAAGAGGTCAAACTCACGATACTTTCAACAGAGAATATACATAGTACAAACTGAAGATGTGAAATGTACAAATGATTCTTTGCCTGTATATATATATATATATATATATATATATATATATATATATATATATATATATATATATATATATATATATATATATATATATATATATATACACGCTAATTCTAATTCTGATTTTAATGATGGTTATGTGAATTTGAAACAAAGTATCAGCCATGCAATCACCACCTTCTAGTGAGAAAATGAAGGCTATATATAACACGCTTCCTACGTCACGTATATCGATCATTTTAAACACTAATTCTACATGACTATATCAACTAAAAGCCGATCAATCAAGTTGAAAATAAATTGTTTTAGACGCATCTACACTGCGCAATTTTCAAAGTTCTCTTTATTGAAAACAAGTTTTCGTTATGTTTTATTGCCCTACTTCATTACTGTCCCATGGTATATTTACTGTTTCGACAAGGTGTGGAGGTGTTACGGTGGTGTAGTTTTTAATCGAAGTAATTTAAATATTTTGGCCTCCAAACAACTATTCAATTTCAAATTTATAATTTCAATTTATAAATCTTTTTATTCTTCATCTTATTCTCAATAGGATAACAGGAAAACAATACAAACAGTAATAAAGTGAACCAAATATATACATGTGGGTTAACATTGCAAAATCAAAAAAAGGAGAAAAGAAGAAGAAGCCCGCGTAAGAACTAAATCTTGTGTGCGGGCATTACTAGCAAAAGTTAATATTCATGTGGGCGAAACTATTATGAATAATGATTCAATCCTATTTCATTGTCCTTGATTTTCCAAGTGTTGATAATGAAAAAAATACAAACATATCCAATTATAAATACATAGAAACCAACTCGAGAAGAATATAACAAAACATTGGTTCATTTGTTACATAAAAATTGAAAGAAGTAATCGATAACTTGAAACCACGTGACAATAAAATTGGTAACTCTTTGTCACGAAATTGTTCATAGGCCTACTTGCTGAATTTGAGAATGAAAATGTCATTTTTCCCTACGATTCACATATAATAATCAATACTAAACTGTTATTTACTAATTAAGACCAAGGATAGCAAAATGTAGGATCATTTGAATGTATTTCCCAAAAGGGTTTGTATTTCAATAACTTCGAAAAATGATACAGAACCGTTGTTTCACAATTAAGTCTCAGAATGCAAGATAGGAAATACGATTTTTTTTTTTTCAATTGGATTTTAACGACGCACTATACTGATGGCTACGATCTATTGGCGTCGGTGGATGATGAATGAGATGATGGGATGATGAGATGACAGGTTATTTTATCAGGTGTTTTTGGATGGTGGGAAGGAGTCGGTCGTGGCCTATTGTTAAAGAACCATCCCAGTATCAACCTGAACGACAGAGGGAAACCACGAAAAACCCCTGTCAGGATGGTCGACCATTGCGGGAATCGATCCCCTGTCTCCCGAATGACGGTTCAGTGTGTTACCACTCGGCCACGAGTCTCGGTAGGAAATACGAATAAATAAGTGAGAAAATAAGAAAATGAGAAAATGAGAAGTGAGAAATAAGGAAATAAGTCATTATAAATGTAACGCATTCAACAAATTTCCATTGTAGATTATAATAAGTTCAGGGATATTGAATAATTATAGTTGATGAATTATATTTTATTGATAACAACATTGCCATCGGATATTGAAATTGAATTGAAAATTGATTCATTTTATTTTAAAACGAAAATAAAGATATACCAAATTTATTACATTTCCCGTGTTTAATTTATTATCTTTCACTGTCAAATTCTACTTGAAATGTAACAGCAACATAGAACAACAATATAATCAATCACTGCACGTCCCATGCTTTTCTTGTCCTTGGTTCAACATTAATCGATTCCGATACCTAGCCATGTTTTCCCCATCTCAATAACGTGTAAAAACAATATGTTTCTCTCGATTCCAGGGCCACTGTGATCATTAAATGCGACATGGATTTCGTGCTCTATCCGCTTGACGTGCAGAAATGTGCCGTAGACTTCAGTAGTTGTAAGTATACATGTATTGACGAAAGAAAAAGGTTCCGAACGACCGTCCGCCCTATCCCACACCACTAGCACGCGGTTGGTTTGTGCCTTCTTCTCTCGTGATCTCTCGTGATTTCGAGAGAAATCAAAAAGTTCGAAATATTGACGCATTGCCTAATTAGTTTAGCTATAGGGAGCCGTGTAATTTAGAGCAAGCAAGTTTTGTAATAATACATCAGGACTCAGAAGTGTTTGATTTGTGCGGCGTTGCACTCCCCGTTTCGAAAATCAATTTCGGTTCTTAAAATAGATTTACCTAAAAATATCCAGTATAATTAACGTCTGGTCTAAAATTAGTTCCGATTATTCATTTGTAGAACAATTTAGCTTTCACTGGTTTTGTTTGTAGTTATTCAACTTATTGAGTTTATTTCATGTTGGGAATATTTTATATCAGTTCACTTTTAAGATGTATTTTTAGTTATCAAATCGAACCAAAACTTGCATCGTGCTGCTTGCATATCAATATTGTATGGGCAGAATGATTAATACAATGGTGAGAATGAATACTGATGAATAAAAAACAATTATTTTATTATTTTATTGAAAACGGCTTGTCCGAATTGCGTACAAATTCGTAATAGTTGGTATCATTTCTGTGTTTACATTCAAGAAAAACAATTTGACAGATTTTATTCTTCACATTTTTTTACCTAGCCTCATCTTATGGAGTTTTTGGAAACTTTGAGATAATGTTTCTCAAAAATGATCGAACCGATTTAACCCAAAAACTACACAGTTCTAAGTTGGATAAATCTGCGTGTGCAAAAAAAGTTTCATGTTGATCAGTCATATCGTGCAACCTGTGCAGAAAAAAAAAGCGTAAAAAGGGAAAAAAGCACCATCAGAGTAGGATGGAGGGATGGCTATCGCTCGCTTTTCATTAAAATTTCAAACATTGCTTTATGTTACTGTGTTTATGACTACCGAGTGAATGGATGAAGCTCTAAATGAAAAAATGAAAAAATTGATCTGATTTAATGCGATCTGAGATTGTTCTAAGATCAGATCCAATGATCGGTAGTGATTCAAGAAAAAATAAGGTTTAGAGGAAACATTTTCAATTTTGACATTTCCAGTCGAGTTTCTTATCCCAAACCTCATCCGATACAGCAATACCAAAGAAAACGTTAAAAATTAGGTTGGATATTTCACTACCCTACATATCCAAGTCTTTCAGTTCTGAAACTGTCATAAGAGTGTAATATCCAATCAAGAAGGCTCTAGTGTGTTTACACTATAGGCTTCTGTCAAGTGACGTCACCAACTGTTGAAAGAACCAGACAACAATGTCCACCAGTTGGGATTGACCAATCAGAATATTTGCTGGTCCACCAGTTCGCTGTATTGCTATGGTATCTAGAAGACCAGCCCGATATCGGCTGGGGTTAATTTGTTCAATAACCTTCCGAATTCTATCAAACTTTTGAAAGGTCAGAAAGATTTCAAGACACATTTGAAACAGTACTTTGTGAAAAAATGTTTTTACTCCGTTACAGAATTCCTGAATAACACGGATTAGGTTATTTCTCTTATGATCTGAAAGTTTGTATAATTATGTTAGCCTATACTTGTTACATATTGTTTGTGTGTATCGTATTATATTACTTACTGTCGTCGTATATCATGTGTATGTGATCCTAATGAAGACAATAAACTGCATGCTATTATTATTATTATTATTGTTTGCCATTTGTTACTTGACAGAAGCCTACTCGGAGACGCAGCAAAACTAGATGGCAGTGAATTATAAAGTTCGAGTGATCATAAAAATCTTGGTAACCATAGCGACCATCCCAAAACAACCAATATGGTCAATTTTCAACATCACCAAACTAATATAAGCTTTTCAATATAAGCTGCATGTTAACCGTACTCCAAAATTACCCATCGATACTCGGTAAAAATATGAAGACATAGGAACTTTCACCTCGATTTTATGTGATTTCTTGATTTTTTAAATGGTGTTGAACAACATTGATGACGTCATCACTCATGACTACTATTTCTTGTTCAGACAAGTACACGATAGCCGATATGACCTTCAAGTGGCGCGGAAATCCGCCACTGAGTTTCCCGAGTGACTTCGGAGGAAACGGATATCGTCTTCCTAAATACGTCGTCTCGTTCACGACAGACGAACGCATGCAGTACATTTACTACGGCGAGGGTAAGCATTTTATTCGTTCATTTTCAATTACCCTAGGCATACTTCACAGTAACTGTTAAGAGGCCGCATGGCGCTCGTATTTCACGCCGCAAACTCTCACGGCCGTAATTTTTGTGATATCAATATGAGTGTTTTTGCATTATGTTAGTAATTGAAAAACGAAGGTTACCGTAAATACAGAATTTTGAACGAAAAATTTGTGATTTTTCAAATTCTTCAAATGGAAAATGGAAAAATTTCTAATTTACGAAAACCTAGATACATATTTTTTAATACAAAAACAAAACATAGAATGTGAAATATATCAGAAGTGTGAGCTAGGGAATTAACGGCGTTCATGTGAATATGAGTTCGGCGGGCTAGTCTATGGGTGGCGCCTAGCACACGATCCACGTTAAACTCGACCGTGTAGAGCGCCTGCGGCCTCTTAATCCAATCCAAGATGCATTGAGGGTTGCGTTAGTGCTACTTATTGAATATAGAGAACTCGCCTATTTTCGCAATTTTTTTTATGAAAATGCCGGAAATGTGATGTATTTCGATGTAACAATTATTGAAACGAAGTCATATTTTGAGATTTTCGCATGGTACTATTTCTGTACTCACTGTAAGTACGATTACAATGAAAAATATGTACTTGGTCAGCCATGTTGGAGGCAGTGAGCTAGTGCTGGCGCTAGTATCTGTACCTTAAATTGCTGCTATAACCAAGAAATCTTAATAAAACTGGATTTTCATATTACAAAAAAAAAAACATGAAAACGACATTAAAATTAGAATGTGCCACCACTTCTGGATAGCACAGTGACGCCATAATTAGGAAATAGCAATTAAATGTGTCGCTTCAAATATAGGCTAGTTCTCTATATATTCAATAATTACCGCGTTAGTTTGCTATGGTGTCTTCCTATCCCTTCCATGCTGAAAATATGTATCAATTTACCGGCTAATCTTTAGGAATACCAATCGTGCGTATAGTGTAGTAGAGATTTAAAGAACCAATTTTGTTTACAAATACACGCAAAATGAAGTGTACTTTTGCTCAGTTGCCTGAAACAATCTCTTATGAAGTAAAACGGAAATAGTGAGGTTAAATCGTGCATTATTTAAATTGTGACGTAATTCATGATGACACAGGTTATATCGCAAGTAACTTAGGCCTATACAACTGAACGATTTATATATTATGTAATCGAAATCGTGTGAGAAGTCCGCATGCCTCAAAAAAATGAGTATTTTTATTTTATTTGGTTGCATTATCAGTAAATAACCTTTTTCATGAGCCTAGCGCATTTTATTCACTGTCACCGCATCTTGGATGCCAATATACAATGTATACCTTGGATGCCAATATACAATGTATACCTTGGATGCCAATATACAATGTATATCTTGGATGGCAATATACAATGTATACCTTGGATGGCAATATACAATGTATATCTTGGATGCCAATATACAATGTATACCTTGGATGCCAATATACAATGTATATCTTGGATGGCAATATACAATGTATACCTTGGATGGCAATATACAATGTATATCTTGGATGTCAATATACAATGTATATCTTGGATGCCAATATACAATGTAGGCCTATATCTTGGATGGTAATATACAATGTACATCTTGGATGCCAATATACAATGTATATATCTTGGATGCCAATATACAATGTATATCTTGGATGCCAATATACAATGTATACCTTGGATGCCAATATACAATGTATATCTTGGATGCCAATATACAATGCTTATCTTGGATGCCAATATACAATGCTTATCTTGGATGCCAATATACAATGCTTATCTTGGATGCCAATATACAATGTATATCTTGGATGCCAATATACAATCTATATATTGGATGGCAATACACAATGTATACCTTGGATGCCAATATACAATGTATATCTTGGATGCCAATATACAATGCTTATCTTGGATGCCAATATACAATGCTTATCTTGGATGCCAATATACAATGTATATATTGGATGCCAATATACAATGTATATCTTGGATGCCAATATACAATGTATATCTTGAATGCAAATATACAATGCTTATCTTGGATGCCAATATACAATGTATATCTTGGATGCCAATATACAATGTATATCTTGGATGCCAATATACAATGTATATCTTGGATGTCAATATACAATCTATATCTTGGATGGCAATATACAATGTATATCTTGGATACCAATATACAATGTATATCTTGGATGCCAATATACAATGTATATCTTGGATGCCAATATACAATGTATATCTTGGATGCCAATATACAATGTATATCTTGGATGCCAATATACAATGTATATCTTGGATGCCAATATACAATGTATATCTTGGATGCCAATATACAATGTATATCTTGGATGCAAATATACAATCTATATCTTGGATGGCAATATACAATGTATATCTTGGATGCCAATATACAATGTATACCTTGGATGCCAATATACAATGTATATCTTGGATGCCAATATACAATCTATATCTTGGATGGCAATATACAATGTATACCTTCGATGCCAATATACAATGTATATCTTGGATGCCAATATACAATGTATATCTTGGATGCCAATATACAATGTATATCTTGAATGCCAATATACAATCTATATCTTGGATGGCAATATACAATGTATACCTTGGATGCCAATATACAATGTATATCTTGGATGCCAATATACAATGTATACCTTGGATGCCAATATACAATGTATCTCTTGGATGCCAATATACAATGTATATCTTGAATGCAAATATTTGAAGTATATAGAAGGCATGACATCCAGTTTCTACAAAGCAACACTAGGTAGAACAGCGATCGTTAGTTTATAGGAAAATACTCAGGAAATAAAAACCGGCAAACCAACGCCACCTTCAATACATCCTGAGTCATAAAAATAGAGGGGGCTCTATATATGTTATAAATATTATTTGTATGATTCTTTTTTTTTCTTTTTTTTTCATTCTTCAGTTTGGCAAAGTTTCAAATAATTTCACATTCAATTTGTCGAATTCCACAAATGCATCATTGTCTAAATGGTTCCAGTCGTTCTCTGTCCAATTTATAGAAGTCAACTCCCAGATATTTTTTTTGAAACTTCGTATCTTAACCTTCTTCACTGTTGTCCTTTCTGAATGCATATATCATGTTTTCCTTCTTTATTACATCACCAATTTCACTTCACCCCGCATTACGCTCCCAGGTCCGGTAGAAGTAACAAATTCTGGATATTTTCTTTCTTTCCTTCAACGACGAACACCCTAATCCCTTAATCATTTCCCATCCAATAGTCCTTCCAGTTTCCTTACACATTCACCTTTCTTGTTGATATTCATCTTCCACCTTTAAACCTTTCCTGTTCTGACGATGTGGTGCTGAAAGCAAACGTGATAGAAACAATGTTGAGAAAATATTACTGTGGCTTTTGACAACGGATTAAGAGAAGGGATGATTTTTTAAAATGGAATAAAATTCTTATGTCAATTGCTTGAAAAAATATGTGACAATAAATGCATCCTGGCCAGTTAATAAGTTGGATACCTGAGGGGAGGGAGGGGGGAGGGGTACAGAACAAACGACAAGATCATTGCCAACAATGAATAATTTTTTTGGAACAGAACTGCACAGCGTTTATAACTACGGTACGTCTGACTTCTGTACACCTTTGTAAAAAGTGAGCAAATAGGGGCCTATGAAAATAAACGTGAAGTGAATACTGTACAAATAAAGTAGCAAATATGCCACTTATAATCTTAGAAATCATACAAAAAAATGAAGAAATTTCAACTTTTAGTCTGGAAAGAATGTATCAAGAATTTGAAATTTTGGAACAGAACATTGATTTTTTTTTTAATTCGGAAAATTTGCAACCAAAATTTTGAAAAAAATTGAATAGCAAAAATTAGAAGAACTTCATCAGAAATTGTGAGAAAAAAATATTTGAAGTATGTTAATGAGAAATTCAAAATTCAATTCAAATTATTGGGAATTTTTCAAAATTCAATAAGTTTATGTAGTCAATACATATTTTTTGTTTACCTATATATATAACACACTCATCATTACCAGTGAGTTATATCTATCTTCTGATCGCTAGGCAACCATTCGACAGCTCGCATGCACATCACAATGAGCCGCGAACTGCGGAGCTACTTACTCGAGAGCTACTTGCCGAGTACGTTGTTCGTGATCATGTCGTGGGGCAGTTTCATCGTGATTCCCGACCTGGTGCCTGGCAGGATGGTTCTACTCGTCACCACGCTTCTGTCGCTAGTCACCATGTTCGATACCGTCAGGTCAGTTTCGGTTGGACGACCAGCCCCGCCTCCTTTGAGCACGCATCATATATGTCCTTTTATAAATAGAAAAATGCAGTGTTTGCATTGTAAGATGAGCAAGATATTCATATAGAATGTACTCAAAATTTATGAACAAACCTTGGGTTTTCAAATTTCTAAGCCTTCTAATTCATTCATATAATTTCATTCTCATGACTCACAGTCTTTCAGCCATGATCTAGTGATACCAACCTATTTCATCATAATATAAAGAAAGTGGCTCAACTCAGGTCTTGAAAGTGAAATATTTCCCGGGTCAGAATCTGAGTACATCGTCCTGATTGCCTGTAGTACAACTATTGCTTTTATATCAAACTATTTAGAGCAACAATGCTCAACAATGCTATACAAGGCCCAGTAGATTGGGAAAATTATAGATTTTCTTCGTTCAACAATGTCACCGGTACCGTAGCCACTCTTATCTACATCTAGTTCACAAGGGGATCCGCTAAATCGCGACAAGCAATCGGGACGATTGGCTCTGAACTGACCGCGAGAAATCAAAAATGCCTTCCATGTTATCAGTGTGGGAGTTGGGTCACCTTGTTTATATTATGATGAAATAGGTTGGTATCACTACATCGTGTTACAGCTGTAGATTTTCATGTCCAACTTGAATGTCAATTCTAATCATTTTCCTAGTCAGATGTAAGAGTGCGCTAGTGTCGCCTGTGCGCTAGGGATATGAGAAAGGAGAGAGCCGATCAGGACTTTCATGTTTTGTGTACAATTATTTCCACATATTAATTTGTATGTTATAGCAGTTAACACTAGACACACAAACAGAGTTTGGGAGTGCCTAATATTGTTCCAAAATTCATTTTAAATCCTTGATTCAATGTTTAAAAACTTGAAGAAATGGTCTTTAGCAACGTCGAAACACCCAAGTTTAACATCACAACAATCTAGGAATAGAAATGACGAAGTTTTTTCAACGAGCATCTTATTTCACAATACTAATTGCAAAATAAATAAAATTACAATTAGTTACTTACATATTTTATGGTTATAAAATGTTACCTCAATATTACACAATTCTTCTGTTTTTTGCAGAAACAATTCTCCAAATGCATTAGAATTAAAATGCATCGAAGTTTGGCTAATTTCATGCACTTTATTCGTGTTCTTCGCATTGATCGAGTACTTTGTGGTCCTCTTTGGTATACGATACGATAAACATTGGCGCCACAAAAAGAAAGATTTGGACCTCAGTACACTCGCAGCGAGTAATTCCACCAACGAGCACAATACCAACGTCACAAACAACGTCACGAATAATCACCACCCGCGGCCGATTCAACACATGGCACAGTTGCCACCCCTGTTACATCATCGAACGCCCAGTTCGAATAGCAGGGTTGACAACTTACGACTGTTTGGAACGAGTAAAGTAGGACCACAGGGACAAGAAGATGAACCGAAGAATGATATCTCGTTGATACCACCGAAACCAAAACCAAGAACAACAGTCATTATTGTAAGTATGCCTATTGTTCATAGTTGACTGAGAAAACTATTAAAAAAATGAATTGATAGTTTGAAAATTAATAGCTACTAGGATACAGCCAGCAATATATGATTACAAAAAAATATATGTGATGTGATCTATTTCACAGCACACATCATATCTAGCATTTTTGTGGTACTATTGAATTCAAGTGATTTCGTTACATAGCTTGGCCAAACTTTACAAATAAAACCATGAAAATAAGTCGAATAATGAAGTTAGACATGTACGTTAAGAAAAGAGTTACAAGTTACAACTAAATCATTTAAGACATGGCCAGGATCATTTTAGCTCGATAAATATTAATTGTTTGGTTAGCAAAATATGGCCTGTTTGTTTTGAAGTGTAAATTTTCTTTCAAAAAGTTATGTTACATGAATTCATATTCATTTACCTAGGCCTGATAATTTTCTATAAAGCATGGACCCAATTTTTTTTCCCCAATTAACATCAAAATCTTGACATACAATCATTATTTCCCAATTAAGGCGAAAGACAAATCAATGAGACTGCTTAAAAGCAACCCCTCTTGTTTGTTTTAAGACTTTGAGGCAGTCTTGTCCAGGGGCGGTTTTACGGGGCGGGCCCAAGTCCCCCAACTTTTTCATTACCGGTACTTCGTTATTCACAAAAACATGATGCACTACGCTATTTTACATTTCTCTGTAATTTTATAATTTGTTCAGAAAATATTTTTTAGAAATATTAGGAGTTATATCAAGCAACAATAATTTCAGACATTTTTCCATTTTTTTTTCATCTGCTATTCTGCCAGTGAGCTTTTGAAATAGCAACCTGTTCTGACGAATGAAAATGAACAAAGCTGGTACAGTATTCTCAGTAATTTGTCTATATTGTTGCATCACCACTATCGTGCAAATAGATAGTTTCTTATAATAAGAAAATTCAGGACATTTGAAACGAACATACAGAAATAGCGAAGTATCAATAACCTTACTGGATGGATAAATATAATGTTTTTATTCAAATATTTGTTCTTATTAAAGCCCGGTTTTACCAATCTTAGTTAGGGTCTCTACTAACTATCCACTAACCCACTAACTATTTATTATCCACTAACTATCAATAAACTAACTATTAACTATTAATTAAAGGTACGAAAATAACATATGTAACCAATGGTGATAACAAGCTAATCCACTAACTATTGCTTAATCCAGTTTCGAAAAACTGGGTCTAAATGAGAAATAATTGAGTTTTTTTTATTCATTTTTCATTTTTTTGTGCAACACACTGTGTAGTGTGGGACAGTTCACTTCATCCATATAAATCAGTGCCGAAGTATCACGTCTTTTTTTTGACAGCAAAACCAAATACGTACCAGTGGACCACCCGGCTATAAAGAAAATTAGAATCACATATAACTGGCTATAAAGAAAAAAAGAATTATATATAAATAATCACAAACATAGATAGACCCTCCTAACATTCTGGTCTAAAACTACCCCCAGTCTTTTTGCCAAACATGAATAATTATGTAGGCCTATAGACTATTTAAATTGAATAGGCCCATAATTTCGACACCAGGGCTGCGCTGTCTGTGATGATACTTTCTCACAGCGAATTTATAAATATGAAGTTACCAACGGAAAACAAACATCTCTCTCCACGTGTTCTTCAACACGACCACTTGATTTGTTTCAGGATCCGCACAACCCAAGTGAAGGAAGACCTACCGAGTTGGCGTCGAAACGGAAATTCCGTATGGCTGCCGAGTACGTTATCCTTTACGCTGGCAACTCCCGTGGTATGGTAGACCAGGTGTCACTCGTTGTTTTCCCGCTGTGTTTCATTCTGTTCACAACGTGTTATTGGATAATCTATGTAACGGAGTCCAGATCGCGGCAGAACGATTGACTACGCTATCCGTCGAAACGTGGTAACGCGTCAAGAGGTCTAAAACGAGAAATGTACATTGTGATAATTATGTCAATACAATAAGATCTAAATCTTTGAAGTCCATCCAGCGACGTTCGCTTGCCTTGATCCATTTAAGGAAATTTCAACATAGAACAATTCTGAATATTGAACGGCCTACATTGATTTACAATGATAAAAAAATGTGACTTATGTTAGTAGCTCTTGAGAGTTGACTAACAAATCAATTTCAAGTAGATTGAAATGTAAAGATAAGTACAGTAACTGGTAAAATGATAAAATGATAATTCAGTTCTTCTAAGTTTGTTCCACGATAGATTCTTGGAGTACGAGACAAAACTCTTCCCGAATGAATGTTTGACTACAGTTCGAACTGTGTTGATTTTTTTCTATGAAAATACTGTACCAAAATCAAATTGTACTTTGATTAGTCTGAATTTTTACATATTTTTCTATTTCGTTGGTTTTCTTGACACTTTTGTTTTCTCACCCAACTTTTTCACTCTTTACCAGTTGTTGATAACGTTATATATTACTGATACAATAACTGTGACTGTAACTGAACACGTGATAACAGTACATACAATATGTTTTTTTTCATTAACGAATACAGTATGTTATCTGCAGATCATTGATTGTGATATTGAGCAAAATACCTATAGTTCATTACCATGATTGGGCCAACTGGATTACATTCATAGGAACATTTTGTTTGTAACATCGTTGGATTTTCTATGTTCAATAGAATATTGCAATATTTCATTGATTTCTTCATAAAAATTAACAAGCTGAAATTAATCATTTTTCCAATCTACTGCAATATGCTTGATTGAATTATGAATTAAAAATCACAACGATTCTGTCCGCCTACCAAGTACAGCATAAACAAAGGACCAATAGGAATTAGCCGAGTCAAGGAAGTGCTATTCGTGAACACACTAAAGATGGACTCGTCTACGGTATATAGAATGTAATAATTGATAAGATCATTAGGCTTACCATTACTTAGATACTGAGCTCATTTTTTCCTTTTTCTACATATTTAACAAGAAGAATCAATTATCAAATTGATATCACATTGATCTGTTCAGCCATTTAGTCTTTCTTTGAAAACAACTCACATATTAGGTCTACATTTCTAACAAATCTTCAAAATCCACGGATGAATGTGAATAGGCTTATACAATTCAAGCGTGAATGAAACTCGAAAAATATGTGGACACCAGTAAGAATGTCCGCACGACTCTGATTCAACTGCGGTATATCATACTGAAATGCCTTCAAGGGAAATATATATATATATATATATATATATATATATTTATATATATATTGAATATATATATATATATATATATATATATATATATATATATATATATATATATATATATATATATATATATATATATATATATATATATATATAAATATATATATATATCATATATATATATATATATATATATATATATATATATATATATATATATATATATATATATATATATATATATATATATATATATATATGTATTTATATATATATATATATATTTATATATGTATATATATATATATATATATGTATATATATATATATATATATATATATATATATATATATATATATATATATCATATATATATATATATATATATATATATATATATATATATATATATATATATATATATATATATATATATATATATATATATATATATTTATATATATATATATATATGTGTGTGTATATGTATAGCTTATAAAGAACAAACATTCTCCAATTCTCCTTTGCGATAAATCCATAAATATGTCATTATTAAATTAAATTATCCACACTGTGCCTTCATAATAATACATGATATGATTCACAAAACTTTAATCTTGGTGCACCAAAGCTTAGAAGGTGATATTGAAAATGAAATGATTGTAAATACCAAAAAGTGCCAAAACCTACAGTACAAACCAATCTGTACTGCACATTATTTCAATAAAGTATAAGATAATTAAACTAAATGAAAAATACTCATTAGGGTAATTAACAACTTTTAGAACTGTAGTATGCTAAAATGCCTTCATCTACTGTTATTATTGCATCATAAATCAGCAAGGCTTCAAATTCTACATCGCATGTCTCACAGCATGAAAAATTATTATTGAAATTGTTATTTGTTACAAAGTTTAATTGTCTACATCTAGTCAGCAAGTGCTTCAACATTTTTGAAACTGTTTCTCTAATAAAGAAAATATATAAGAATATTATTTACTATCATTACCGAATAAGTCCCTTTTCTCTTGACCTAGTTCACTGAATGCCAATGAACTTGAATTCAAATAAGTAATTCATTCCCATTTCCCTATCCTCTTGCTGATGTCAAGTATGTATCAAATTATGGTACCAGGGTTTCGAGACTTTGAAATTATTTTCATCAAAAGCGATACGTCTGATTGACCTTCAGAACTACACAGTATTGAATGAGATGATGACATATTATGTGTATGCCAAGTTTCAACCAAATATTCTGTTTAGTTTGACCTGTGGAAACCAAAAAAATGGGCTTTCAAGTACGATAAAATTGAGTCTTTGCTTTGCTCATCCAATTATTTTTACGTAATTTCTTCGATATATATTGTGATTTGAGAATGATATTCATTTGAATTGTTATTTTTGCTGAATATTTCTTCGATTAATCAAATAATCAATTATCAATCGAATAATATTTAGTCTTAAAATAATCAAATACTGATCAATCCATTATCATGGCAAATTTGAATCATTTATGTCACTTGTTGAAGTTTAATGGCAGCTCTGGAAATAGCCCAATGATATGACTTGGCTTTAGTACTACCATGTAGTCAGATGACCTTGACGCAGCTTGCTATTTGCCGGGGATATCTTCACGGCACTTGCAGCTCATACGTTGTCTAATGCAATGTACGTTTTGAGACTTATTGAAAGTTGCATTATTAAGCTGCTATGTCGTAAAGTAACGTTCGAAAGAACTTTGCCAGGAAGATTCGAGAGCGTGATCAGACCAGAACTGCAGAATTTGTAGAAGATGCTGTTCATGTTCAATACTAGCTCCAGTCACTCATATCGATTACCGTTCACATTACATTGATGATTAATCGTGATATATCCATACTTTTTCTCCTGTACTATAATCGTTTCGAGTGTTCATCTATCGTATCTTATTAAAATTGTCAATTTATTTTGTGACACTCTGATTGCATTTCAAATAGTCGTACCCTTTTCAAAGGAAGAGCCACAAATTTTTGAGACAAAAATGAAATAAGATGTTAATCATATTACAGTGATACGGGAGTCATAAGCAAGTTGTGTGTACGTATCATGTAAAAGGTGAAATACTCACCACATCTTTTCAATAGAGTATATTAGTAGAAAATAATATGTGAAGTCGTAGACGCTAATAGGGGCAAAACAACAGATATTGAGTGGATTCAATTGGAAACATTGTGAATAGGAAAATACAAGACTGATAGATTTGAATAAAAATGATTCTTCACTGACTCATAATGGGCATAAGTGTTCATAGAGTGTTCAATACAAGTTGCATTGAGGGTTGCGTTGGTTTGCCGCCGGGAGATGGTATTTTCACTAGCCTAATTCGAAAACTTGTTCCATTTTCTGAGTACTTTCCTGTGTAATATGGATCGCTGCTCTATCTAGTGTTTGTTTGTAGGAACGGCTGATAGGCTGGCAAACTTGATTACAGTGAGCCGGCCTTGAACGTAGCGTTACTTTCTTTTATCACCGCTATCCATGCACGGTCAATAGTACTTTAAACGTGAACCGTGAATTGGAACATATTTTTAACATGGGAGGGATAGGAAGTGGAGTCACCATCTCCTGGCGGGAAACCAACCCAACCCTGAATGCATCTTGGTTCAATAGTAAACCAAATTCATTCATATCATTTTTACAATTCATTGGCACTACATTGACAAGTCTAATATCTTTATAAGATCAATTTGAACCAATAAAGCATATTCTATTTTATTCTATTCTACCATCCATTCCATTTTTCCATTACTGTATTACGGATTACCACTATTCTTGTCTTCATGACTTTATTTGAATACTTTGACCACATTTACGTAGCGTAAGTTGAGTGCACTGTCTCCTTTTACCTATTCTCTATGATCACAGCACACGTTTTCTTTATTTTCTCTGTGAGGCTTTATTCTGCACATATCATTTTGGACTGATATACCCACCTCAATCACTTTTACAGTATTATGGACAGTAGATATGATAATATCACTCACACTGTACGCAAGATTTATACCATACCTACTAGAGCGTTAATATTCTTGAATATCTAATATGACTGCAAAACAGCCTCATGCTGTATGTTTTCAGATCTGTGAAGCAAACTCTAAAATGTGCTTCAATATGTATTTGTGACAAGTACTTCATAGACAAGAAGACAAAAAACGAAAACGCAATTTAAGAAGCAGCAGCTTACCTTGTAAATTTATTGAAATAGATTTTTATTTCATTCTTTTTTTTTTTTTTTTTTTTTTTTTTAATAACATCGAAACTTGATACAACATCATTGTTCCCCAATTAAGGCTAAGGATGAAAAGTAGGATCGTTTGGACGGGGCACCACAAGGGCGATCTTACCACCCCATTTTAATTATTTAAAACCAATGAACTTCAAAACCAGGGCTGCGCTGTTGGTGACCATAACTTTTCGCTGCAGATAAAAGTCTTGCAGTTTCCGAGAGTCCGGAACACATTATAAGTACAAACCGTTTCTGTGATATATATATATATATATCCGGACATTATCAGCATTGGTATTAAGAGTAAACAAAACACACGAATGTTGATATCTTCCACTTTGAACTAAGTCTCTTGGGCAATGATCACTTCTTTCCATTAACAGCAAATGTAAAGTTTGTCATTATACAAAATGGAAAAAAATGAGTGATAGGCCTATAATGTTATAATTCAGCCTATCACTCTACTAATTAAAGGTCGTGGCCAATTAGTACTTCATCCAAGCATTTGCTTCGAGGACTGTGGGAAACCACGAAAAACCAAGTCAGGATGGATACACAAATGTTTGTTGGTCTTCTTTTTCTCTCAACTTCTTCTCTTCTCTTCTTCTTTTCTTGGGATATTTTAATTTCTTGAAATTATTATTAATCGTAAATTAGACAAGTTCAATGTTCAAAAATTATTTCCTTCTTTTTTGAAACCTTGATAGTTGTTATGGCATGCATGCAAGAAACACCAGTGGCAGTGAAAAGACTTGTTGCTCCAGCCCTCTTGATGTTGATGACATCCTGATGGCCGTGCACACAATTTTTCTTACAAGGTTCTTGCATTCTATTGAGTGATTTTCAGACTTCTAGGACTCAAGTATCTTGAAAATCCTAAAAATAAGAAATGTGCTTACATAAATCTGCGTAAATCTATGCCAAAATACAATATAATTGAACAAAAAAAGTCAGAACTACACCTCAAAGTCATAAGAACTCTCTATGGTCACTAAATGTCATATTAGCTGGATGTCAGCCTTACTTCTGGCTAGACCAGAAGGCAAAATCTTGAATCGTAAGTATTTCACAGAATAACTAAAACTATTACTTCCCTTCATGTTCACTTGTACTATGTTGCTCGAAGATCATGTTGACATCACCGAAAATATAATTTAAAATATAATTTCATTCTAACCAAAAAAAATCTGAAAGATGGGTTTATTTGAGTTGTAGATACTAGTTTACTTCACACTAGGATGACGATTATCGATTAATGATTATTATTAATTTGATTATTTATAAATTGTCTGAAAATAATTTTTAAAATTGGCCTAACGTGTGTACGGCAAATGGTTGTGGGTTAGTATCAAACCAGTATCAGATTACCAGTATAGTATGTTAGTATCAGTATGTAGGTGCCCACCTTTTTCATTTTCATGTTATTGTTCCGGCATTGGTTTATGAATGAATATTGTGGTTTAATGGTGCGTCAACGACGTGGCTATATTGAGGAACGATATTTATTCATGCAAAATGACCGCCCTGTGGATGTTACCCGGAGAAAAAATCAATTTTTATCATTGTGCATTATTACTTTGACTAAGCAAATGATAGATTATATTATGATAGATTATATTATGATAGATTATTTCAATCAATTATATTCTAGTCGTAGTTCAATCCATTATTGATAATTAATTCTCACGAACAATTCAATTATTTGATGTCAGTTTTGGCCAACGAACGACAACCTCAAAAATTTCACGATTCAAGAATCAGCATCTTACCTCTTAAATGCATTGAAACAGTATTTGTATTCTATTTTAACGGAAATACATCTGAAAGATGGGCTTATTCCAGTTTTAGACATCTAGTTTACTTCATACTGGGATGTCAATGTTCAATTGATCATCATTATACATTTGGTTATTCATCAATGGTTTGAAACTGATTTTGAAAATTTGCTTTGTGTGTTTATGACAAGTGGTTGTGGGTTAGTATCAATTTAGCACAGATATGCATGTAGGTGCCAACAACTTTTCATTTTCTTCGAATTGTTTGGGCATGGAAACAAAATTTATTAAATTGTATTTTTACTCTTCATTTTTATCATTGACTATTACTGTACTCTGATTACGCAAATGATCGATTAACGATATGATATAAATATGAATCGATTGAATTCTAGTCGTGGAATAACCAATTATTGGTGATCGATGTACACAGATAATTCAATCATTTTATGTCACTTTTTGTCATCAAACAGCAACTCCAATAATTGCACAACTCAAGTACGGTAGCAGCAGCTTACCTCGTACATTTATTGAAATCGTATTTTCACTTTATTATAAATTTAATAGCTGGAATGGATCCAAAAGATAGGTTTATTTCAGTCATAGATCACTAGTATACTTCATTCAAGGATGCCAATGATCAATTCATGTTAATTATCAATTTGATTATTTATCGATGGTTTGAAAACATGTTAGAAAATTCGCTCTGTGTTTGTGAGACAAACTGTTGAGGGTTAGTCTCAATGTGACTAGATCTACAGCGTTGCATCCATAGGGCTGTTAGGCGGATCTATTCGTAAGAGTGAAATATAAATGATATTCTTCACGTTTATTTGATTTGAATATGCAAATGGAAGTGTTCAATTGAGCATCCGGATATTTGAATCATATGTTATAGATCTAAATATGAATGAAACTGAGATGAAAACATAACTTAATTTAATCAAGCAAAATCTCGCTGTACACCTGGACTTCAGAGAAGACTGTGTACATGACCGGCCGCGATAGCGGCCTCACTCTACATCTTCAGCTGCGCAAAACCACGCGGAGGCATTGCATCATGGCTTGAGCAGCCAGCTTCTCTCTCCGGCTCACTCTCTCTCACTTTCTCTCTCTCTCTTTCTCTCTCTCTCTCTCTATACTCACCGCTGCAACATGATGATACGGAATTCGCATCTATAAACCGTGCACGCATAACATCAAGTACGAGAGGATATGATTAACTTGCTTATTGAGGAAGAATTGAATCTGATGTATGTAAGTTATACTTCATCAATTTCTCATTTTCTTCTAATAGAAATTCAAAGTAGGTATTCAAGACATTCATTTACAGCAAGCAACAATGCAAGGGTCCAAGGGAAGCATTGCTTCCATGGAATAAATGCCCCTGAATGAGACATGGGTATACATGAAGGTGCCCGAGCTCAAGGTACCGGAGCTCCAAGATTCATTGTTAAAGACAGAAACATTGAAATAATACTACTAATAATAATAATAATGTCTTTATTGCTCGGTTGGATCATACATGAAATAGCCTATACGTTTGTCAATATAGTAATGGTTATGAATTGTAAATACAACATAAATAGGGTAGTTAAATTCTATTGAAGTACCAGTGCCCCAGTTATTTTCATTTAAGTTCTTGAACACTATTTTACACTATTTTTGGGGGTGGTAAGATTGCCCTTGTGGTGCCCCATTCAAACAATTCTATTTTTCATGATTTGCCTCAATTGGGGAACAATGATTTTGTATCAAGTTTTGATGTTATTTAAAATATATATATATATATATATATATATATATATATATATATATATATCAGGGATGTCGGCGGGTAGCAATTTTTGGAATCGGGTTCCCGTCATAATTACCCGAGTATTACCCAGGTAAACAATCTTTTTTAAATCTTAACTATGCTTATCTAATTTTCATTCCGATGTATTTTATCGTCTTATTTACCATCTTTGGGCTACCATTATAATTGTTACAACTATAAGCAGTCTGCTCATATCATATCACTGACCCTCTCAGCACAACATAATCTACCCAAACACATTGATAGAGTCAACTTGAGTGAATGTGGCATGTCCCTCTTTCCTGTGAACAAAGGGCCATGTGTTTAAGCGGTGTTTAAGCGGTATGCAGAAGTGTTAGAACTGTAGTTGCTACGAGTGCCAGAATGTTGGAAGAGGGGGGGGGGGGGGGGAGAAGGGAGTGTTTATTCGTCTCTCATCATAAGGTCAGTTGATGATAACAAATGATATCTATGGTCTAGAGAGGAGTAGAGGGGACCTGAATTCTTTCGTTTTCCCCCCCACACAAGATCGCTTTGTTTAAAAGTTATCTGTCAGTGAAAATGAAGAACAAAAGCTCGCGTTGTGAAAAGTAAAAAGTGGCTGGTACCCGGGTGAGGAATATTGGAGTCGGGTAGTAGTGTACCCGTACCCGACGACGCCGACACCCCTAATATATATATATATATATATATATATATATATATATATATATATATATATATATATATATATATATATATATATATATATTTGAAAAAAGAACATTCAAAGTGAATAAGTAGATTTAATTAGGTCCAGATAATACAACATTTTGGAATGAGAATTATCTGTAGACTCTCACTGATTGGGTTTCAGCAGGAAATGTGATGACACTATGGTGAAAATTCAATACATGCCTCTCCTCATTCCAAATTGGAATACCATTCAATTTTTTGAACCTCCCACTTTAACTTCTGGACAGGATGCTCAGAAGTAAGTAAGTAAGAAAGAAGTCAAAGCTTGGGTCAGTTGGTTTTTAGAACAGTTGGTTGTTAGTACAGTTGATACCTTCTCCAGGTACGTAAGAGGGGAGGATGAACCCTCACTTCCCTCCTCCTCACCCCAACCGCAACCCACTCAATATGCCATCACAATCAAGACACCTTCATCCCCAGACCCTGTACTGCGAGAAATCCTATATATACATATAGGCCCATATATATATATATATATATATATATATATATATATATATATATATTGATATTCATATCTATATATTTATATCTATATATATATATATATATATATATATTATTATTATTATATATATTATTATATATATTATATTATTATATATATTATTATTCATTCATAATGTACACAATTATGCCAATTTTATTTTTCAGTAGTGTTTTGTTCCTAATATAATGTATTCATATTTACTATTTCTCGATGCACCAGTTAAGTTATTTCAAGACTCTTGTTCAGGTGCTATTATTATGTTCATTTTTCACTTTCACAATATTATTATTCATTCATATTGCAAAGAAGTATGTCAATTTTATTTTTCAGTGGTGTTTTGTTCCTTGTAATTTTTTGTGATAGTATATTCTCAGGTATTTCTCTTCTTTTTTTTTTAAATATTGTTCAATCTAAAAATTAGATCTCTTACTTATGCTTTCATAGTTGCCACTCAATTCATCATCATATTTACATTTTCTTGATCACCTTCTTCATAAATTCTTCATAAATTCAACATAAAAATTAAAAAAATATACATAATATAATATTCCTTGTTTCTCCCACAGTCAAGTCTTCTTTGAAGACTTAGTGGATTTTTTGACTGTCATGTGTATTTTTGTATGTGAAAAAAAAGATTAATTAATAAAAAATATATATATATATATATATATATATATATTTATATATATATATATATATATATATATATATATATATAAATATTTATATATATATATGTATATATATATATATATATATATATATATATATATATATATATATATATATACATATATATATATGAATATATATATATATATATATATATATATATATATATATATATATATATATATGTATATACATATGTATATATATATATATATATATATATATATATATATATATATATATATATATATATATATATATATATACGTATATATATATATATATATATATATATATATATATATATGTATATATATATATATATATATATATATATATATATATATATATATATATATATACATATGTATATATATATATATGTATATATATATATATATATATATATATACATATGTATATATATATATATATATATATATGTATATATATATATATATATATATATATATATATATATATATATATATATATATATACATATATATATATATATATATATATATATATATATATATATATATATATATATATTCATATTTATAAAATATTACATTTTGATTTACAGTTCCCCCCCCCCCCCCCCCCCCTTACCCAAATCAAAGCTCCTGGTCACGTAGGGTAGGTATTTACACACAAAGACTGTGGCAGATAATGTCACTTGCAGACTTGCGGTCACCATTACCTTGAAAATACCTCAAGATCAATGGTAATACCAAAGAGTAGAGAAAATCTATATACAAAATAAAAATGGTGATGCACACACAATGTACGAAAAAGTCTTTTGAAAAAACGTAACAATACCGAAGCCGCATCCGCTTATTTGTTGGTTGTTACTAAGAGTTACATTCGATCCTGAAGGTGACGACACCAGTCATGGGTGGTACGGACTACAGACAGTGGTACTTCCTCGGATTACAATGCCAATAACAACATCGAGTATTCCAGACACACACTCATGAAACAACCAATCAGCTTAAAATAATTATTATTTAATGCTGTATTAGGAGAAGACTAACTGATCTAATCAGTGGTTAAAAGACTTGAGACAAATGATCATAAATAATGCTAGGTGCCAGGCATGCATGCAGGAATTCCAATGGGCAGTGGATTGGGGAAAAACCCACGGATGTCGTGAGTCGTGACCATACTAATATTTTTGGTTGTGACGTCATTGGAAGAAAACCATTGTCAGGGAAACCAACCCAAACGAACTGTGTCTGTAGACAATTATTTTTTATGAAATAGCTAAAGCAATATGGTCAAAATTCGAAAAAAAGCCACCTTCGGTAGTTAGCTGAGGCACCGCTTCAGAAACTGAAGTCACCGTTGGTCGTGGATTCGAGGCCCGCATAAGGGATGGTTTTTTTGTAAACGTCCTCTCACTGATCATCACTTCGTGGATTCATATTAAGAGGCCGTAGGCGCTTCACACGGGCTCGTTGTTCGCTTGCTTCAGACTCGAGTTTAACATGCATCGTGTACTAGGCGCAACTCATACACTAGCCCGCCGAACTCATATTCACGTAAACACCGTTAATTCCCTTACTCACACTTTTGATATATTTCACAGTCTTCATTTTTTTCGGTATTCAAAAATATGTATCTAGGTTTTCGTAAACTTGAATTTTTTCATTTTCCATTTGAAGAATTTGAAAAATTACAAATTTTTGGTTCAAAATTCTGTAAATGCGATAACCTTCGTTTTTCAATTATTAACAGAATGCAAAAACAATCATATAGATATCCCAAAAATTACGACAGTGAGAGTTTGCAGCGTGAAATACGAGCGCCTGCGGCCTCTTAATCACTTGCTCATTCGTATTTCGTACCCCCGTATAACCAATCTGTTGATGGGGTAGTTAAGTTAATCATCATCAATGAAAATAAATATAAGCAGAGTAACACTTGGAATGTGGTGAAGGATCGAGTCTATGGAAGAGATTGATTTCTTATATTTATTTGTTTATATTTTTATATTCATTAATTTATTTATGTTGGGAATTCAACATCGCACCGCACTGATGAATAGGATCACTTGGCGTCGGTGAATGATGTTTAAGCTGGTGGGATCATGAGATGGGAGTGTTAGTTACTCTACCACTTGTCTCAGTTGTGATCTGTACCAAATGAAAAAAACAACAGTGTAGTCCCATTATAAGGGCAAATACGTTCTCTATATAACGAAAAGTAAACATTTTCTGTGTGGTCTAATGAATAAAATCAACATTCCTCATAACACTATGCTTGAAACACCATTAAGATACTAAATATTTACTTTATTGAAATGTGCTTTCAAAGATGGAGCTTTAGCTCTTAGCTGACAAAATACTCTGTGGACACTGCCCGTTGTGTACAATAATAAATAATAATACCGCAGTAGAGGATCGAACTCACAACTTTCAGATAGCGTTAATGTAGTCACAAATGTGTAGGGGGGTCAAAGAACAACACGTTTGTCCCCTATTGGGGACGTACCCTCTAGCACCCCGTATTCCCACAATCTCGGAAATATAGCGAGCTAGTCCCGAGCTAGTTTCGACTTCCGAATCGAGTTCCGAGGTAGTAAATCTAGGCACTTAGTTTATATGCTAGGTCCCTCTTTTTGGAAAAGATAATCCTGACGTATAAATATTGCTTTCTTTAACACAAATGTCGAAAACAATGACGTTTTTTTTGTTTGTTTTTTGTAATCTGTAAGATTACCCGCAACATTTTCCATTGTTTTAAAAACTTTCGTAAAATTCTCCAAGGTTTGACCTATAATTTTTTAACTTTATCCAAAATGTGAATTTTTGTTCATTACATTGAAAAATAACAATTTGTAATCAATTTCTACCAAATGGGTGATTTTGTTTTTCACAAAGTGTTGAAAACGTTCATTTTATCATTGTAACAACGCGCAATTGTAACTTCTTTCTCTAGTGTCCTCGGAGAATCCTCCAAAATCGCATGTCTTGTTGTTATACTGAGCGATAATGATAGGTATAAAATAGGATATTGCATACTATATGGTTATATGTGTAATTATGGGTGTATGGTACATATTTGAGCCATAGTACAAAGGGGATAGTGTATATAAACCACATTCTCTGGTACAGCATTGCACATGTTTGCGTTTACGTGCAAACATTGATATCAACCTGCCACAACCTTAGAACTCTAACCTCCTAGCTTGACAATAGAATAGACGCATTGACCAAACCAGTGCATACGAGTCCTTACTGGTTTACCTACTTGAAAGAATTGGCGCGAACTGTCAGTGCTCACTTCTCTAGTGATGTGGAGTGGGATAAGCCCCGGACGGTCGGTCTGTCGAAATATTTTTTCGTTGACAGACGTGTGTGTGTGTATATATATATATACACATATATATATATATATATATATATATATATATATATATATATATATATATATATATATATATATATATATATATATAACGCCATATATGCGTTGTTAGACGAGCGGATTGTAATAGTATGTCGAGTTTTTTGCCAAACTTTTGCCTATACATCCGCCAATTGGGTGACATTTAAGTGGGTAAAAACTGCTTCGAGTGTTAAGCACATTTGATGTTTTTTCTTCAAAGTGTCTCACCCGATCAAGCTGAGAATTTCAGAAATGTGTATCAGAATCTATTTCAACTTCACGCAAAATTTCATTTTTTTGGAAAAAAAAATATTTTCTTTTTTTCCCCGCTGTGTTATTCTAATGAGTATTTTTGAAATTTCTAAGCTTCATAAAAATAAAAGTTACCACCCGATAATGCCACAAAACTATGCAGACCTAAGATAGATTAGGAACCATGATAAAAAAAAAGTTTGAAGTTGATAGCTGTAGCCGTTTGACCTGTAGAGAACCGACAAAAAAAAAAAAAAAAACGAACACCAATTTTTTTCAGTATGTCAAATTGAATCCTCGCTGAAGCTCTTCTAATAATCGAGTTTCAGGGTTGTGATGTCCTTTACTAGGAAAACGCTATATACGCGTTGTTACACGAGCGGAAAGTAATAATGTGTCGACTTCTTTGCCAAACTTTTGCCTACATTCGCCAATTGAGTGACATTTAAGTTAGAAATGGGTAAAAACTGCTTCGAGTGGTACCAATTTAGCACATTTTATGATTTATCTTCGAAATGGCTCACCCGATCAAGCTGAAAATTTTCAGAAATGTGTATCAAAATGTAAATCAACTTCACGCGGAATTTCATTTTTTTTTGGAAAATAAAAATATTTTCTTTTTTTTCCCGCCGTGCTATTTTAACGAGCATTTTTGAAATTTCTTGAATTCATAAAAAAAAAGTTACCATCCGATAATGCCACAAAACTATACAGATCTAAGTTATATAAGGAACCATTATGAAAAAAAGTTTGAAGTTGATAGCTGTAGCCGTTTGACCTGTGGAGAACCGACAAAAAAAAATAAAAAAAAACACAAAAACGAACACCAATTTTTTTCAGTATGTCAAATTGAATCCTCGCTAAAGCTCGTCTAATAATCGAGTTTCAGGGCTGTGATGTCCTTTAAAACCCTCTCTAAACATACATACCGAGAAAGTGTGTTCTTATTTGAAGCGAAGCACTTATGCAGCAGTAATGCCCGAAATGATTTAACAATATAACAAGTAAAACCACCCCAATCTGGTTGTGATCTAATCACATGGATGGTCGTAATGTTGTACGTAACGGTATGGTTCTTCTTCAGATACCTGTTATTTATAGGCTAGAATAAATCGCAAACAATATAGGTGATTAGGGTGGTTTTACAGGGTTGCACGTTTAAAATCCCCGGACAAAACGAACCGTACCACACCTGATAATCACCATGACAACATCATGCAAGCAGATTCCTCTCGTTTTTCGTCTAAAAAGTTCGTTTTCTAACGTTTCACGATGAGATTGGAATGTGGAAAACGGTTTCTGAGGGGTTCATGAAATTAGTTATCCGACATAAAAGAGCAGATGGTTTATTCTTCGTTCGGCAACTATTATTGGTTGTCGGACCAAGTTTTGGACGGGCCCTTCAATTTCTATTCTTCTTTTGACCTGAATATACTTGCTAGACAAATAGAATGTAACTACTTTGAGAGCGTGTGTGGGGAGGGAGCGAGGGGGGGGGGGAATGCAAGTTTGAACACGGCTACACTTTTAGTCTGCAATTTGGAAGTTCAGCCAATTGGAACTTACACAGCGTCATATTTACATTCGACATTTCCAAAAGCCCGCACCCTCATTCTGCATTATTTGACCGCCAAATTGCAGTTAACAATAACAAACAAATTTTTAGAAGAAGACCAAACTGGAAATTAATTATTATAATTAAAACTTCGAGTTATGGTATTATTAGACGAGCTTTAGCAAGGTTTCAATTTGACACACTGAAAAAAATTAGTGTTCGTTTTTTTTGTTTTTTTAATGTTTTTTGTCGGTTCTCCACAGGTGAAACGATAACAGCTATCAACTTGAAACTTTTTTTCAATGTGGTTCTTCATCTAACTTAGATCTGTAAAGTTTTGTGGCATTATCGGGTGGTAACTTTTATTTTTATGAATTTTAGAAATTTCAAAAATACCCATTAGAATGACAGGGCGGGAAAAAAATGAAAATATTTGTATTATCAAAAAAATGAAATTTCGTGTGAAGTTGAATTACATCTTGATACACATTTCTGGAAATTCTCAGTTTGATCGGGTCAGCCATTTTGAAAAAAAAACATGAAATGTGCCAAATTGGTACCACGATAGAAGCCGTTTGTACCCATTTATAACTTAAATGTCACCCAATTGGCGAATTTAGGCAGAAGTTTGGCAAAGGAAGTCGACATACTATCACTTCCCGCTCGTCCAACAACGCGTATATAGCGTTTTCCAAGTTAACAGAATAGCAGCACTGGTGGTTGATGATAAAGCGCTCGCTTCATGTGACTGGGGACGGAAGATGGGGGTAGATCGGCCCAAAACTCGGTTCGATCCCCGCTACCGTCCACCTACACAGAAATTTCGTAGTTTCCCTCTGCAGCCTAGGTGAATACCGGACATCCGGTATGGTTCCAACAATATCGGCCATAACACCCTACTTTCATAACGTGAGAAACTTTCATCTCATCATCACATTAATCAAATAATTATTAAGCCTACGTCATTAGATCTTAGTGATCAATACAGTGTGCTAGTGTTGCTATATTTAGAACACAAGTACAATAAACAGCACATTGCAGTGGTTATACAACCTGGATTATAGCTATACGTACCAATGGATAGGCAATTCAGCGTTCCAGAGCTGTGCAACCAGCTATATATACTAAAAACCAAAATAGTGCAGTTACCGCGGTCCAAATTACATTTTGGGGTGGTAAGATCGCCCTAGTGGTGCCCCGTCCAAACGATCCTACCTTTCATCCATAGCCTTCATTGGGGAAAATAATTTTGTATCAAGTTTCGATGTTGAAAAAAAAATATTACATCACTTTCTTACACAATGATGTGACTGCATTCAACGTACTGGTGAAGTCGTATACTTTATAACCTTTTAATGCGTACAAACAGAAAGGCACGTAATTTTTTCGCGCAGTATTTCTTCTGACTATATACATTGAAGTCTTCCATGTAGTAGTAGGCCTAGATCTCTCACAAATCGGAAAAGATTGCATGTACACTATTTGATTGAGAAAACGTCGAAGATCGCAATAATTCGATTCACAATATAATTACTATCAACTAATGAACTACAATCATGAATCACCAAGCAATACTGAAAGATCCAACAGTACAGCTTTAATTCAAGATGTAACTGATATTCTGAATCTGATCTGGAAGGTAAATACAATTACTTCTCACTTGCCGTTCAGATCGACTAGACTCACACGTGTATGGGAAGATAAGTTTTTTGGAGGTAACTTACAATTTTCAAATGGTATGATATATCAAAATTAGAATACGGGGGAAACAAGATATTTTTTGTCCAATATTTTAATTTTTAATATTTTTAAATATTAATATTTCTTATATTTTGGTAGTTATATCGTACCACAATATGAAATGTCAAATGTATACAGCTACAAACATAATTTAGCTGTATTTCTTCGACCTATATTATACGACACGAGTCGATCTGTGTTCCCCCCCCCCCCCGCATTAGAATTTTAATAGTTCATACCGTTCGAGAGTTAGCACCAAAAAACTGATATTCCTCTTTATCAGCTCTCATCCACTCTTTGAATCCCTTTTCTTTTCACTATGTCGCGATCACGAGTGAAAAATAAACGAACAAAACAAAAAAATAATTCCATCAACGCCGAGCATAATTTACTCATAATGTTCTGGAATATAATTTCGCATCACATATTATGAAATCCAAAAAAAAGACACAAAAGATTCTACGTAAAAAAAATATAGGATAATCAGATGAACAAAATGAAGCCATAGCTCTGAACAGCTCATAATGACCGCCCAAAACTTGCTACGGTATTACACAAATAAAAAACAACAATACAAATATTTCTCCCCAAAGCTACGACTTACGAGGCCGCCACAGTGCAACAACGTCCATCCCTTATGCCGGTCCGTTCCGGCTGGATGCATGGCAATGAATAATGAAAGTTCTTTGAGGGGCGTTAAGGTGAGAGGAAGGAGGGAGGGGAGGATAAGTAAGATACTCTCTCTTGGTCGAGTTACCGTGTGCTTGTCTGGCCCAACTTCAGACCGGTAGTTGTCGAGCTCGAGTGATGTCGGCGCGTAGCGAACAAAAGGTGTAAGCAGATGCGTGTGAGTGTATGTGTTATGTGTGCACCAGCGTGTCAAGTTCAAAATGACTCAGCATCAGGGTTTGTCGTTTACAACAACATTATTACTGTTAATTGTAACGATCGGTATCGTGAAAAGTAGCCAACAAAGTAATAATAATAACATAACAATACTTCGGTGTTGTCGTGATGGTGAAGCATTGGACCCTGCTAAAAGTTATACAGCTTGTCGCGGAGTCGAAGAAACAAAGTGGCCACCCTATATTTATTCGCCGGCTAAGCAACAGTTCCAAAACGACATACCGAAAGCGTGGAGTGTGGTCACGTCGAAACCGAATTGTGAATTCAGTGCAGTGATATCAAATCCGGGTTTGACGCCCAACTTTTTGATGTTCGACAATGGTTCTCTGTGGGTGCAAGACGTCAAGTCATTATTGGATCCGCAGAAATACTGTGTCGACGAGCGTGTGGCTTTAGTATGTTTGGCAAATGATGAGCTTGTCGACTATCAAACTTCTCGTGTCGACGAGGAGAAAGGTAGTAAAAGAAAGAAGACGAGGATTATCAACAAGTGTTGTGGGGAAGGGGGGGCGTATAGCGAAGAAAATTCAGCGTGTGTACATTATTCAAGTAAGAATGTCGGTGAAATGATAACAAACTGGACTGCCAGTATATCGAATAATGCTACCTTGTTCACGACAGGATTTCCAACATGCCCGAAAGGTAAATTAGGTCAACATGTTAATTTTGTCATCGCCGGTAGTTTCGATGAGAAAGAAGCATCCATCGACACTGACGGTGCTTTACACTTGAAGAAATCCGGCGTGACGTACGAAACTAGTGCGTATTGTTTGGAGCACGTCTACGAACATACCGTCGTCAGAGCTAATATATTTACCTGTCCTAATATTGACTCGACGAATAGGACTCTGCCGATGAATGTGATTGACAGAGACTTGAGATTCACATTGTATCCGATCGGTCTCGTGTTGTCCGTGTTCTTTTTGGCGGCTACGATTGCCGTCGGCTTCGTCTTGCCGAGTTCGCATCAGCACATGTTGCATTGGAGGTGTCAAACGGGTCACGTCGCGTGTCTATTGGTTGGGGACTTGGTGTTGGCGATTACGCAATTCACCGGCGACCAGATCTCAGGGGGACTCTGTGAGATGATGGGTAAGTTGATTGACTTGTGTTGTTGTACCGTGGACCAAACGGTACCGTACCTTAAATAGTAAATATTTATCTCGTTGGTACCGTTGCACCAACTATACACAGTGTCTCCACCGTAGGTTATATAAATATCTTTGGTCTCCACGATGCACGTCAATGGTATTCGAATAAAATTGGAATTCGATTGCGTTATATTTTGAAACTCACGCATCGTGTAGCAGTGTATCCAAGATACTGTAACTTGCTATGCTCTGTTTCGTCAGTTCAGCTTTGGAAAAACTTCTCCCGGGTTTCTATATCGGAACAAGTAGAGAATATACTATTTCCCATCTTACGTCTTATTTCAAATCAGCAGACTGAAACAAAATTGAGAGTGCATGGGAGTTGATTTATAGCGAATTATCATTTTTTTGGTGACTGCCGTTCAAACGGTATGAGATATCAAAATCTTATAAGGGGGACACAAATATTTGTAATACCTTCACGATTGTTCAAGTAAGAACTTACACCGTATAATTAATGTCGGATGCATAAAGCTAAAAAAAATGTCTTTAAATGTTTAATTATGTAATGTTCCTCTCATAATTGTGCGAGTTTTGATATCTCATCTCAAAGCGTTCGCAAGTTATCACAAATAAAAACCTGATATTTCGCTATATCGAGTCCAAGAAACTTAATTTAGTATCCATACTCCTTCTTTACACCATTGTCTTATTTTTCGCAACGACAAAGAGAGGGAGAGGAAGGGATGGAATTCCGAAAGCGATCCGAATAGGGTGAAGGTCATTCAGCATTCACCCATAACTCTTTCGGCTAAGCTCATATATTTTAGTCTGACTATATTTGTATACCTGTTACATTTTCTCTACCTGATACCGAACGTTGACGGACGATGGAATCAGAATATTATTACAGACATTAATTCAATCTCCTCCTATATAACATGTCATGACGCACGATTCTGTTCTTAGCCAGTTACGCATTGATTGCACTCGTCTATTGTTAACTTGTTAGTTCTATAGTTCAATTGTTTATAGTAGTCAAGTCCAAAGTCGCAAGTCCAAATGTCAACAATGGCATATATTATATTTAATCGTGGCGGTTGTGCATGTTTTCGTCCATGTTTTGCATATTTTTACAGGTTTCAGCTGTCGACGCGCGCATTGCACATGTGACAATGTGCACATTCAGCAACAATTATTAATCGTGTTTCTTTGTTTCAGCGATAACGATGCACTTCTTTTTCTTGGCTGCTTTCTTCTGGCTGAATACCATGTGTTTCAACATTTGGTGGACATTTAGGTAAGTGCGTGCGCACACGCGAAATGACAGCTGTCTGCGAAATAACTAGACTAATTGTATGTTCCCCACCCTGTGGCCAAACCCTCAACCCAGACAAGGGTTAGCAGTCAACATTCGTCCAGTATTTCTGCAACTTGACGACCACTTCGAGAGAAGTAATGAGCTAACAAACATATCAACAGCTAGGTTATACAGGGATGCAAAGGAGCGTGAGGTTTTCAAAATCCCAAGTCTATAAAGCGGTACTCAAACCCGCGCCCGTCTGGCATCAGATTCCAAAGCAGTACTAGTCTGAACTGTTTCCAGTATATATATATATATATATATATATATATATATATATATATATATATATATATATATATATTTATATATATATATATATATTTATATATATATATATATATATATATATATATATATATATTTATATATATATATATATATTTATATATATATATATATATATATATATATATATATATATATATATATATATATATATATATATATATATATATATTTATATATATATATATATATATATATATATATATATATTTATATATATATATATATATATTTATATATATATATATATATATATATATATATATATATATTTATATATATATATATATTTATATATATATATATATATATATATATTTATATATATATATATATATATATATATATATATATATATATTTATATATATATATATATATATATATATATATTTATATATATATATATATATATATATATATATTTTTATATATATATATATATATATATATATATATATATATATATATATATATATATATATATATATATATATATATATAATGTAAAAAGTATACTTTACTTAATCAGAATAATACGAAGGCCGGTAGTCAACAACTAAAATCTGGTTTACACTTGTAACGAAATCTTCCTGAAATCCCATGATTTCCTCTTGAAATCCCGTGAAATCCCTTGACATTTGAAATCAGGTGGTTACACCACATCTACTATTTGTTTACCCCTCGGAATAATACCAATATTGATCGTAGATTGAAGCATATTCTCCACACTATAAAGCTAGGGGATTACTACTAGAATTGAAGGAATAAATTCAATAAACTAACGAAAGCTGCCCAGCTGTGAGCGACCACTGTCCCAATAACCTATAATGAAATCATCTTGAATTCTTGATCGACATCAATAGACAATAGATCTTAGTCATCATTACAGCGTGGATTGTTGAACCCAATAAGAATTCAAAAATGTATTTGCCATACTTCTTTAAACAAGGAAGAAGTGAATATTTTGAACCATGTAGGCTAGATACCTCAAAATGTGTTTCGCACTTTCCAGACGTGTTGAAATGCTTCAACCATCAGGCGTATATATAGGTCTACTCGAAATAGTACTCGAAGTTATAGACAGTGAAATATTTGACCATTTTTCCACACTTTTTCTTTGTAACTGTGTGAACTCGGAAGGGCAAAATAAGAGGAAGGTAGGCCTACATACAAAAGTATCACCCTTGTTTTTCTCCAAGTGCAATTTTTATGGTAGGCCTATTGTGTTTTTACTTTTTTCAAAACTAATTTCACGATGGGAAATCCAACTGATGCGTCTTTCAAAAGCTATACATTTTTCTAGTTGCAAAGAGATTCCAAGTTTTTACCATATTGTTATTATTTTTTCATATGCTAGTCAGCAACTATAAATCAATAGATCCATATCGTTTTTAATTTTCTCAAGAAATTATCGCTCAAGAAATTATTGAAGAAATGCTACGTTCCAACATGGATATGGCTTGGTTTTGCTTAAAGTTCTATCACTAACATAGAAGCATAGTCTATATGCTATAAGTCATATGACATAAGGCAGAGGACGTCTCACTACTTAATCTCATGGGCCGTGACTGTAATTATCAATAAAAAAATAGAGTTAATAATAGTAGAAATAATAGTAGTTTTTACTTTTTAGAATAAAAAAACACGTGCTTCAATCGAAGTAACAGGTTTTCAAATGATTTACGTATTTTCAGGACCATCTGTCAATTTTCAAAAAATTTCTGGCTTCCATATTTATTGTAGCCTACCTGTTGAAAATATAATTTTTTCACGTTGATTTCAAGGGGTCAACAACTCTTGAAATCCGGTGTACACAGTAGGGCTACACTTGCCATGGAATCACTTGAAATCACAAGAAATCCGTGAAATGACCTGAAATCATTTGATATCCCTTTAAATCACTTGAATTCCTGAAATCTCGAAAACTGAAATCAGATGTGAACCAAATTTGCGAGTTCTTAACCCCTCGGTCATGCATGGGCAACGGAGCCGGGGGGTCCAGGGGCGTACGTCGGCCGACCCCCAATAATCATGTGATACGCCTAACTATAACCACTGTCCACTGACCCCTCAACACAATTCATAATTCAAATTGATATCATTTAATTTAAGTGTAATTTATTATTCTCAATTAAATTCATGAATTATAATAAACATATTCTAAATATATCGAGTTATTACCACAAAATATTATCTATTAATGCAAGTGTGTCCACAATAATAGCATGTATTTTATTATTTTTGTGACTCTGATTTTATTTTTTATATAAAATAAACACCTGACACCTGCAATTATCAATGAATTGCGCTCCCCCATGCACTTATTCCCTGATTCGCTATGGTTGGAATCACGTCAAATAGTTCGCTGCCCCCCACATTTTTCCGTTCTCTATGACAATTCACAATTTTTAATCAATCTCGGCTAATTTTATCATTATTATGCCATCTGTTGATACTCTGACCATGTGATAATGTACGTATGGATGTGTGTACCGGTATATGAAACAGTATGAATGATTGTATATGTGAAATTGTAAGATTGTATTTGTTTTTACTTTTTAGTACCGGTGTAACTGTTTTTTATTCACTGATTGACGTTCCATATATGATACATTTTAATAATCAAATGTATATGTCTTTTGGAATAAAATAATAATAATAATGTTAGGGTTCCGCCGCCTCTGCCCTCGGTTGAAACTAGATCGGTAAAATGCATGTAAGCTTAGTTTGTCTCCCCGAAGAGGACTTCTTCCTTGGATGCAACTGCAAGTAGATGTGTGAAACTGCCTTGCCAGCAGAATTCCTTGCGATGTCAGCGTATCAAGTTCACTGTTGATGTGTATTATGTTGACTATACACTTACTGCAACTCGAGATGCGTGTAAACTTGACATGGTGGCTAGGAATGTATCTACCTCAATCCTCGTTGTTGCTTAGTTACTGTTTTATTACGCTGTCGCTGTTACAATCAGCCTATCAGCTGATTCATTTGATGCCATTACACCACATTTTAACCTTCGGAAAACTGATCTCCGTTTCTAAGATGTAATTTCGAAACTTCTTCCCGAACTATCTAAGGGCATATAGGCATATGTCTTCAACATATTTATAGTTGAAATGTTAGGGTCTTGAATGATCAAAGTTTACTGTACATTCGTGTTCATTTATTTATTTATTTATATTTGGTTTTAACCGAGGGGTGAACAAATTGCAAATTTGGTGTATAGGTGATTTCAGTTGATTTTAGGGATTTCAAAAGATTTCTGGGAATTTCAGGGATTTCAGGGACCTAGAGATCTCAAGAGGATGTAATGGCAAGAGTACACCGGATTTCAGGAGTTTTAAATTAACCCCTCGGGTTTAACGACGAACTGTACTGATGACATAAGTATACTACCATCAGTGAACTGTGAATGCGTTGGAAGGTTACTTCATCAGGTTCTGTATAGTAGGAAGGAGTCGGTCGTGGCCTACTGTTAAGGAACCGTCCCGGTATATACCTGAACGACGGAAGAAAACCACGAAAAAGATCCGCCGTCAGGATGTTCGTCGTTCGACCATGGCCGTAGTCAAAAGCCCGGTTTTCTGAATGACGATTCAGTGTGCTAGCCACTAGACCACCCATCTCGGTCGTGTTAATTACCTTCTCATATTTACATTTCAATACATTTTCACAGATGTCGTTAATTCCTCGCGTTAATTTGATTGAACTAATTATCGTAGCCACGGGTTGCGTAAGTTTCGTGTATTCGAAGTATTATTGCTTCAATATAAGCGTTATTGTTCTCGTTATAATAACATTTCGAGAACAATACGTCCCATAATAAACATTCATGAGCCTCTTGAGAACAATAGGCTCTGAATCATGCACCAAAGAATGTCTGCAATGCAACAAAATATTATTATTTAAAAAATTCATTGAATAAATTAATGATTGATTAATTAAAAATAAACATCCTATATTTTTTAAAATATTGTTCATTTGGTAGAAACGTGTTTTTGTCGTATTTTTGCGAACACTAAAATAATCTCGATAAATGCGTCAAGTTAAAGATTTAGAAACGCATGTTGATCGTTTCATCTTGATTAAAAATGAATTCATAATATACTTGTGGTCACGAAAGAAGGTCATCTACAAACATCGACACAAATATCACCGTGAAAAGGCCTCTGAATATCGCGGATATGATATAAAAACACATAAAATTGGGGATAAAATGAAAACTATATTTACTAAACGTCACAAGATCACAGTGTAGTATAGGCAATTGGCATCCCTAGATGATTACCTCTTGAAGGTCCGTAGATACAACGTTTTCCAGAATAACATCTTGACACTTCACCTTATTGGCCAGTTACAAAATGGTGCAAAATGATTGGTTGCTGGACTTGACCTGAATGGAAATTCGCCTCCCCTAAACTCGTCGTTGCAAAATTTCTTATTTTACCGACAAAGACTATTTTACGAGAAGCTTAGTTAGGAACTAAAAACCTGGTTGTAATTCATATTTAGATACACAATATCCGAAATGAAGGAATGACAACCAATACTTCAGAAAACATAAAATATCTATAATAAAACATACCCCCAATATAACAAAAGAGCTATCACTTACTATATTTTGTCGACATATTAATTAAGGGCTTACACAAAATTCTATAAGGCAATAAAAAGCTTCTGTCAAGTAATGACAAACAATAGTTACCATAGCAACACAGCAAACTGGTGGACTACCAAATATTCTGATTGGACAATTCCAACTGGTGGTCATTGTTGTCTGTCTCTTGCAACAATGGGTGACGTCACTTGACAGAAGCGCTGGAACCAGAGAATAGAACGAAATCTGTAAGAATTTACAATGACAGAATAAAAGATTGAAAGAGAAAAGAAGGCTGTGCAAACAGATCGCAGATCTGACTGATTTGGCTTGAAACGTCACAACTGTGATAGGCCTATTTGTTGATCTGGTATTTTGAGGGGCAATGATTTTTCGTGACGAGATCAATGATTAAAAACACACAAAAGCATCTTTCAAAAAAATGTAATGTTTAAAAATTGAAGCTGCATCGAATTTCTGTATATAGAAGAACCGTTGTTATTCATTATAGTCGACACGAAGAGTAAACCGAGACGCGTGGCCGAGTGGTAACACACTGAACCGTCATTCGGGAGACCGGTGTTCGATTCTCGCCGCAGTCGACCATCCTGACGGGCGTTTTTCGTGGTTTCCCTCTGTCGTTCAGGTTAATACTGGGATGGTTCCTTAACAACAGGCCACGACCGACTCCTTCCCACCATCCAAAACACCTAATAAAATGACTAACCTTTCATCTCATCATCCCATCATCTCATTCATCATCCACCGACGCCAATAGATCGTAGCCATTAGTATAGTGAGTCGTTAACACCAATATAAGACAAAAAAAACGAAAAGTAACAATAGAATGCGTTTCTAAATCTCAATGGCCGACGAATGGTTACACAAGTTCAGTCAACAATGTAATATTCCAATCAATATCATTGTTGAAAATATGCACGCGCTATTTTTATGACTTTTCTCTAGTTCCACTTTTTAACACTAATAGTGTACCTTTTCTGGCGAGGATCGTTATATTCTTGTATCTATACGAATGAAGGTTCCGATCGACCGTTGCCCCTATCCCACACCACTATAGTTCACGGGCGGTTAATTCGTTCGCTCCTTAATCTTTCGTGGATACGCCTATACGTTATCATTTTGATGATTATTATTCGCGTAACTACCCCATTAACAGCTAGGTTATATGGGGGTACGAATGAGAAATTATGAAGGGATAAGTGAAAAGACGTTTTTAAAGCCCCGTGTCTTATATATCAATACGGGAGTCAAATCCACACACTCAATGGTGACTCAAGTTTCTAAATCGGTGCTGTAGATTACTGAGCTACGGAGGGCAGCGTTTGTAATTGCATGGACTCGAATCCACGCCCAACGGTGACTTCGGTTTCTAAAACAGTATGCCTACTGTAGTTGATTGAACTACGGAGGGCGGCGTTAGTAATTTTATAAACTTGGAAGTAATTTTCATTTTGTATTTTAAATATTATAGCCGGTCGGTCAGGCTAACAGCTATAGGAAACATTTTGTTTTTATTCTTAGTTGGGATAGTCGTTGATTTTATAACCGATGATGAAAAAAAGCAGTGTCATAGATGAACTTCTTCCGATGGATACAAAAACAACGCTATATTAGTTCGAAGTGGAAGATATTAACATTCGTGTATTTGGTTTACTGCAATATCAATGCTGGTAATATCCGGATATATCACATACAGCACTTTGAATGTGTTTCGAACTTTTGGAAACTTATCTGCGAAACTTATTTGAACTTATCTTTTTATCTGCGGCGAAAAGTATGGTCACAGACAGCGCAGACCTGGTGTCAAAGTTCATGTTTTTTCTCATTCAAAATAAATAAAATGGGGTGGTAAGATCGCCCTTGTGGTGCCCCGTCCAAACGATCTCACTTTCATTCATAACCTTAATTGGGGAACAATGATTTTGTATCAAGTTTCGATGTTGATGAAAAACAAAGTTACTTAGTTCCAACTAGATTATTTTCACCGTTCGAGTAATACACGCAGTTTCTTCCTTCTGCATTACTCTCTCTGTACGCCCACCACATTCTCTTCGCAACTCTCTTGCCATATTAGTATTTACCACAATTTACACGCCTACCGGACCACTGACCTACATTGTAAGCAACATTATCGTGTCTTTCTTATTAGCACCCTCCAAGGAAACACGGTTTACTCGACTCATTCGACTTTGCCCCTATCTGGTGTTAATCTCTTGTAGAATGATGTACAAACACAAGCTTTTGTTTTTGTTGACAGATAACTCTAACTGTCTAGCTGGCTGTCTGTCACTTTCACTGGACGGTTTTTTATGACAGGTAAAAATGAAAGTGTGTATATGGTTTCGGAGCCAACTGGGTTATTTCGTTATTGAGGTTTTTTTATCGTTGATTAGTCTCAACATTATTAGGCCTTAGTATTGTTGTAAGATCCGGTTTGGACGAGGTTTCTCATCGGTGTTATAAGAAGTTATCGAATAGAAGTTGAAAATTTCATATGCGGTTCTTGTAAAACGGGAAAGATTATACGACAGGAATGTAGTAAAAACTACTTAAGGTATAGGCTTCTGTTACATAACAAATAGCCAACAATAGTTATACCAAAGCAATACAGCGAACAGGACCCCAATTCCTGAGATAAATGAGATGTGAGAAAAATTAAAATGAGTGAGAAAACGATTATCTCACTTAAAATGGCCGATTGTTAATGGTAAATCGGCCATTTTAAGTGAGATAATCGTTTTCTCACTCACTTTTATTTTTCTCACATCTCATTCATCTCAGGAATAGGGGTCCTGGTGGACTACCAAACATTCTGATTGGACAGTTCCAACTGCTAGATTTTGTTAGCAAACGTCAAATATTTGAATGAATATTAAAACAAGGTTCTTGGAAATGCTTCAATCGCTTTACCGGTATTGCCTGAAAACCGCAGACTGAGATCGACGCATTGCTAAAATATCGATTTTCAGTTATTTGTTTTTAATATAATGTTTGGCGTTCTAGGTTGATAAATGATTTTTATTAATTAATCAAAATGTAGTGATTTGAGTTCACGTCTTTTTCTCTTCGTCTAACTTAGAGGTAGCCCTACTTGATGAAATAGTGGAAAAATTTATGCTTTCAATATTGAATTTATATAGGTTCATTCTCCGGTTCATTCAAGTGTCGAATAATTTCGTTTTTTGAACTTGAACGGTTCATTGAATATTGATCTCCCCCCTTCCTCCCTCCAAAGACGTTTATTCAAAATCTAGCCTACTTTTAAATTTCAATACAAATTGAGTTCAACAAAAGTGATTTTGAGAACTTCCCATGTAGATTCTAAAATATAATGAATTGATAATTCTATTCTTATCTTTCAACACTCGGAAAATAGTTTTTGCTATATCAAATTTTAGAAGGAATGATTAGTATCAGATTTTTTCACACAAACTAACTCTCTTTTTTGTTTGTACGCATTTTACCGGACTCTGCTTTTCAGTATAGCAATCTCAACGTTTATTCTGAAAAATGCTAAAATGTCTCCAACAACATATAATCACTGTAATTACAAGACTGTGAGATTTAACTCTTTTCCAAGTTTCGTCTATTTAAAAGAAGAACGCTACTCACTTTAAATTAGAAGAACAAAAAGAAAATAAGTTCGCGAATCGAATACTAAACTGAAAATGATCCAGAATATCTTCTCTTCAGACAATGCCGCGTGATCCAATAGAACTTGACTCTCAGTCCACTTATAACATCATACCCAAATTAAAGTAACCAATTCCTTGCCCTTTCATTTTATACCTAACTAGACTAAATTGCTATAAATATTCTTGAGTGGTCAACGCGCTATTGATAGCTTCAGGCTAAAAGTCTACACTTGAGAAAACTCTTGTAAGGAGGTTCCGACCGACCGTCCCCCCTATCCTACAACACTAGAGCACGGGTGGGCCGCTCCACTTTGTGTCGAGGAGATTGTTAACAAGGGAACTTGAATCCAGGCGAAGTGTTCTATCAACTCTGATCAGTGACTAGAGTGACTGACAATGCAATTAATCTACATACTTTTATACTACAGAGACAAGTGATCAAGTGGTTATCACACTGAAATGTCATTCAGAAGACGGGAGTTTAGGGATTCCCGCCAAGGTCGACCTTCTTGACAGGGGTTTTTCATGGTTTCCCTCTATCGTTCAGGTCAATACTGGGATGATTTCTCAACAACAGGTCATGACCGACTCATTCCCACTATCCGAAAACACCTAATAAAATAACCTTTAATCTCATCATCCCATCATCTCGTATATCATTGACCAATGCCAATAGATCGTAGTCATCAGTGCAGTGCGTCGTTAAAACCCAATATTAAATATAAGAAATACCTCTATACTTGTTTTCACGAAAGACGGTCATCTACCAACTGAATAGTTGTAAAAAAAATCATAAATACATAATCCCAGTGTAATTTTTCAGAATACAACTTTTTTGAAAGATGTAGTTGTGTTTAAAATCGTAAACATCATCCTGAAAGTCATGATACCATAGAAACATTACAGATATATTCACTAATTTGTGTTTGTTATATTGGTCACGACCTTCTTCTAGAAGTGTTGGGGCGCGTCGACAGCGAGGTCATTTTGCGCCCATGTTCATGTCCGTGTACTTGTCATGGTTGTCAACATTTGTGGACGTTTTAAAAATACGTAGGGAGCAGGCAAGAGAGAGAAAAGTAAGAGAAGATGATATAAAATAAAAGAGGATGATATATGAGAAAAGTGACACGACAATGAAATAGAGTACAAGCGTGAGGCTCAGTATACTTCCTCCATATACTCCGGTCACCAAAAGACTTCGATTCGACCGAGAAGGTCCGAACTTGGTCTGGACTCTCACTTCGTACAGACCTCATGGCCATGGGATGATTTTTGGGAGCAAATAATTTGCTCCCGACGACAGCTCTGGAAATCTCGGGACCACGCAAGCCCCCACACCACGTCAAGGTGTATGTATCCTTCGAGGGGGGACCTTCTTTCGTAGAGTAACATTCATTCTGAATCTTGACCACATCGTGAACTCGTGAAGCTCAGCTTAGAAACTGTCAAAATTTGGATGTGGGTTCGAGTCTATAGGCGAATGTATGAGTTTTTGTAAAATGTTGACATTATTCTCCAATGATCCGCTTATTCGTACCCCCAAACAACCTGGCTGTTGGTAGGGATTAGACAAACATTCATTGTCATTTTAAATTAATATTTCCACCACGTTGTTATATAAATCAGTTTATAGCCATCGTAAACTTTTTTACTACTCGATAATTATACCTCGTCCTTCTAACCCTCTCTAGAACAGAAAACCCCATAATATTAAGAGTGCATGGGAGTCGATATGTTATCATCTTTATTGAACTTCATTCATGTTTTTCTGTAATACTACATAAATAGCAATTTACATCAGAATTTAAAATTTAACAGGATACAAATTTAACGAAAATAAAACGGCGAGGCTCAGACATGATGGCATCTGCTCTTCCACCTAACCTTATATCCAGAACACCAACTATAACTTGACAAATGAAAAAGAAAATGGAACAGAAGAAGTCAACTGATTGGATCTGAAGTATTCGCGGTACATGATTTTTTGAAATTATTTCTGAATTTTACTTCACCAAAAGTGATTTTTGTATGATGATTTGAATAATCATGAAGATTTTTCTGATCCTATTAAAATTGGTAACTCGTAGTATAGGATGTTGATAAACCAAATTGGATTTTGGACGAAGTCCTGCGTTGCGGTTATGAAGGTGAGAAGCAAAGGCGATTTTATTGTACAAATATTCGGGAGATTTACTGTTAATTTATGTTACTCATGAGCACTTGCTGTATTAAAAGTTCGACGAAAATGTAGAATTTAAAAGTCTCTATTTAAAATCTAGAATTTACCAAATTTAGAAAATTCACCGAAATATTGTTGATATGTATCCATCTATCGTTCGAAAGTTATCAACAAAAAAACTGATTTCACTCGATTGACTCCACGCACTCTTAAATGGTCCGGCAATCTAGTTTCTCATCTATTCCAACAAAACACATCTTTAGTGTTCCTAAACGTGTTTTGTAGCATTTTATTCGGTTGCCACCGCTTCTTTTCTTATAGCAACCGGCCCGGGGGGAGGGTGGTTAAGGGGGAGGGGGGGGGGGGTGAAGGGATATTTCTCGTCACGCTCTCCAAAAATACCGACGGATTCCTTTTCATATACCTTCTCTATTACACCTGGGCCAATAAAATTATTCCACCTCATAACTTGACGTTATATATACAGTCTACACAAACTCTCAGGGCTATGCTGTATAGAAACCATTTTGGGGCTGCACAGTGTTCGTGCCAATGTGTGCAATGGTGTGGAAATACTGGCTGAGAGCGAGTCAATGAGAGATATTATTACTTTAGGGGGGTTTATACGAAACACCGCATCTGCTTTTCCATTTTCATATTCTTTTACAATACGATGGTTGACTGGTCAAATGTTATTAATCAATATACTGTGATTGCGTTTATCTTGTTTGGATTGACATTTTTGAATCAACAATCGATCGAGATCGGGTACGGTCCGGTAGATCCGGTCTGGTAAATCCGGTCCGGTACGATTAAGTCCAGTTGGCTTTTATCCGAGGGTTGGTGAAAATAAATACCAGTGGGTAACCATGGTAATAACATGTTCGCACTGCCAGTTAGATACATACTCTCACCACGATGTATTGACACCAACCTATTTTATCATAGTATGAAGAAGGTGCTCCAACTCCCATACTGATAACATGAAAGGCATTTGAGGTTTCTTGCGGTCAATTCAGAGCCAAAGATCCCGATTGCCTGTCACAATTTAGCGGATTCCCTTGTGAACTAGATGAAAATAAGGTGCTACGGTACCGGTGGCATTTTTGAACTTACAAAATCTATAATTTTCGTAAAAAAACAAATGAAACTACTAACGTTAGAATTCTATACTGAGCCGTGTATGGCATTGTTGAGTAAATTGTTGTTTTATATAGGTAGTTCGATGTAAAAGCGATAGTTGCGCTACAGGCAATCGGGACCGGAAATTTTTCACTTTCAAGACCCGAGTTGGAGCACCTCCTCTATATTATGATAAAATAGGTTGGTACCGGTATCACTACATAGTGCTCTCACGTTGGTAATTCAGGCACTGAGACGGGTAGATCAGTCGCTGGTGCAGTGAACCGTCATACAGGAGACTCCTGGGGTTCTACTCCCGCCATGGTCGACCATCCTGACCGACAATCTTCTGGGGTTTCCCTCAGTCGTTCAAATGAGTACTATGGTGGTTTCTTCAGAACATATCACGATCGTTTCTCTCCGTGCACGTGTCTCCAACTGGCCTGAAAGCCTATTGAAATATGGAATGAAATCATCTTGTTCTACTATATCACCTCATTAATCTTTCAGTCTGACGTAAATGTCATTGATACTTGACACGGTCAACAAATCTTCGTAATTCATTTTGCCCCCGCAATCTCAACAATATCTTTGGGTCAGTAACGAATCTTTGTGTTTGCTTGTATCCACGAAATAAAAATATCGCAGATATATCAATTTTGAATGAATGAATGTTTGAGTTTAAAGGCACGTCGACAGCTGGGTCATTTTGTGCCTGATATTAATTTTGTAATAGATGTAGTATTTTCAAGGTCTTTGATTTTTCCGGACGAGATTTACTATAAGAGACACAGCCACATATTACAGAAGTGTTCAACACGGTCTGTAGTTTCGATTTTTTCTTGTCGTCCGATACGATTTTATTTACTGATCAATCGCAGTGCAGTATTCGCCTAAACATTATCGACTGCCCAGTACGTGAACTTTTGTCGGCCGAAATTACGATTTTACCCGAAGTTATGTTTTGCCACTTTTCGCAATTTGGGTTTCCAGCACTCGTGCTTCCGTTTGTTTCGTGTATCAGTGCACCAACTTTCGAAAATTGACAGTTGAATTCCTCCAATTCCAATAATACTGTGTATTAGAAGGTAATAAAGGCTACGACAATGTCATTACGACAACATTATACGGTACAGCGAAGTGGAAACAGACCTTTTTTTTCATTTTTATTGGGTTTTAACGACGCACTGTAATGATTACTAAGCTCTATTGGCGTCGGATGAATGATTAATGAGATGATGGGATGATGAGATGAAGGTTTTTTATGGGTAGTGGGAAGGATAGTGGGAAGGAAGCGGTCGTGGCCTATATTGTATGAACCATCCCGGCATTAGCCTAGACTACAGAGGGAAACCACGAAAAAACCCTGTAAAGATGGACGGTGGCGGGGATCGAACCGGGTCCGATATGTCCCTTCACCTGGAAACAGACCTGTCACTTGAACAACACCGATATCGTGTCGGACGACAAGAAAAAATCGTATCTGCTTTGAATATTAAATAACATCACAACCCTCCAACTAAATTTAAACGATTAAAGACGACAATAATTTCCTTACTTCCAATGAGAACTAGAAATCATCATCTCAATTTGAGGAATTGTAATTAATTTATTTGTTTTCCAGAGCCGGCCCTTTTGTTGGATCGTGACGTAGACATTACTCCGTACTCGATTCTGTTGATGTTTCTATACAGAATCGGCAACGCCTACGTCATGACGCATGGTCTCTGGTCCACCAAAAATGTATTTATAATTTCTGTGATCGAGATGATGGTTTCTAGTTTTCTCTAAACTTAGGGAAGTAAATATCGTCATATCAATTCAAGACTACTCTCAGGGTTGTGTTGTCCTTTAAAAAACGAAGTTTTCACAATTATTTAGTTGGTAGACATCAGACGACCTTCTCTCCTCCTGAATGCGACTCAAGTCTTGTGAGCTGTGTGTATGAAGTGCACTCAGTCAGGTCTGGGGTGAAACCATGAAATATCCGATAGTGAAACTATACACGCATACAGTCCACGCTCAAGCCTTTATATACAAGCCAAGGGGCAAGGTCGAATGGTATACCTAACCTCTTTCACTGGTAAAGGTATGAAATGCTTTGGGCGTAGTTGAGCCAGACTTAATTAGAGTCTTTTTTCGGGAGTCCGAAAGCGGAACCCAATATTTTACTAATTTGGTATAATTTATACAGCCTGGGCAGTCTCTCTCGCTCTATCTCTCTCTCTCTCTCTCTCTCTCTCTCTCTCTCTCTCTCTCTCTCTCTCTCTTGTAATATGTTTCTATAATATATATATTCAATTTTATGAAGAAAAAGATCAATATTAGCACCAAAAGATCATTTTTTGAAAAAAGGTGTAATTTTTTTTATTTCTGTATTATCCGGTACAATGAACTTGTTTCCACGATGGAGGTGAAGGAGCGAACCACCCGTGCGCTAATGGTGTGGAATAGAGGGACTGCCGATCGGAACCTTCATCTCTCTTGGATATGAAAATTCATAATGATGTATTTCTAACTTTTAAACATTGGTTTTTGAAGTTTACATTTCCATATATATCGTTTTTTTTCATTTGCACGGTTGTGTCGCACCTTCATCTCGTGTGAATACGACTAGGGTTGTACTGTTTATGCTGTCAAATAGTAATGTATAGTGGCTGTCTACCAAGCCACATTGAAATACATCCTGAAGGAAATTCAATGACATCAACTAGGAGGTAATTTGTACATAATATACGCATTTCAGGACTTGATACTTTTTATGAAATGATGCACGTAAAAATAAACGTGGATTCTATATTTGAATTCAAATTTCGTAAATAATCGTTTTGAGTGGCCGTAAGTGTACAACAGTTTGTAAATTGCAAAGTGAACGTCTTGTCATACCTCTGACACGACGACCACGTGACCATATCGTTACGTCACAAGCGGAATGAGCGTGACGAAACGTCAGCGTCTCGGGAGATTCTGCGAATGCCACAAATGATAATAATAATAATAGATGAGGAAATTGACAATCGTTTGTAATCATTCCTTTGTGTGATGAATGCAGCAGAACGTAGCAAATACGCGATTTTAACATACCGCGTTACTTGAAGAAATATATATTTTTGTTGTTGGTGGTGCTCCAAAAATGAGCCACATGCTCATTTGCCATCTGACTTATAGTACCGTGTATCTAAAATTTTAGGGCCTAATTGGTTGGAATCCACATTTTAGAAGAGCCATGGTAAAATTTAGTTCGAAACTTGCAGTGTAAATCATTTTTAAATACAATATAATGACACATTAGGGCCTATCATGAATAATTTCTATTCATGTATCGGAAGGATTAGTTTTGGCGAAAATATCTAGAATATGTTTTCTAGAATCTAGATCATCTCAATCAGGTAATGGTCTATTATGCATGATCGTCTGAAACTGAGCAGGTGAAATACAGTCGAATAACGAAAACAGTGGCTATATAGTGTGTATAGGTTTCGCTCACATTTCATACAACCATCTCGTTTAAATCACAACAAATTGTACAAAATACAATTAGCGTTTGCCACTAGACTCATTATCTTTCACCGGCATCTCTGCACCGCTCAAACAACTTCTTCTAGTTCTACAATTCTTCTTTCAGTTCCACTGACTTTTACTCTGCGGTGTTGTCATTGAAGTGCACTGGATTCAATAAACTCGATCGTGTTGTGAATACGTATATTCTACGTCGAGAAGTAAATGCCAGATGGGATGCTTTATTTACTAATTATTATTTTATTTATTATGATTAGTAAATCCTTTCCCAAAGCTGTTTCAAAATTGCAAGTTATAATGAAACAGATCATCAATGGATGTTTACTTTAAAATGATCTTTCAATGATGTAAATGGGCACAAATGAAATTGTTTGATTATTTATTTTGAAATTGGAAATTTTTTGTTAGTTCTAGTGGTTGGTAGTTTTTTATTAGTGTTATAAGCCTACAATGGAAAAACCCCGAGGGAAAAATTTCCCTCGTGGGTTTTATATAGTATGAATTCTCTTGAAACGTTCGATGTGCAAGATACGAAATCAATAAATACCTCGTATGGTGACGATAATTATTGTTGGAAATACCAATATAAGTGAAATTTTCTAATCACTCTTGTGGAAACTGGAAAGATCGAATTATTCAAACTATATTATATAATAAAACCCAATGATTTTGCGGTTTGTCAATTATTTTCGCATATCAAACGGATCGTATATACATGTAGCCTAATTGTGATTTTGGATCGACAGTAATCTTGAAGATAATTTTTAGAATTCAATTCCAATTCATTTTTCTCATTCATCATCACCATGCACCTTTATTATAACTGATTATGGTTTTGATTTTATTACCATAATTTCATAACTCATTTTTCACTTTCGGCCATTATAATTCATAATTCATAATAAGCTCGACCTTCGTGGTCATTCATCGTCAAAATGAACAGCCAGCATGAATGCATAATTTTCTTCTCCTCTATGGATGGTATGAAGCAATTTCAAATTACACTGTATACAGTATGTTCAAACTTCAAAACAATAACTGTATAGTCTTATATGGCTTGGTTGAAAATGTCTCCAATGTCTTAAAATGTCTCAAAGTATTTAAATGACATATATATATATATATATATATATATATATATATATATATATATATATATATATATATATATATATGTATATATATATATATATATTTTATATATACATATATATATATATATATATATATATATATATATATATATATATATATATATATATATATATACATTTTATATATACATATATATATATATATATATATATATATATATATATATATATATATATATATATATATACATATATATATATATATATATATATATATATATATATATATATATATATATATATATATATATATATATATGTTTAGCATGTTGACTCTAACAATGTTAAAGCAGTGGGGTTAGGTCCCCTTGATTACTTTTACCGAAAATACAATTAGATCAGGCGTCATTCGTCGCTAGGAATGCACTTAGCGTTCTTCATAATTGTCCATCTTCCTGTTTAAAAATATATATTGCTATTGCAATCATGAGTAATGAATAATGAGCTCATGCAAGTACAGACAGATGGGCGAAGTACAGATGACGTATGTGATTGCATTTGTCGATGAAGCTCTCCAAGAGATGATGAGAGAGAGAGAGAGAGAGAGAGAGAGAGAGAGAGAGAGAGTCGTTACCGAAATGGAAACACAGAATGACAATAGAGCAATACGGAAGACGAGGCATACTTGTTGCATATGCTACTTGTTATTGACATAGTGACATGTTTACCGACTTGAAAATAAAAGAAACAAAAACGAGAGTATAAAAATAAATGTTTAATTGTTGTACGTTGCACAGCAGGCATGCATGGCCACTGGCCTTGTGATGTATAGGTGGCGTGGTGACGATTCCCACCGCCCACCGTCTTTATTGTTGTTTTTCGTGGTTTCTCACGGTAGCCTAGGTATGGACTGTAGAAGAAAATAAGTAATAACAAGTCATGAATGAATATGGATACATTCTTTTTATTGGATAATATAATGATCTTGTGAATGAAAAATGTTACGATGTACGAGATAACCATTTTATCTTTTTGGTCGTTCGTCCTTTCGATTCGATATATATATATATATATATATATATATATATATATATATATATATATATATATATATATATATTCACAATATATATATATATATATATATATATATATATATATATATTCACAATATATATATATATGTATATATATATATATATATATATATATATATATAATATATATATATATATATATATATAATATACATATATATATATAATATATATATATATATATATATATATATATATATATATATATATATATATATATATATATATATATATATATATACATAACCTAATAATAAAGGCATTTAATTTATCCCGTATACAAATTAGGATTTTTAGCTTATTGACTATTGACTACTTGTATTGTATCAAGCAAACCAGAATGTATATAGATTTGCACATGATCTGAAAAAGCTGGCATTGAAAATTGAACCATAGTATATTGAACTCAATACACTTTCAAACGCCGTCTGCTGTATTTGTCACAAACAAAACACGAATAGTGGATTGAATTAAGCCGATATAGTAGAACTTTCGAGTCACGTTGGGGTAATTTTACTGATTAACGTACTGTACCATGGACAATTTGTGTTCGAATACGCGAATAGCAGCTACTGCCAAGTCCCAATCCACTGCTTTGGAAACTGGAATTGAGCCCTGTAAGTCTCGGTCTCGCTATGAGTCCAGCAGAAGAGTCATGGGTTTTTGTGAGCCATTTAATAATCACTAGGAAAACGCGGGATGTGCGTTGTGAGATGAGCTTAGAAGTACGGAAATCTAGAATGAAAAATATTCTGTCAGCTCAATCCACATTTACGGACCTTGGATTACTTCAAACGTTCAAAAACCTTACCTGCATAACATGTTGATATTTATAGTGCTGCAACCTGTTGCATATACACTTTGCAAAACCAATTGATCGAAATATTCAATAAAATGTACACTTTTATTGCGTTCTCTTTGTTATTTCTCATCCGATTAATGCAAAAATCTCTGAAAAGGTGTATAATAGATGAAAATAGGTGTTCATATTCGATGAAAATTTGAGAGCTTCTGAAGAATTCTTATTTTTCAAGTATTTTCCATCCGTGTTATTCTTATAAGGCTTTCTCATACTTTCTGATTTTTTTCGGAAAAACCTTCCGACCGTTTTTTCTGAAAAACAATCTCAACCTATTCTGGTATGACAGAACATGTAGAAAAAGTTTTCAACTCGATAGTATTTTTTCCTGACCTCTATGCCGCGTGCAAAATTACAAACAAACAAAAAACATAAAAACGAAGACCATTTTTTTTCGGGTATGTCAAATGAAATCTTCGATACGCTCATCTAATCACTATTATGTTCGTACCCCCAAATAGTCTGTCGTTTTGTGTGTATTTTTCGAATACAATAATGATTCAAGTTGAAAAATGTAAAACTCACGCATTGATGGAGTGGGTTGGACCCACCAAAAACTTGAGAGGCGAAAGTCACATTTCAAAATTAAATAAATCTAGTTCAATAAATAACTCTCCGTAATTTTCTTTTTAAAATTTCAGTCAACAAATCGAAGACCAACTACATTATTACTTATAAAATACAGTTTGAGCGCTGTTGCCTTCTTTTCATTATTTCGCACTCTACTACAAGAAGAATCATTTGAGGTATTTAAAAAAGAAGACAATCTGAAAAAGTATAAATAATTAAATGAATTAATTAATTTTAGGGTTTTAAGGCGCGTCGACAGCTAGGTCACTTTGCGCCTGGAATAATTAAATACATGATACATCAACATTCATCAATTGAAAATGTATCTTATAGGAATTCGATATATTCTTTCTTTTTTTGTTTCTTTATATTAGGTTTTAACTAGGCACTTTACTGATGACTACGATCTATTGGCGTCGGTGAATGATATATGAGGGGAATGGAATGATGAGATGAAAGGTTATTTTATTAGGTGTTTTTGGGTGGATAGTTGGTTGGAGTCGGTCGCCAGTATTAGTCTGAATGACAGAGGGAAACCACAAAAAAAAAACTGTCAGGAATGTAGACCATGGCGGAAGCCTGGAATCGAACCCCGGTCCCCTGTGTGTTGGTTCTGGTTTAGGGTATTAACCAATCGGCCACACGTCTCAGTGCCGATATATTCATCTAGACTCAAACGAGACTGTTCCAGCCCATTATCCTATTGTCACTACATTTTTTTTTTCATCTTCCAGAGATATGCGGCCGTCGACTCTGGATCGTGGTCAGGAGACGTTCCGTCTGCGCCTCTACCACCTCTACGCCTGGGGCGGTGCCTTCGTGATCGCCGGCGTGGCTGCCCTTATCGACAATCTGCCAGAAAACACGGGCATATCCTTGTTGAGACCTCGCTTCGGACATCAGCGGTGCTGGTTCTACGGTAATTCCGAATTTCCCTACCAATAACACTCAGATTCCAATGTCAATGAGTCATGATTTGGTTTGGATACACATGGCATTTCCGAACGATCGTCCTTGCATCTTACACCATTTGCGCGCGGGTGGTTCGAGCCGCTTTCTTTCGTGGATGAACTACGTTGCTGGACTTAGGACCCCCTCCCCCCCTCACCCTACTTTACCATAACGCTGCAACACCGTTCAAGTGACTAAAAGAAAGTTATTAAGAACAAAGACAATTTGTATCAACAATGCAGTGTCCTCGATCTGTGCACGTCATACCACACAGAAAGGCTAAAATTAAATTAGTTAGTGATTTAATGAATGGCTATTGTTTGTTTGCATTTAAATAGTTGTATTAACAAGTATTAAAATTACAGCTGACTGTAGCGTATTTTTGAGTCAAGGTCACACTGGTGCCGGTTCAGTGAAATGCTTACTGCAAGTTTGTAACAACTGATGAAAGTTATTTTAAGAATCTTGTATACAAAATGAATACATGTTGGTATAGACCTGCACTCATTTACAAATACAATTTTTAAATGAAGAAAAACGTGTTTTTTTCATGAAAATGAAATATACATAATGTGAAATCATAACACATGATATGAGTTGATGAACCTCACAAATATATATATAATATATATATTTTATGTGTTCCAGTTAGTTAGCCACTGTATCAAACAAAAGCAGGCTAATTTGTAGCATATTTTTAATTATATGTTTAATCACCTTACTTTGCATTTTATTTATAAAATTCAAGAATTTCTGTATATTTCAACCTAACATGAGAACAAACAATTTTAAATATTGAAGGATTAGAAGTTATTGAACTTTCCAAGGATACTTGAAATTTATTTTGTTTCTTTAATTTTAGTCTGATTTTCTTTTTTATTTATCTCTACAAGGTTTATTAGCCAACTTCGAGGTAATATTTTTTTATTACTATTTTTAATTGTTCCACTTGCCATGTATTGCCCTCTGTCCTTTGTCCTTTGTCCTTTGTCATGGTTGACATTTTTTCAGGCTTATAGCTGAGGAACTTCCATGACAAAAATTCATTATGTGCTGCTCTTTGTGGCTCAGTCAGCAGAGGCAGTGCTTTAGAAACTGAAGACACGTTTTGTTTGGTTTTGAGTCCTGCATTTCATGGGGTTCTGTGAATTTTCTTTCGCTTATCATCACTCCGGTTTTATCGTCACCAACTTATTTGTACCCCATATAACATGGCTATTGGTGGGATCGTTGAGCTTGATTAAAATAAAAACAAATGTGCAATGGTTGTTTGTGCTCCACATGCCAAACGAAGAAACTTAGCAATTTGGAAATTCCCTAAACATATCCTTTCATTTCAGACGTTTTGGGACAAACTTGCTGTGGTCATTTTTTGAAAAAAGTTTTCAAAAATCTGAAAATACAATTTTCACTGTATTTTGAAAACCAAAATTATACACAGTATTACATGAAGCAATTTTTAAGAAGCAATGGAGTATCTTTTGGGATTTTTCTTGATTCAACTTCTATTAAAATAATGAACAGGTGCAATCAATATGTTGAATGTGTAATAATTGAAAGTACTAATAATATATATTAATTTTTGCGACAAATTACAATATAAATGACATGAACAAAAATGTCGGTCCTAGGGGCGCAAAGCATCTTGATACGGTGCTGGCTCTCACTCTTCTTATAATGTATACTCTGTACTTAGTATTGTCCTTTAGTAATAAGAGAAACACAAAACAGGTGCAAGATGTGATCATTGTTATTAATTACTTGTAAATTCTTATGTTGCAGGCGATATTGAGATCTTCACTTACTTTTACGGCCCCGTGGGGATTTTACTGGCGATCAACTTGATACTCTTTGCATTGACAGCTCGAGAGTTGACATGCGGCCTGTGGAAGAGAGAGGTAGCCAAGACAAATGTGGAACGGTAAGACACTTCATTCAAATGACATCTTTTAAAGTAAATAACTAAACAACTTATTTGCTGTGAAAGTTGTGCTGTGCATAACAATCCTGCAGAGTATTTGAACAAACATTTTATATTTAAAAACACCAGTATAACATTCAGGCTTTGTACTTTATTACATTTTTTTCTGTAATTAATTTAAAAAAACAATAAGGTATACAGTAGAGGTTCATTAGAACGTTTTACAGTGGGCCAGACTAAAAAAATGTATCAAAGTGAAAAACTTGAAGCATATGGGTGGGATCAAAAAATAAAAGTTATTCATATTGGGTTTAATACGATCTATTGGTGTGAAAATTAAACTTATAAATTTAATAAACCATTGTTATTATATAAAGAAGAAACTTGTAAATTAGGTTCTACTGTAACGTGATTATTTCTTAATCGATGCAAAGAGTTAGTTATCAGTTTTGGCGGGGGTTAATATTGCGTGTAATGTGTTACAGTTATGTTTTTTTTTAATAACATCGAAACTTGATACAAAATATTTGTTCCCCAATTAAGGCTCACTGTTTGGGTCAAAGAGCATCACAGTTTTGTGAATGCACTTCTGTTCATATTATTGAGAGAAGTACACCGGAACGGTTTTTGTGTTGCGAGAATTATAGAAATAGAAATTATAGAATCATATATTTAATTTTGTCACATTTTCATCATCTTACTGTTATACAATTAGGGCGACAGTGTACTCGGTCCATAATATGAAAATGAAATGAAATTCAACTGAATTTCCATGAATAAATACAAATAGATTGAATAATTTGATTTGGGGAATTTCTCATTTGAGTTTATATTTGGAAGCTATTAAATAGAAAGCAATCTTAATTATAGTAACATTTAAATTTACTTCCTTGCGCCAGTGCATCAAACCTAATATACTTGACATTCTCAAATTATGGCCCAACTTTATTCTATAAGTTTGACCTTATTTAAAGTGTAATAAGAATGCAAGAACAACAGTGCTTACCAGTACATAGGAATTCGTAAAAAGGTTCGGTTGTTGCCTTTCCATTTTCAAGGTTGTTTTATTACCTCTGCAACTGTCTTATAAAACAGGAGTAATAATTATTTTTTAATGTTCTCAAAGCCTTCACAGATACTGGTTAGTATTTCTCATCAACTATTCATAATCTGGAAGGAATATTGAATAGTAAAACTTTTGTAAGCTTTTACAATACTGTGCCCTGATTGTAAGAGTAAATTATTACAATAATTATGCAGTGACAATTCTCTGGACAATTACGAGTGGCGTAGCACAAACTCTGACCTGAATTTATTTCTAAACTTCAATTTCCTTATGTTCATACTTCACTTGAATATGAAAATGATTTAGCTGATTTTGTGTAGGTCTGATTAAAAATTATTTATTTCACCATGGTATATTGCTACTTGTTAGTCTTTTCCGTTTTATTTTATATGAGATTCAATAGTAGGCGTTCTGCCATGGGTGCTGGTAGGGAGGGGCAAGTGTGTGGCCATTTCAAAAATTAATTTGTATCAGGGCCTATGTTGACGTACTTAAAATCTAGTACCGGTAACACACTTCGGCTGTTTTATAATGGAGTATTTGAAAACTTATATGAGCATGAAAAAAAAACATAAATGTATCTGTCTTGATAATAATAATTGATGATGACTTGAAAGTATGAAGCCAACTTCCCCTAATTTAAAAACCTCTCAAAAGTGCATAGAATGATGAAAATTGAAAGAATTCCTTGTAGAGCTGAAGTGCCGCCCATCTCCCACCCCCCACCCATAGACCATTTTCCTACAGACGCTGCTCTGAATATAATATTCTAGTATAGTAGCCAACTGATCCAAGTTGGTTCAACTATAGTAATTGACTTAGACTTGTATCAACAGAAGAAGAAAGTTACCTACCAACAGAATATTTGTAAATACTTCGATAATTACCTAAGCTCGATACATTCTCAAGAATTTAAATTGTTTTTAACGTTTTTCTAATCATAAAACTCATCCTGAAAAATCGTAATACTCTAAACATACTGCAGCTATACAAATTTCAAATTCAACTGTGATTTTTGTGTTTATTATATTGGGTGACAACCTTCTTCTTTGTATGACACAAGTATATCTACGTTTTGTGCCAAACATGACGTGTGCTGTTTTGTCTTCAGGACTGCGTTGGGCCGCGTATGCCTCAAGCTCGTCGTAGTGATGGGCTTGACGTGGGTCATCGACGTTGTGTCATGGGCAGTCGGCGGACCTCACTACCTCTGGTATCTCACCGACCTCATCAACGCGCTGCAAGGCGTCTTCATATTCATCGTCGTCGGCTGCCAGCCGCAGATATGGGCCGCGATCAACCGACTCTGGTGTTTCAAGGTCAACCAACGAGCGGACAACCATGTCGGCAACAACGTGTCGTCATGCAGTCAGGGATTACCGTCGATGGGCGATTCCACGACCAATGCCAACAGTCCTCAAACGAAAAGTGTTCCTATCGAGACTGAATGTTAATTGTAAACAGTCAATAGATGTATTTCAGTGGAGCAAATTGTTGCATATGGACCTCTAATATACTTTGACAACACATATCTGTAGATACAGTAAGCTATTAATTTGAAACTTGATTGACAGATAAATTAGTGTAATTAAAGAAAAAATAAGTTGGAATAAGAGTTGAAATTTAATCTGGCAAACCATCTCACAAATTGTACCATTTTTGAAATTATCAATCAATTTTTAATATCAACTATTGTAGACCTATTATTGTGCTGTCATGATACAATTTTATAATATAATTTATATCAATTTATATTTTATATTATAATTTTATAATGGAACCTTTTCAAGAAAATGAATACTGTATGTGTTGAGTGATGAAAATTTGAAATGCCTCAATTACAGATCAATGAAATTTTGAGTAACTATAGCCTAAAAAATCAAGTTTGTATTTCTGAGATCAGGCTAATAGGCCTAGTTAAAATCATAACCAATTTCAAATTAATCGAGTTCATTAACCAATGTTTACTGTATCTGTAAGTATATGTGTATTGAAGAGTCATGTGCACAAACTGCTGGGTGACTTACGTATATCAGTAATTAGTATTAACTCCCAGACTGACCTAACCATTCCAATGAGGCTTATTATATTTAAGAATTACGACAATATTATAAAAGGGTTTTACTTTTTAGGTGTAAATATTTTTAAATCACGTACAACAGAGAGAACTAGACTCTATGTAATATAAAATGTTTAAAATCTTGTTTGAAGCTACGATTTGTAAAAACTATTTTTTTATGGCCAAATATTGAGCCATTCTCCGAAGAGACTTCAAGGTCATTGATGATTCCAAATATTTTAGTTTAAAAGAAGCCTACAATTCTGATACATATTTAGATGTATGTAGGCCATTAATTATTTCAAACATTTTGTTTTTGTACATATTAGTTACCAGCTGATTGTCTTACGTTCTCACAGGTTAAACCTCTGCAGCGATGGGCACGTAATTCTCGAGTGGCTACTACCATTTACTCGTACTTACATTTTTCGACGTTCAATCATTTGAAATAACTTGGTGCGGTTTTGCCAATATGTGCATCAGTGGCACGTCACATTTTATTTATCACCAAGAAAGTGTGTACCGGTACCTATACCAATTATTTATCCGTTTTGTTTCAATTTGAGGCTTCTAAACAAAACATTCAACATGTCAACCAAAATGTAAGCCTCAAGTGTAACAAGAAGATAATTTGTTTACGTTTAAGTGAAATTACACGGAATGGTTCATGTTTTACCTCACATTTTGACCAGTAATTGTACTGTAAATATTTGATCTCAATGATACTGTAATGCTGCAAATGCATTTTCTTTTTATTGTACATTTTTTGTTGTCATGTATGTATTTATTCAAATTGAATGTAACTTCATCACCACACTTGTCCAGTAGATCTTACTCTCAAATTGATCATACAAAATGCTAAGGTGAAATCTATTACGTACAGAATGTAGTACCTACGTAATACGTTATATGTAGCAACAACCACAGATCACTGTGCCATACATAGTTATAAGTCTGATGTATGCAACGGTTATACTGTGTTTTTTTTATGTATATATCTAAATATTATAAAAAGGGATATTGTCAATTGTCTTTGATCAAAATAATCTTCGATTGGTTTCATTCGAGTCCTGGTCCAGCGATTCTATCATGGTTGAAACTTAGGATCTCCATTTGGAACACAATTTTTTCACTTCCTACCATCATTAATGCCTTTGGCTGTTTGAAATCTCAACCACACCATACTGTTATAACCACCCAACTAATTGCTGTTGAGGTGTATAATTGATTCTTCACGAGGCTATAACTACAGCTCTTTGATTGCTAGTTTAAATTTCAATAGGTGCAAAATCACCTAGTCATTGAGGCGCCTCCAAACTTCAATGTTCATTTGTTCATCGATACCTAATAGCAATTTGACACTCAAAATTGAAATTGGATCGACACGATTGAACCAATCAGAATCGTCTTAACTCCTCATTTGTATTTGTTTGGCCGATAATCAATCGAAGATAGTAAATTATGTGGCATCCTTGATAATATTTCTCAAAATAAGTATAACTGAGATGTCCCAATGGTGTTGGCAATTCGTCAGAAAGAAGAGGTTATATCGTCGCATTGATTTGCGAGCATTTCTGTTATTGGATGATAATTCCACTACCATACAAAATCAAGTGAATTGACTAGATTGAATTCTGTTACATATTGGAAATTGAATAATTTAAATTGTTAATTCAACGTAATAATTCACATTCAATCTTTAAATGTAACAACACCGCTGGGATTGTCACCAAAAGCTGTTACTTAAAACCAAGGACCAGGGAGAGGCAGTTGAGCATCTCTGCTATATCCTACTGAATAAAGAAGTCACTTGATTTATTGAGTAGACTTAGGTTAATATTATTAATAATTACAATTTGTATTTTATTATGAATAAATTATGGCTAAAATATGTAGCATAATACAGTACATTGTTTTTATTTATTGGATAAGGGCGCAGAATAACCTGGTCTTTGACTCGGCGTTAAACCCTAATACGTAGACTATATATTGTTTGTTGGATGAACATCATGAGGTCTGCACCTGACTCGCAGCATTTGTTCCCAAGCTACCAAGAATGGTCTGTATAAAGAATCCCATTTGTCTGTACCAAATGATTGAATTTGAGAAAATCTCGTAATGATTTTGTGTTTTTTTTACATTGAAATCTTTTGAATTAGTTGGTACCGTACCTTCTTGTAGACCTACACGGAATGACCCTTGTTGAGGAATTATCAAAAATTGTTATTTTCAAAATGAATTATGCAATCAACGTTACTTCACTATGTTTATCCATCAACGCAAATATACATACAATTTTCCTATTTAATCCATCTAATTCATTACTGAACCAACATTTTGATTTTGTTTCACAAAGCGTAGTAGCCGTAATATAGTTGACGGAGTAACGCCCGGTATTCTACTAGCTGCTGCAATCTGAAATGTTATGAAATTGAATGAATCAGTTTCGTCTAGAGAACAAACACAGTAAATGTTGTGTAACAATAGAAGCATGTATTTACCGTTAGTGGACGAACAATTGTTAATTTCTCTTGCTCCTCCGACGACAAACTCAAGGTTTTTCTGAAAATAATGAAATACGGTACATGAATATACGGATTGCATGGTATCTATTCAACCTCGAAATAACTGGAACTAAAAACTGAATGAGTAGGCCTACAATGAAACTACAATGAAATCTCTATGCATCGTTTCTAGATCCACTGTTCTCCTGCTACCATAATTCATTTTGTCCCACCCAACTTTCATAAAATCAATGATGAATTTTCCTTGTTCTTTGAAAAAGGGTTTCACTGTGCTTAACACTTGTGTTTCACTGAGTTTGGAGGTTGGAAAAGTATCATATCCTACTTCTCAAATCACTAATCAATCAGTAACATGTTTCCAAAAAAAGTAACCTAAAATAGAAGACCATCTTTGAATATTTTGATATGATGCATGTTGGAAAACTAATGTAGATGTGATGGAGTAGCTTACAAGGTATAGTCAATGTAGTCCGGTATCATCAATGCTTCGTCACGCCGCACTTCTTCGACTTCTTCAAACTGATCCGCCGCCGCAGATTCGTACATTGCTTCGACTTTCAGCCGATGACAGAGAATACGATTCTTCAACAGCGCACCAAATACTTCGGGTATTGCCATACCGAGCATTTCCATTGTCACAATGTCATTGGGTATCGACAACATTTCAAACGCACTCTTTTTAAGCGACGCCTTGGAAGGTGGCATCTTCAAAGCACTCTTCCAATGACTAGTATGTTTCACCACGGACTTCAACGACTGAATACCGTCGTTAATGTTACGCTGCATGTTGAGCATCGTAGCCTGACGTTGGTTGGAAACGCAGCCGGCTCGATAGCCCTTGTCCGTGAGTCGTAGATCTGCGTTATCAGGCCGCAGAGACAGACGAAACTCGGCACGACTCGTGAACATTCTGTACGGCTCGTTAGTGCCCTGAGTAGTCAGATCGTCGATAAGGACGCCGATGTAGCCTTCGGTACGATTCACCGTGAATCCAGGTTGACCTTGAGCCTGTGAGCATTTACAGAAAAAAGTACCAATTAATATTGTTAAAAAAAGTCTTACCGGTATAAATTGTTGCAGTATCTTTGCATCCACAAACAAAGGTTGGCCTAACCAACTAAATAATTGAGAAAACTTTGGTAATTTCACTGCCACTGCACAATTATTTTAGCTTAGAAGATCATAAGAGACCAAAAAGAGACTAATAATGACCTTAGCAGCAGCATTTATTCCCGCTATGATGCCCTGAGCAGCTGCCTCTTCGTAGCCAGTCGTGCCATTGATCTGTCCAGCAAAGAAGAGATTCGGTATTCTTAGTGTTTCCAACGTAGGATTCAGTTCTCTGGGATCGACGTAGTCATATTCTACTCCGTACCCGGGTCGTAGTAATCGTGCGTTTTCTAACCCCTTCAACGTTCGAACGGCTTCGATTTGTAGATCTTCGGGGAGCGTACATGACAGCCCATTTGGGTAAATCACGTCGCTTGACATTCCTTCAGGTTCGAGCCAAATTTGATGCTCTTTGCCACCGAATCTGAAATGATTCAGGAAGCTGAGAATGAATAGGGCCTACATCTCACAGCTCAGCGCAGAGGAAGGTTATGAAACATTTGGCCCCTGAGCCCAAAGAAAGCAATTCATCTCATTTTCAAGGTCATTACTTGACTCCGTTCAACTTTCAGGTCTAGAGTGAGTATAATCTAGGGTTGCCGTTTGATTTCAATATTTTCGATCGATTCAATATTGAAATTGAATATTCAATCGATTCGATATTGGATTATAAAATTGGAAACAGCTCAAATAAGTACAAGTAACAAGTCCAATAACCAACTGACAAAAAAGAGAGAACAAGTGAATAGGCCTACCTTACCAAAAGTGAAGAAAATTCTTGGGCCTTTGCTCACAGTTTCTCGTTTTTGTCAGTCAGGTGTAGGCCTATGGTGAGTATAAACTGTATAATACATGTGTATATAGGGGAAAGAGCTTGATATGCTCGTAATGTGTTCTTAACTACTGTACCAGTAAAAGATTGTTATATGATTTAACTACCAAATTGTCAGACATTTTCTTTTGAAAGAAGTATTGGCCATTTTAAGTGACCACAATGACCAACTTTCATTCCCCCAAAGAAAGAGAGAATGATGGAGTTTTTTTTTCACTGTCAAATATAATATTGTATTCAACACTTAAACAGTATTACATGATCGAGATTCAGCACTTCCAAACTCGCATTTTTTCCAATTTGATATTTCCAATTCAATATTTTGAATTTGGTTTGATATCGATTGAAAATGTACATTTTCTATATTCGATATTAAAGCTTCGATATCGTTTGCAATTTTCATATCAAGCGGCAACCCTACTATAATCAGATATCAGTAACATGTTTCATTCCTCCACATTAAAACGCATTAGTAGGTCTTAGGACTATAGGCAGACATCCAGGTTTCTCAGAATGATAATAACAAAGATGATGAACTTTGGATTTATTTCATCCTGCTGCCTTCCTTAATACGCAACTATATATACTACTATATATACAGTGCTGCTTGTATCAATACTTTCCATTACCAGTACATGCTTGGTGCAATGGTACTATATAGCTTGTATAAAACATACAAAATAAACAAATCTGTGAAAATCACCTCAAAATCTTGGACTCTATTGACGGACAATATCTTGGCCCTGTCAACTCCTCAGTCACATGCCGATTAAGATGAAGATTATCTCGTATAATCTTGTCAATTTTAGGATTAGTGAAAGTCATATAACACTTCAACTGGTCTTCAGGCTTGATCCACACAGCATCACTCATGAACGAGAACGGAATCGGAGGATTATCGCCCGAGTGCGGTTGACACACACTGAAGTCGATGGTGTTAGCGTCAAGCCGCGGCGGAGTGCCAGTTTTCAGCCGCCCCATTCGGAAATCTAACCGCTCTAAAGTTGTGGCGAGACCGATTGCAGGTTCATCGCCCATGCGACCGGCAGGTCTCACTTCTAGACCGATGTTGATTTGACCTTTAAGGAATGTACCGGTTGTGAGCACAACCGACTTTCCCCTCACGCGAGTACCGTCTTTAAGAATTACTCCACAGCAATGCCGTGCGTTTGATAACATGAGATCTTCAACTGCAGCCACCATTATTCGTAGGTTAGGAGTGTTATCGAATAGTTCTTTCTGAAGATGTGTTTTGTAGAGATCACGGTCTATCTGTGCTCTTGGTCCCCAAACAGCCGGGCCTTTCCGTCTGTTCAACATCTTGTACTGGATGCCAGAAATGTCGCAGATGCGACAGCAGATGCCGTCAAGTGCGTCTATTTCTCTCATGAGATGACCTTTACCAATTCCTCCGAAAGACGGATTACACGACATTTCACCTGAGAATCAAAATGAACCTCGTCAGAGCTAACAAAAAGATGCAGATACTATATGCCTGAAGGTACTATATGCCTATATGCCTGATACTATGATGCCTTATTCTTGAAGGCACACAGTATCGTTAAGTTATTTGAATTAGTAAATGCATCCCTATACAGGCTACAGTATGGTATGCTAATTCTGTTGGTCAGTTCTCAGTTGAGTTTTTCGGGCAGAATCGGGTCATTAACAAATGAGAAGAATGAGGAGAAACACTTCATGAAAAATAGAGTAACTAGGGAATTTACGTTGAGAAAAATAATTACATCTTGCAGTTACTTAATTACTAATGAAAATGAATTAATTATTAATGAATGATTAATGAAAATTAATTAATTATTAGTGAATGATTAATGAAAACTGTCTGTATAGGATATTTTTGTAGAATTTTAGTTCAATTCTTTAGTCACTATTGAGATAATCTCTTCAAATCATGCTGTCTTGAAATAGCCATCACTCAAAGACTTTCTCTAGTATTTGAAATATCAACTTACCAACAGTTTCTTTCTTGTGAGTTATGAGAAGAGTACGGGAGCCCATACGTGAAGCAGCTGCACATGCCTCAGTGCCGGCATGACCACCACCCACAACAATAACGTCATATTGTTCAGCATCTAGTAATGATGAGTGAACCAACCGTATGCGTTGTTTCACACATGGAATTACCACATTTTTCCAACGACTCCACGTGAGAAGACTCATCTGTGGATTAATTACAAATAGATACTAGATCGAGTTCTGCAATATAGTCATATCTATGATATTATCATCCATCTCCTAGCATAACCATAAAAGAAATGGCCGAGGGCATATTTTACCAATAAAACCAAGGTCATATCAGAATAGTTTCAAAGGAATTACTTTATAAATCTACTCCTGTCCAATACTTCCATCAGGTCATTTTTATTGTTTTGAATAACAAATAATAATAAAAAATGAATAAAATACTTTGCATTGAGACGAGTGGTCGAGTGCCTAGCATAGGCCTACTGAATCGCCATTTAGGAGATTCAGGAAACCGGGATTCGATTCCCACCATGGTCGAAAATCCTAACAAGGGTTTTTCATGATTTATCTCTGTCGTTCAGTTCAATACCGGTACTGGGATGGTTCCTTGATAACAGGCCACCACCGTCTCATTCCACTACTGGTACCGGTATTCAAAAATGGGCCTACTCAACAAAATAGCCTTTCATCGCTTCAGGTCCCATCATCACATATCATTCACCGACGCCAATATATCTCAGTCATGAGTACAGTACGTCGTTGAACCCAATATACTTAAATTTAAAAAATACTTTGCAATGAACATGCTTACCTTGAATAAGGTACGCCTACGTAATTTGCATTTTGCAACACTTTTCAAGCTGGTTGATCTCTGAGAGACCTAAGCATTGACCTAAGAAATCTTTGCTCACAAACAGCTAGTCCCATCTTTTTGCAATGACCTGTTTTGCAATGGTTTGCGCAAAATGGGATTGTCAGGGAGTATGGGTATACTTAATGGTATGGGCAAGATATGAGGTTAGGTTAGGTCCAAGTTCGGTCTCGTAATCATTCGGGTTTTTCCTGACTACGCCCCCTTAGCAGTTTATTGTCGGAACTGCGTTCCCCTACACGTGATTAGAGGAGAAAACGAACCGCAACGGCACGGTAGGTACATTGAAGGTCAAAGTGGAAATAAAAAACAAAGAATCCGCATATTTCTACAAGACGTGCCAGTGGATGTCACGTGATTGTGATTCATACCCGAGCTGTCAGCAGACTGTCAACAATTCAAAAGGCTAGCCATTTTCTTGCCAGTAGTCATCATTCGTTGATCTTCCATCAGTACCTAATTAGTGCGTTCACTGTCAATTTTCCTGCAGGCTGATTAACAATTCTTCAATTGCAATGTCGCTCTATCCATCGCTTGAGGACATGAAAGTCGACCACTTGACCAGGGTAAGCTTGTTCTCTGCTTGACTAGGACAATCACTAGGGCATGGAATTTGTCAACTTACAATATCAATTAGGGTCTGCCTATTTAGGCCCTACCACACATCAAGTAATCATGTAGGCCTACTCAGTGGCCCTACCTTCTGAGCCTAGGTCCTAGGGTGGAGGCCTGGTCATGAGTAGGCCACAGCCTAGGGCATTGATAAAGTAGCCTAGTGCCCAGGGCCAACATCAAAGTCCAAGCATGGCATAAATCTATGACTCTAGACAGTCTAGGATCTCTAGAAGCCCCAGGCATCATTACAGATCTAGGATTAGGCCTATGCCTAGGACATGACTTGAGCCAACCTAACCGAACTACAAAACTACAGCCCAGCCTATAGGCCTAGCCCTATACATTGCATTACAAACTCAGTAGACTAGATGGGCCTACCTAGGAAGTTTAGGAGTTGGAGACGAGTGGGTCAGGTGCTGTTTACCTGGATGCGTTCGGGTGTGCTCAACCCTCGTAAGTACTTCTACTCTCTCCTCTCAACTCCTAGGTCTAGGCCTATCATTGTCCCAGTACCATTGATTAAATTGATTCCGTAGGCGATAAAGTGGCTTAGCCGCGGTTAAACACTCTACAGATTCTTATTTATTTATTTGTTCTTTCTGACAATAGATCCATTACATGGATATGAGTCACGTCAAAGTTATCATAAAAATACAAAACATATTCAAATATAAATATTCTGGTAGTGTTGTTACGCCTGGTAATACTGCTAGGAGCGCTGTGATCACCAAGAAAATCGCATTTGCTAGAGCACTGTTGCAAGTGAATGGCGCTAGGAGTGCTGTGATCAGTCAACTTTGTAATTGTTTGTGAGCATAGGCTGTCATATGGTGTTGCCATTGATTTTCATGGTGTTGTCTATCTGGAGACAACTTTATCCATGCCAGTACTCTCTGGGTCTCATTTTTTAAAAATACCAAAAAGAATAGGCCCTTATTAGGGAATGATTAGGGCCTTTAAGGACTTATGACCACACTTTGACAATACCAGTATTCTGATTTGTATTATGATGCAGGCTCAGTATGCAGTGGAACAACAGATCACATCAAACTCGACACAGGTTGTTCCGACGCAACTGCCGTACCCTGTCAACCCGGTGCCAACAGCACCATGGCAAGGAAGTATGTACCCGGAACTGAATTCGTACATGGGTCTCGAACTGTCAGCAGAAGTTATAGCACTAAATATGCCAGAATTTAGTGTTGCAGTACCACAGCCAGTAAGTTATAACTCAGTCTGAAGTCATTAAGTTGTACGTAAGACATGATATTTTGTACGTCATTCACAAATATCAATAGATCTTGGCTACAAGGTTTTCAGCCCAGAGTTATTTACTGTTCTCGTGATGTGTGTTAAGTTGGTTGTTTGAAGCGTGTAATGGTGCTTGAATGTTTCCAGAGTGCCGTGACAATGCCCACTTACGGAGGAATGATTGCACCATTGTCAGGGCAGTCACTGGGTCTTCAACGAGCTCAAGTAACTCATGGGATCAGAGAGGTAAATTAAGAGTTATAATTTTACAACGATTTTTCAAATTTGCTCAGGGAAATGATGATTATTGATTAATCATGCTTCATACGATACAAATACGTATCGCTTCATATTTTGATGAACCAGTACTGGGTACGGTATTGCAGTTGTAACATTAAAATAGAAAAAATACTTTCACGTGCCTCAGAAGAGAAAAATTTAATTCCATTTCCTGTGGTATCTCTAATTTGAGTAATGTTTTGAATATTGATGTGTCTAATTATTTAGTCCTAACTCCTAACAATGAAATATTGCTGCAAGAAGTGAAAATAAAAATCATAAATTTAAACCATATATATATATTTGAAAGTATTTGAATGAAAGGAGGTCCTTTTCATTCCTCTGCTTCAGTCCATTCAACTACACAACATGTGTTTGTCTAGCAGTAAATTGTAATTACCGGTAATACCACTTCACTTTGCTGCTCTTCGTAATTCAGTCAACTAAGACACTGCTTCAAGAACTGAAGTTACTGTTGGGCGTGGGTTCGAGTCCTGCATGAGGCATGGGATTTTGTAAATCTTCCTTTGCTCATCACGTCATAATTTCATCATCACCTTCTCGTTCACATCCCCAAATAACCTAGCTGTTGAGTTGTTAAGCAAACAATAATCAAACTTCACTTGCAGCTAACAATTTGCAAGGACAGTGCTGGTAGAGTGGGCGTACGAGTCCAAGCGATCAACAACGGGGTATTCGTGTGCCTTGTGACAAAAGACTCACCTGCTGCCCTCGCTGGGCTCCGTTTCGGTGACCAGATCCTGCAAATCAACGGCACCGTGGTTGCCGGATTCACCATGGACAAAGTTCACAATCTGTTTCGCAAGAGCGAGGTCAACGGAATAAATGTTGCCGTAAGAGACAGGTAATTAATAGGTTATTCTATCTCATACTGGTCCGACAGAAAACGTTTCGTATTTTCTTTGTCTGTCATCTCGGGGCCAACGTAAATCAATTTACTTTTTTCAATGTGCATATTTCTAGGTGAAAATATATCTCGTTTTAGTGCATGTGCTATTTGTATGTTGTTTTATACTGAGATGTGTGGCCGAGTGGTTGATACACTAAACCATCATTCAGGAGACTGGGGTTTGATTCCCGCCATGATCGACCATTCTGACAGGAGTTTTCGTGGATTTCCTCTGTCGTTCAGGTCAATACTGGGATGGTTCCATAACAACAGGCCACGTCCAACTCCTCCCCACCATCCAAAAACACCTAATAAAATAACCTTTCATATCATCATCCTACCATCTCATATATCATTAACCGATGCCAATAGGTCGTACTCATCAGTGCAATACGTCGTTAAACCCAATCTAAAAAAAAATATGTGGATGTTGTAGGCCATTTGAACGTACGGTTACGTTGCACAAGGACTCGGCTGGTCACATTGGCTTCCACTTCAAGCGCGGCCAAGTGATTGGCCTAGTGCAAGACTCGTCTGCAGCTCGTAACGGTCTTCTCACCGAGCATCATCTTCTCGAGGTCAACGGCCAGAACGTAGTCGGCATCAAGGACAAGGAAATTACTTCAATCATCGAACAAGGAGGCGATATTATTACCGTCACAATTATTCCCACATTTGTTTATGATCACATGGTGAAAAAGTAAGTACCAGTGGAAAAATATCTAGGCCCTATTTGTAATTTCCTCGCAGATTGAGACCTCAGTTATCTCAGTCAAACCTCACACGAGGTCTTTTTAACCAATTACGTAACTTGCCAGTCTTGCTGGATGCGGGTGGCTTTAAATGAATCACATTACATCTAGATCTCGACCACGTTTCTCACCAAACTATTTACGTTTGTTTTAGGATGAACCCCGGCTTGCTGAAAGGCGTAATGGACCATTCTATTCCTGTGTAAAACGTTATGCGAAACCATTTCTGATGCTACAATCATGCTTTTATGATTCATTATTTGTGCTTTATTTCTGAATGTATCTAGTATATTATATGATTCATTATTTGTGCTTTATTTCTGAATGTATCAAGTATCTTATATGCTAAAAGTTTGTACTTTCTGAATGTTTGTGATAATTTGTTCTCTTAACATTATTGACGAGAATTATTCCTATATTTTAATTGTTACGGTATTATACATTACATATCGAATTGCCAATATTATTGTTAAAATGATAGGTCTGAATTCTGTTGGAACAGTGAAAGTCAAACCTCCGACACATTTTTATTATTACACATTTACTGATTAGATTTTTATATATTCCATTGTTTGTTTCGTTTAGTACTAACTACCTATATATAGAAATGCTATAATCAAAATAAATATATACTTTTTATCATACATCAATGATTATGCTCATATTGTACTATTTTTCCATTTCTATTGGCCTACAGTGAAACCCCTATGCATTGTTTCTGGATTCATCATTTTCCTGCTTGTACCATTCATTTTTTCTCATCGCACTCCTATAATTATAATCAATGTTGAATTTTCCTGGATAGATCGTTTTCCTGAATGGATGGTTTTATTTTCCTGGTCCCTTGAAAAACGATTGATACAGGCTTCACTGTAGTAGATTTCCAATGTCTTACTTTCAGTAGGCTACTGCTCTTTTCTATTTGGATTGATAAATCCTGTAATCAGTGGTAGAATGTGGTAGGTATGATTAGAGAGGAACAGTTGCTACACTGATAGACTAGTATAGATGGTCAAAAGATATACTAAGAAATTATGTAAATATTTTGTTGATATGTAGTATGTACCTTCAATTCCAAAGGCAATATTCCATTTTCATTCACGTTGTTGCTACAGTTGAAGACGTTATTAGCGTCCAGTTAGCATTTATCTGAGAGTTGGTGAAGAAAAAGCATGGGTAACCACGGTGATAATTTGAAACAGCTACTCGTGAACACATTGGTGATACCGAACCTTAGTATTGAATATTAATGATACTAACTAAGGGAAACACTCTTCACGGGATCAGATTCACTTTTGATTCACTGCCTTGCAATGAACTTTTCAAATGAATATTTCTGTTCCTCTCAACTTTTTGATGAACATTCCAAACTAATGATGTGAATTTTCTAAATTATTGATTTCACTTTTGACAAAATGCCGAATGATACTTGCACACGACAAAGTTGGGGTTATAACGGGACCAGTTTCGGCAAGTGATCGTGCAGCGACTGATCACTCATTTTTGTAATTGGTATTTCAAAATGGCGGAATTCATTTCAAATTTAAAAAGTCAATTATTGTCTTCTAAAAAATAAAAGTCATCATGGTCTGTGTACTTTTGAATTACTGATGGAATATATTTCAAATTTAGAACATAATTTAAAGATGAGTCTATAGGTCTGTTTGATTTGTCTGCACCAAGCTACACCACTGCACCAGCATGTTCGATTTGTCTGGTGCAGACTACTTTGCCGACTCTAGTGCAGCACAGTGCGCGTTAGATTTGGCGCTGCTGTAACTTGAGGCAGCTTTTTAGTGCACCAGCTCTGGAGGTGGTGTGTTGGTGTAGTGCAGATAGTTTTGGAGCATTTTTCAACATGGAGGGTCCCGCAATCAAATTAAATCATGAAAATATTAATCACCAACAACAATCCGGCTGTCCAGGACGGGCATTATGCTTTTTTTCTGACGGTGAGTTATTTCTATAGGTTATTTGTAGCCTATGTTCATAATAATATAGAAAATCTACGATCATGTCTCAAATGCTCAACTCAAATGCCGCGTAACGTGCTACACCAAACTGGCATGACGTAATTTCCATAGTGCACTGAGCCTACACCAAGCCTACACCAACTGCCCCTGGTGCAGACAAATCGAACAAACCTTATGTGGAAAAAACGGATGATCGAGCAACAAGGACTCGAGACTTCATCTAATTAAAAGTGACCCAACAGAATTTGTTTAAATAAAGTGTTTTAAATTTGAGTGAATGAAGTAAACCAAGATGTATTGACGTTACGTTGATTCCCACTGTAATCTATTTTGAAGTCGACTGTCATTTAAAAAATCAGGGGGATCTAGCAACTAAGACATGACTGTTGAATTTCAAAATAACAAAACATGATTAAACTCAGTTTCAATCAATTAATTGAATTTTAAATTATTTAAAGGAACTTAGAACAAAACAACTAAAACCAGTGGTGTAACTATCGAATCAGCAGCCGGCCCGGGACTCGTGGCACTATAATAGGGGGCCCATCAAACCTGGGAGCCCTTGTTGCATCATCATATATCGTATCATATCATATATATCTTATCATCGTATAAAGGATCCTCAGAAAATAAATATGCAATTCGGGCCTCTTCGCTATTTATATAATTCAGACATGTTTAATATGCCTACTCGTATGAAATTATTTGAAATTTTGCATTCATAATATTTATGGTGCAATACTGCAATACATGTGAGTCATAAAATCTTAATCATTGTAAATAAAATATCATGATCACATCATTGTTAATTAAAAAAATGACTTCGAGGAATCGAACTTTTGTTTGAGTATCCTGTGAGTTCTGACCCATGCAAGTTTCAAATAAGCTCATGTTTTTTGAATGTCACTAAAGTCAAAAAGTTGACTGAATTTAAAAATCACATCTCTGAAAGTCGATTAGAACGAATATGACGATATTTATTGCCCTAATTAGAGAGAGCCAGGAATCATTATCTCAATTCAAGAAATTAAATCAATTTTATCAATTTGTCCTCCAGGATCTGGCCCTTTCTCAGAGTCATGACGTAGACATTACTCGATTCTCTTAATGTTTCCAAACACAATCGGTAATGCCTACTTTTTTTCCCCCAGAGACATCATGGTCTCTAGAGGAAAAATCTAACAATTTCTAAAATTGAGATGATGATTTCTGGTTTTCTCTAATATATAGGCCTAAACGTATATCTCAAACCCAGATAACCAATTAGGGAACTACATATCGTAATTATTCATTAAAATTTAGTTTCAGTGTCGTGATGTCCTTTATTTTGAACTACCTCAACACTGGTCCTTTCCGTCCAAACGACTTACTGTGAGACCTTCAGGCCTACAAATTGTTTTTCAAGAGACCAGAAAAAACATCTATGTAGGAAAATTTAATATTGGTTACATATATTAAATACTGGAGCGGGGTGGAACATGTAGTAAACAATGGAAGCAGGAAAACAATGGATCTGGGAACGATGCATCAAGGTTTCACTGTACAAGCATCTTTACATTGTTACTAGGAGTGTAAGGACTTGAAACAATCATTCAATGATTTGGCTCATTTTTTATTTTATACCCAATTGCAATATAATTAACAAACAGTGTACATCTGGAGTAACACTTGCACACATTGTGTACCTTACACACATATAAATTTAAAACAGGAATAACACTGCTAGTGGAAAGTAGACTTAGGAAGTCAGGCAGATTCCTGGTTATTGGCGCTACACAAGCGAAATGGAGCAGTTTTCACATTCCTGTATTTTGTCTCTTGCTTGCTATTTCGACAGCAATATATCGTATTATGATAATCAATCGCACACACTTTCCATGCACACATAAAACAATAATATATTATATAACTTACTACATAACGTCTTTGCATACAGTCCTCATTTATATGTTTTATATACATTTAAAATAACACTATTCAACTGGCCTTATCCTAGCAGCAATGTGATAATGTACAAGAGATGTTCTTGCTACACATACAATTGTGTAGATCTATGGCATCGAGGACAATTTGTACTTAAAGAAGGGGGGGAAGAGCGGGTCAAAAAATAGATTCGTAGTCAGATCTGGTTAAGTACACGTTTTTAAGTAACAAATTCAATAAGGCGAAAGTTCCCTACGTTCATTTGTCGAATTCGTATCAAGTTTTTGTGCACTTTATTATAATATATAAACCAACATTAATTGACAATGGACAGCACTTGAGAGAGAGACGATGTTCACGCAACCGCGGCAGGAACAGAGTCTGCCGTTGCCGTTTCGTCACCGTTTACTTCGGGAAACAGTTTGTGGATGTTGAGCAAGCTCTTTGCTTTGCTCTCCCACTCTTTGACGTCGACACGTATCCGGTTGGTGTTGTCGGCGACCAGAGTGTCGGGAGTACCGTACACGGGGGGGTTCGCCAGCGGGTCGTACCCCAGTTTGGCCAACATCGGAGCTATTTCTCCCATGTCGCGCACAACGTCGTCGGGAATGTTGCCGACCCACTTGGTCAACGCGTCGAGATTCACAGGCTTGATGATCTGGTCAGAAGATCTCTCCACCCTGGAACCATAAACACACACGTTATGTAGTTGGTTTCTAATAGAATATTATGTCACGATATGTTCAATTCAGATTGAATAGATTAACAGATTTGAATAGAATTGAACACAAGATCTTGTAGAAGTCTACATGGATATTCAGTACTGCTGGAGCTATTAGCTAAAATGCACTTATCACCACCTGTTCAAATGTGCTAGACTTCGTACGCTTCAAGTTCGATCATGTCTGTCGACCGCAGTGGTGTCTCTTTCATTGCTTACAATAAACAGAGTAACACCACTGCTTTCTAGAGGTACAATTGAAGTTACAGCAAATATTGAATAAAAGTATAGTGTAGACCTAAAGTTGACAGTATATTAGGTAAAGGTTAGGGTAGAGTTACAAGTTGATTACCGTAATTTAAGAAACATGAAAATCATACAGTTCAACTGTAATAGTGTGCCTTCCGTGTTAGTGAGACAAGTTCCTCATCTCAAGTTTTAAAAAATAGCAATATATTGGGGAGTTGAGTGCTTGCTGAAATTTGTTACTGTAATAAGACGAAATATCCTAGACGATTTACAACAGTTGGATTTTTTTTTGTACACACCAAAATATCAAGGAATGACATTATTTAGTTACGACAGATGTTTTGAATTAACTATGCATTAATTATTGAATTATATATTCTGTAAATAATTCACAATAAGGTGAATCAGAATGAGGTGTAGTAAATTGTAGGCTTCTAATATTTGTTTTAATGATGGCTTACTGTCATACTTAATTGTAATGCTATTTATAAGTTATATTGTGAAATATGTAGATTGTGTACCGATTTCCTCGAAAGAGGGTTAAAGGAATAAACACTACTTCTACTACCGGTACTAATAATAATAATTAAAATTGTCTGAATTGAAATTCCAAAAAAAAAATTTACCTATTAATAAATATGATATATCACGTAATGACATGAAATAGGCCTACTGCAATTAGATTGAAACAACAAAAAAATGAATGCGGTAGGACCGGTGACATAGGTTCTGCTTATTTCATATACGCCAGGCCTACAACCCCAAATTTGAATTTGTGTCAAAACCGCAAATCACGTTTCGACTTAATTTACTGTAACTAAATTGAAACAACACAAAATTCAATGTTGTGGGACCGGTGACATAGATTCCGCTTATTTCAAGTAGGCCAGGCCTGAAACCCAAAATTTGAATCTTCAACAAAAACTTAATGCTAGGAAGACCAAATAAGAAAGACCTTTTCGCACACGAGAAGAACCTTATAGCACATGAGAAGGACCTTTTTGCACACGACAAGGACTTTTTCGCACTCGACAATTACAACCGACATTCCCACCGACTCACTTGGACAGCTGCACACCTCCCGGCATGTTGATGTGGTCCTCGTGATGTAGAACGGCGTCGTCCCACGGCACGTCGAGGAAGCGCAGTATCCGTTTCATCCACTCGTTGGGGTGCAACACCAGCTGCTCGTAGTGCACCATCATGCAACGCGCCGAACCCACCTCCTGGCACTGCTGGTACATCACCGTCGTCGCCGCGTTCCACTTGGCCAGACACTGGCGGTAGTTGGTCAGGTCGAACCCGGTGATGGTCACCTTGCGCGTGATTATCGAGTGGACCGTAGCCCGGCCGTCGCGCAGCATGAATATGAATTTGGCCTGCGGGAACAGCTCCGACAGGTAGGCCGCTGATTTCAATGTCAGAGGGTCTTTGTTGCACAACCGTTTGGCGGGCTCGCCGTGCCGTGCTATCACCTCGAGCACGAACGCCGCGATCGCAGAGTCCAGCACCTGACAATACAAATGACGTGTTATTGAGGAGGCAGGAATAATGTGAATACTTTCGTTATTTCATTGGCTCAATGGAGTCTAGCCCTATAAGCACTAATACCTTCCCAGTCATTTCCATTACTGGGATGAGGCAATCAGGACAAGATATGATTTTCAGAATTTGTTGTTCTGTACATTTGGGTTGTGTGTTTTGTAATTGGTTGTTGTACCTGGATTCTTTACAATGAAAAATTACAATTATAAAAATAGAATGGTGAAAAATATTACCAATAAAATATTGTGACAAACAAAACGTTAATCATGATCAGTTGAACAGTATAGGCCCTCACTGTTTCTTGAAAATGTCAATATTTTCTCCTTCATCTCTCTCTTGATGCACTCTCGTTTAATCTCTTTCAAGTTCTTAGAATTATTATTCTTTGGCATTTTGTTGTACATTCGTATCCCATTACAAATAGCCATTGTTTTGTCTATGACTATTCTTTCCTAAGTATATGTTGTTACAGTTTTGGGTATTAAGCATATCTATTTCAATTGTTTAGGTCATGAAGTGGGAAGTGCTAAAACTAATCTTGATCTACTTGAAATGATTCCTTAAACTGTGCTAATGTTTGTTACAGAAACAAAGGCATAAATCACTGGCATTATAAAATGTGTATTGTCAGTCTGGGAAATATGTCTTCATTGTTTCCATCATGTAGGAAAATTTCACTTTCTTTGTTTACTTCTCAGTAACTGTAACCTCTCTCACTCACATCTTTTGTGAGTCCAGCCTCCTCAAGTCTTAGACTCTCCTTGGGCGACTTGATCCAATGACTTCTCATCTGGAGCAGTCGTGGAATCACCCTGGTTTCCTGTCCACATCTGGAATAATAGTTTCAGCTTTTATTTTCAGTTCAACATTTGTACATATTGTATTTTATGAAATTTTATGAGGATTTACACTTGAATATGGTGATATTTTTATTTATTCTCATAAGAAAAAGGCTGATGGGACGAAATTAGTTTTATAATAGCTATAGGTGCCTTACGCAAGACTCGAACCCACGCCCAATGTGATTTTAGTTCCTGAAGTAGTGTCTCAGCTGATTGCGCTATATGGAGGACGGCAAAATGATAACATTTTAAAACTTTTCGAATGAACGATTTACTCAGAAAATATAATACATCCTTTAGAAACTAAGCTATCGGGAACATCGTAAATATTGCATCCTACCCCTGGATGGTGCAACAGTCAGATTGCCTGATGGAAAAACATGCTACCAACTTACTAACTGAGGCATACTACCGATAGTAATAAACTTTTTTTTATAATAACATCAAAAGTTGGTACAAAATAACTGTTCCCCAATTAAGTCTAATAATGAAAGATCCTATGGGAGTAGGATTGTTTGGATGGGGTACCACAAGGGTGATCCACGATTCTAAATGTGCAAACTAATATCCTCACATCGGATCGATCGTAAATAAATAAATCACTCACTCTATTTTCATTTCTCTATTTATTTCAAACTGTTTTTACCTTGGTATATTATGGCCTGCATTAATTCGTTGTGGACTCACCTTACTTCGGGGTGTGCGTCCAACATTGCCCGCATGAGAGTAGTGCCGGATCGTGGCATGCCGCCGATGAAGATCAGCGGCATACCTCGTTCGTAGTGGTACTCCTTCCGGTCCGAGCCAACGACGAATCGCTGAAACAACAACACAATTACTGACAAAACATCCAACACATTGCAGAGCAACATTGAATGGAACTTATAATATAACAAGTTTCAAAATGATTATTTTTTCATTCATTATTATCAATAATAACATTTTAGAGAGAATAACAAAAAAATATAATTTGACTAGAAATGAAATATAAGTTGATTAAATCTAAGAATGGTGGTGATCGAAATGAAATGTTAATGATGAAAACATTGAAAAAAAAAACGAAAATCATGGTCACCAACATCACAGTCCTTACGTTAGAGGTCATTGGTTATTTAAACATTCAAAATGGGTTGGTAAGATCGCCCTTGTGGTGCCCCGTCCACACGATCCTATCTTTCATCCACAGCCTTAGTTGGGGAACAATGATTTTGTATCAAGTTTTGATGTTATTAAAAAAAATATATATATTACTTATTAGTTCTATTCATTTTTAATTTGGCGTCATATTGGAGAGTCAGATTGGAGTAAGTATATGCATATCCTTATTCCGATCATCTCGTCATTATTTTCTGTAATATTGTCTTGTTGTATTTGTTTAAAATATTGGTAAATACCAGTAGTCATATCTATCATTTAATTAACATAGGCTATCATTTGTATCCATAAATATTCTATTTTTTTCTAATATTCTAATTTTCTAATTTATCCATAATTTTATTTACATACGCAGTTACGGTGTTTTCATTCTTCAGTGTTGATTTCTGTTTAATCCACAGATATTTATAAGCAAATTGTTTTAGGGTTTATACAAAATGTGGACTTGATTTGTTCTAAATATGTATATATGAGTGAAAAATATACAATCATCATTATCATTATTAATAGCACAGATCTGTGTTTATAGTAATCATAATCGCAATATTTTTTATTTTTTCAATAACAATACTGTTGAATGAAAGGGAAAGCTTTTATTAATATTGATAACATCGACATTTTGATACACAATACTATTGTCGTGTCCCAAGTACGAAACAATCAATAAGACCAATTGAAGCTGCATCTCTTTCTCTTGGTCTTTTCAAGACTTTGAGGCAGTCTTAATTGGCACCAATAATGATGAGGATTGTGTTCATCAGCTGAATTGTTATTCAATTATGGGTTTGAATATTCGATTCTCAATTGAATTTAGTGAAGATTAAATTTCATATCGATTAGTTATGTGCCCTTTTGACATATGTGGAGCGCACATGAAAACCGAGAGTATGCCTATGCCCTATAGGATCTAGTAAGTAATGAGTACCACTCTACTTAGAAAGTAAGAATACTCTCGGACTGTATTGTGTAATATTTCTTTCTAGTTTTTGGTCTTCAGCGTTTCATTTGTGCTTTATTCACGCCATCCCGATACGTCACTCATTCTGTATCAATTCAATCAATCAATGTTTATATCATTTCATTCCATATTACCATTACAGCAGTATAAACAGCATTAACATACAACATAATTAAAACATACAATACCGGAACATATTTCTTAAACTAGGCAAACGCGAAATATGCGTTGTAAGATGAGCGAGATATCTGAATAAGGTATAATAACAGTCCTACATTTGCTACTTTATCGACTCTGGTATTCTACACACTTTGTCCTCCATTTAATTGCTACTTTATCTTCTCTGGTATTCTACACACCTTGACGAATATGAAGGATATTTATAATGCTTGGGCAAATATCGAATCTAGGAAGCAGTGAATCTTGGCTCATTTCCATATATTTGATGTATAAAAACAGTTATTTGAATTTTTTTCTTCGAAACGGCTGGTTCGAATTGCTTACAAAATGGCGGTTATGTGTATCGTTCATGTTTGAACACTCAGAGGAAATTTTATTTTTTTCAGAGGTTTCATTTTTTCAAATTTTCTCTCCCAGCCTAATCTTATGGGGCTTTTAAAAACTTTGACATGATATTTCTCAAAATCTAATCGACCGATTCATTCCAAAAACTCTACAGTTCTAAGTTGTAAAAGTTGGCCCGTACAAAAAAAGTTTTATGTTGATCAGTCAAACCCTGCGACCTGTGCAGTGCCCACAAACAAACAAAAAAAACAAAAAAAAAACACACAGACAAAGCCCTATAAGAGTGGGATGGAGACTTCGCTACGCTCATCTAATAACTGAAATTTTCTGTAATCATCAGAAATAATACTATAACGAACATCCCGTGTTCAAATTTTGTTTTTAAAGAGATTTAGTAGATGTTTATTGATAGAATGATACTGTAATGTTAGAAGCCTGCAGAAGAAAGGTTAATTAATTATTTTGTGCGGGCTGACCGAAATAAAATAACACTTGTTTAATTAACAGTAACAGAAGATAATTATCGACAATAATAGATTGAATACATTCAATCATTCTACTTAATACTTTATCATGGCACTTAATGTCGGGCCTATTTGTTGCTTTAGCTCTCTTGTGAATATATTACTTGTTATAAACTGGAGTTTCTATTTTTGAAAACAGATGTAATGACTCTTGATAAGCAGAAGACAATATAATAATTTCGCAGGCAATAACACAAGTGTTTGGCTGTTTGCTCAATAGAGAGAGAGAGAAAGAGAGAGAAAGAGAGAGAGAGAGAGAGAGAGATGATAAAAGAGAAAGAGATACGAAGAAATGTACACGAAACCAATGTAACCAGATCACGACCAAGTCTGCAATCAATACACCGTGGTCTCAAGAACAGCTGTAATCTGATCTGCCATTACGTGAGCTTGTTTACAAACAGAGCATTTATTGCAGCTTCTAAGACAGCGTGACTGTTTTACCGACTGCGCCAGTTCAGCATGCTCTGCACTCCACGTGCGATTACCATTGTTTATAAGCGGTTACGCCAAGTTGTCGCTGATCTGGCATACGTGTGTCGATAAAAGAAGAAGGTTCCGAGCGACCGTCTCCCATACGCCACAACACTGGCGCGTGGGTGGTTCGCGCCTTCATTCCGTGGATAAGTGTATATTTTTTTAATGTTGTATGCGATGATGGTGTTGCTATTACCCATTTGATTCAATTATGTTACACGAAATACAAGAAGAATACGTTTACATCTTACGTCTTATCGCAGAAGTCAACTTGATAGAAAGCTGAATATTGATGTACACTACATTTTTGTATTATTTATATTGGGCTCAACGACGCACTCTATTGGTGACTACGATTTATTGGCGTCTGTGAAGATATATGAGATGATAGGATGATGAGATAGAAGTTATTATATTAGGTTTTTTTGGATAGTGGGAAGGAGTCGGTCGTGGCCTGTTGCTAAGGAGCCATCCCAGTATTGTCCTGAACGACAGAGGGAAACCACGAAAAAACTGTCAGGATGGTCGATCATGGCGGAGATCGAACCCCGGTCTCCTGAATAACGGTTCAGCATATTAACCACTCGGCCACACGTCTCAGTATACACTCTACATAAAATAGAATCACTAAGAATCGATAGACAAGCCGATTGATTGTTCAAAAAATTATTTAAAAAAAAATAGCAGTGTAAATAATAGAGTGAGACATCAGCGCATGCAGGGTGTATGGCCGCCATTCAAGTTGTATCAAATCGGGTTTATCCATGCCTTTTAATTGATTCAGAATCCAGGAAATTTGTCAGGGTTACTTGAATAGGTAGGCCTATACCATATGTTATGTTAATAATACCTTTATTCCCAATTATACTATTTCACATGTGTACATGATATCAATAAATAGTTCAATCATGTATACCGGTACCCATTATTAGACGAGCTTTAGCGAGGATTCAATTTGACATACTGAAAAAAATTGGTGTTCGTTTTTATGTTTTTTTTCTTTCTTTTTTTTATGTTTTTTTGTCGGTTCTCCACAGGTCAAACGGCTACAGCTATAAACTTCAAACTTTTTTTCATTATGGTTCATCATCTAACTTAGACTTGCATAGTTTTGTGGCAATATCGGATGTTGACTTTTTTTTATGAATTTTAGAAATTTCAAAAATACCCATTAGAATAACACGGCGGAAAAAAGGAAATATTTTTATTGTCCCAAAAAAATTTTGCGTGAAGTTGGGTTACATTCTGATACACATTTATGAAAGCTTTCAGCTTGATCGGGTGAGCTATTTTGAAAAAAAAACATAAAATGTGCTAAATTGGTACCACATGTGCTAAATCGAAACTGCTTCGATCGAAGCAGTTTTTACCCATTTCTGAATTGAATGTCACCCAATTGGCGAATGTAGGCAAAAGTTTGGCCATAAAAGTCGACATACTATTACTATCCGCTCGTCTAACAACGTATATATGGCGTTTTCCTAGTCTAACCTACAATATACATTTCCTAGAATATTCATATACAAAATTAGAAATTTTAGTGTCGTAAAATCATGTAAACTGCGTGAATATTCGTGATTGGTGATTTTAAAATGAATCTATTTCATGAAGAGTATTCAGTTCTTCGAACCGTGTTTCAAATCCCAAGATTAGTTCGAGTCTGTTATTTACAAACCATTTTTTATTATTATTCTACTTTCCGTATCATTTAATTGCTGCTTGTTAATTTTCTGAGCAGCTCATTATCGATATGCCGCAATGGCAACAATTCTATATGTCATTACTCGAGAAAGAAGATCATTCATAAATGTCTTAGTCAAACCAGAGATGAGAGACGAAGACACTCTTATCGCTGGACAAGTTCCATTCTCCTCGCCTACGACTACAATTAGTATACTTATATTGTTAAACTTCCAACTGAAAGTATACCTCTGCTAAAAGTGTACCTAATTAAAATATACCTCTGGACCCCTATTCCTGAGATAAATGAGATGTGAGAAAAATAAAAATGAGTGAGAAAACGATTATCTCACTTGAAATGGCCGATTGTTAATGGTAAATCGGCCATTTCAAGTGAGATAATCGTTTTCTCACTCACTTTTATTTTTCTCACATCTCAGGAATAGGGGTCCTGATAGCCTACTACTGCGTGCTTAGAGAAACGACCCTCGTGACTGCTCAGTAGCAGCACAATCCAGCGTGCGTGTAAGCTTTTTCGCGGTCTGCATTATAGGTACTACAGGTACTTTACAAGTTGGTGGATTAGCAGAGAGTGGTGATAGTAGTAGGGGTAAATGTGAGGGTCAATTTTATTTCAACATTGCTTGATCTGTCTTGGTAGGATATATTTTGTCTATATATGGTCTTACCCAAAAATAGGAAAACGCAGTGTATGTGTTGTGAGATGAGCTTATAAGTGTGAAAATGTAGAATGAAATACATCCTCTTAGCTCAGTCACTCTACATCTACATACCTTGGATTACCGGTACTTCATAAGTTCAAAAATCCTACTTGCTACAATTGTTGGCTGTTGCTAAAAGTGTGCTACTGGTTATTATGTAACCTGTTGGTCTTTTGAGCCTATGATATTCAATAAAATTTGTGTTAATGATGCGTAGTTTTCGTTATTTCTTATCAAATTATTGTAAAACTTGGGCTGACTGTAAATGTGTATTATGATTGTTTTTATAATCAGTAAAAATTTCAGACCTTTTGAAACATATTTGTTTTTCAAATATTTTCCTTCCTGGTTATTCTTATGGTGATTTCCCAACTTTCTGAATTCTTTCCCAAAAAAACATCGAACAGATTTTTCCCAACCCATTTTGACGATGAATGTGCAGAAAAAGTTTCAAGTTGATTGGACACTTTTCCTGACCTGTACGCCGCATACAAAATTCAAAATTCAAAAAAAAAAATCAACTTTTTCGGTAAGGTCCGGTATCACCAACGTGGGAGTAGCTCTAACTGGCAGATGAAAGTTGTTATCACCATGGTTACCTGTGCTATTTGTTTTCGCCAACTCTCAGATAACTGCTAACTGGACTTGGTAATACCGGACCTAAGTGAAATGAAAGTCTTCGCTACGCTTATCTATAATGATGAAAAAAGTCGACAAATGCTCACTTATTTTTAGTCCAACAACTCTGGCTATATTGCTGGTATTACATATCGTGGTGGATGTAATATCGTGGTGGATGTAAGATCGTGGTGGATGTAAGATCGTGGTGGATATAAGATCGTGGTGGATATAAGATCGTGGTGGATGTAAGATCGTGGTGGATATAAGATCGTGGTGGATGTAAGATCGTGGTGGATGTAAGATCGTGGTGGATGTAAGATCGTGGTGGATGTAAGATCGTGGTGGATGTAAGATCGTGGTGGATGTAAGATCGTGGTGGATGTAAGATCGTGGTGGATGTAAGATCGTGGTGGATATAAGATCGTGGTGGATGTAATATCGTGGTGGATGTAATATCGTGGTGGATGTAAGATCGTGGTGGATGTAATATCGTGGTGGATGTAAGATCGTTAGGTAGAATGACTTCCAACGCCTCACCCCGAATTGCCACCTTGTATCGCGTTTCGCCCCGTCTAGTGTTCTGATGGGGGATAATTTGGCTGTTAGTGCGCTCTAGGGGCATATACTGTCTGTTCAGCACGCTGATTAAAAGCAGTATAGCAGGGTATTAGCGATCTCAGTGATGTGGAGTTAGCTACCCTTGTTGTTCAAATAGCTCTGTCGGGGATACGAACAAGGGAGTGAACAAGAACACACGCGAGATCTTGAATAGAGGCACTTTTCATTGTTTTGTCTAGAAAAAGGTCGAATAAAACATGTTAAATAATGTAAAAAAAACAACATGAAATTACCCATACAAGTGAACAGAAATGAGAATGACACGACAAACTAGCAGACATATTGACGCAAATTATTTCTATTGAAAAACGCAGTAGGTCTATTGTTTGTATTTTCCGTTGTTTAAAATTGTTGAAAAACGAAGTATATTATGCGTAGGCCTACATAGTAAAAGGCCACCCTCGGTAGCTCGGTCAGCTGAGGTACCGCTTCAGAAACTGAAGTTACCGTTGGGCGTGGGTTCGAGTCCCGCCTAAGGCGTGGGTTTTTGTAAACGTCCTTTCACTTATCATCACTTCATAATTTCATTATCATCCGCTCATTCGTACCCCCTTATAACCTAGCTGTTGGTGGGGTCGTTAAGCAAACAATAATAATAATAATAAACATTGTAAAAGGAGCGAGATACATGAAATGCAATCAGTTCCTCTGGTTTTCCTCAGTAGCCAAGGTAAATACCGAGACGGAATGGTTCTTACTTCCTACAACTATAGCCTATATATGGATAAATTCCGGGGGGATAGTTCCTACAATAGAGGCCACGACAACTTCCTATACCCACTATCCTTGCCATCACCTGAAAAACCTTCATCTCACACACCTACATGCATCATCCATTCATCTGACGCCAATAGATCTTAGTTATCATAAAATCACACGTCGATCAACATAGGCCTCTACATGAAACAACGTTGCTATCGCTCTAACGATTATGATTGTTTGCTTGACGACCCCACCAACAACTAGGTCATATGGGATACGGGGGTACGAATGAGCAGGTGATAATAAAATTATGAAGTTATGATTAGTGAGAGGACGTTCACAATTGCCCACACCTTATGCGGGACTCGAACCCACCCCCAACGGTGACTTCAGTATCTGAAGCGGACCGAGCTACCGAGGGTGGCGCTATCGCTCTAACAACAACGTTTATATCAATCGAGTGTTGCCTTTTGCCTCTGAGAATCTGTCGAATGGAGGGTCCGGCCGCGTCTAATTGATGAGGATCTTGACTTCCGGTTCAACCCCACCGTCGGCCCCTGCCACTCCAGGCCGACGCCAAGGGTAACTCACAGTCCCGACTCCAGGCCACTCCAGGATTAATAGCGTGTCCTTAGACACGTGCCAAGGGAAAAGCAAGGATTCATTTGTCATGCGAGTCGCTTCCACATCGTTTTCCACTCAACAGAATCTCGGCCTCCACACTCGCAAACAGAGCGAGATAGATAAAGCCTATAAGCCGAGAGAAGGAAGCAAGCGTCCAATAACTTTAGAACTTTTTTTTTTCAAACTGGATGAGAAAAACGCTATATATTATAAGCTTTTATCAGCTGGGATTTATTTTTGTCGTTATTTTCAGAGAGAGAACTATGAAAAAGAGCTGTTATGTGTTTACATATAGACTTACTTACTTGTACGATACGATAACAGTTCGCTTCATCATAAATGTATGAGCAACGGTGTAGCCAACATTATAGTAAAAGCATGGTAAGAGGGACGTAAACCAAGTTGGAATTTAATATCGTTTGCATAATTGACGACTCGAAATAGGCGTGGCTTCACCAGTAGGCCAGTTGGATCTATATCATTTGTAGTCATTTGAAGATAACCCGATTGGATATTTGAATTTCTCTACAGTTTTAGCCGGGTTGCTTTGACGGCATGATTTGTGACGTCAAGGGGGCGGGGACTGCGAGTCGTCAATTGAGACGGGTGGACCAGTGGCTATCACTTCGGAGACCAGGGCTCGACTCCCCCCATGGACGACAATCCTGACAGAGACGAGTAGATCAGTCTGAACCGTCATTCAGGAGACCCAAGGTTCGATTCCCGCCATGGTCAACCATCCTGACAGACACGAGTAGATCAGTCTAAACCGTCATTCAGGAGACCGGAGTTCGATTCCCGCCATGGTCGACCATCCTGACAGAGACGAGTAGATCAGTCACGCACGGCGCTCAACCGTTTTTTCAGGAGACCAAAATGTGATGTGAACCAAAATGTAAATGAGAAGTGTGGAGAAAATTTGAAATCAACTGTGCACAGCGTGTGGAAGTTCGCTTTATCCATCAGTTGAACGCGAGGGATAATTACAAGTAGTAAATTCAGTGTACACCTGAATTTAGATTTCAATCTATTTTTTTTTAAGGAGATTTCACGAGATTTCATGATGATTTCACGAGATTTTATGATGATTTCACGGGATTTTAGGATGATTTCAAGGGATTTGAAGAAGATTTCAAGAGATTTCTGTAAGATTTCATGACAAGTGTACACACCAGATCTCAGGATTTGTTAACCCCTCGGAATTGGACGTTATTTGAACGAGGTGTTTCAACTAATGAGAATGTGGCTATTTGCCGAACGGGAAGTAGGTTTTAGATTAGTTAGACGAGCTTTAGCGAGGATTCAATTTGACATACTGAAAAAAATTGGTGTTCGTTTTTATGTTTTTTTTTTTTTTTTTTTTTTTTTTGTTTTTATGTTTTTTTGTCGGTTCTCCACAGGTCAAACGGCTACAGCTATCAACTTCAAACTTTTTTTCGTCATGGGTCCTCATCTAACTTAGATCTGTATAGTTTTGTGGCATTATCGGGTAGTAACTTTTTTTTTTATGAATTTTAGAAATTTCAAAAATCCCCATTAGAATAACCCGGAGGAAAATACTTGAAAAATCAAAATTTTTAAAGACCTCTCAAATTTTCGCCGAATATAAAGGAAACTATTAAGCACATTTTGAGAGATTTTTCGCATCAATCAGATGAGAAATAACGAAGAAAACGCATTTATAATGCATTTTCCCATCAATTTAGGCTATTACGGGAACCAATTAAATCTATAGCAACAAGTGTCACCAATTAATTCAAAACGATTGAAATGAATGAAGAGGAAGGCCGTGACATAACTGATTCTCGTAAGGTTTTTGAACGTTTGGAGTGATCCAAGGTCTGTAGATGTAGATTGGGTTGACAAATTATTTTTCATTCTAGATTTCTATACCCCTAAGCTCGTCTAACAACGCGCATCCCGCGTTTTCCTAGTTTTAATTCAGATTAAACTAGGAAAACGCGGGATGCGCGTTGTTAGACGAGCTTAGGGGTATAGAAATCTAGAATGAAAAATAATTTGTCAACCCAATCTACATCTACAGACCTTGGATCACTCCAAACGTTCAAAAACCTTACGAGAATCAGTTATGTCACGGCCTTCCTCTTCATTCATTTCAATCGTTTTGAATTAATTGGTGACACTTGTTGCTATAGATTTAATTGGTTCCCGTAATAGCCTAAATTGATGGGAAAATGCTTTATAAATGCGTTTTCTTCGTTATTTCTCATCCGATTGATGCGAAAAATCTCTCAAAATGTGCTTAATAGTTTCCTTTATATTCGGCGAAAATTTGAGAGGTCTTGTAAAATTTTGATTTTTCAAGTATTTTCCTCCGGGTTATTCTAATGAGGATTTTTGAAATTTCTAAAATTCATAAAAAAAAAAGTTACCACCCGATAATGTCACAAAACTATACAGATCTAAGTTAGATGAGGAACCATGACGAAAAAAAGTTTGAAGTTGATAGCTGTAGCCGTTTGACCTGTGGAGAACCGACAAAAAAACATAAAAAAAAAAAAAAAAAAAAAAAAACATAAAAACGAACACCAATTTTTTTCAGTATGTCAAATTGAATCCTCGCTAAAGCTCGTCTAATTATTTCAGGTTGTTTGTTTTGTTGGGTTAGTTTAGGTTAGGCTAGTTTAGATAGGTTTGGTTGATTGAGTTGGTTAGATTGGGTTCATTACGGTTAATTTAGGGTACGCGCAGCAACAACAACAACAACAACAACAACAACAACAACAACAACGACGACGACGACGACAACAGCAACGACGACGACGACGACAACAACAACAACAACGACGACAACAACAATGACAACAGCAACGACGATAACAACGACGACAGCAACAACAACAACAACAACAACAACAACAACAACAATAACAACGTCTGCATGTTGCGACGTATACCGATGGTCCGGTAAATAGAGGCTGCCCAACTAATGAGACATGCCTGACAAAGCGGCGTGTGAAATTGACGTGAAATAATCGTTCCATTCGGCCAGTTCTTCCGGTTCCTCGGCGCGGCGCGAGATGCAACCAACATCCGGCCGACGTGACGATCAGAAGAAGAGTCGAGTGATCTATATTCGATCTCCCGGCAAACATGCAACTTTCATCTATCAACGTCACGCTCGGTTCGCCTCGCTTGTACAGACGTTTTCACTAGAACACCACTCAATCGATCAAACTGCGGAAACAATAGCATTGTCAAATGGCTGCCCTTGTATACATAAAACAAAACAAGAGTTCAAGAAGGGTTGAAATGTTGAAAAAATATGAAAGAGAGCAATTTTTATCTGGAATACAAATAGCAAAAACACTTCATTTTTGAGAAACCTCCCTCTCTCTCTCTCTCTCTCTCTCTCTCTCTCTCTCTCTCTCTGTCTCTCTCGTCTTTTTTTTATAGTAGTTTAAATTCCAAACGGTAAATGAGATTCTCTGACAAAGTAATTTCTCATGCCGATGGGACAATTCTCTGACTGTATGATAGAGGCGTGTGAGCTTTTTATTATTACCAACATCGCAATCTTGACATGCAATCACTGTTCCCTAATTGAGGAAAATGATAAATTAATAAGAGCGTTTAGAAGCGGCACTTTTAGGATGTTTTTAGACTTCGAAGCGGTCTTGGCACCAAATAAAAATAAATATATGTATATAAACTATTTTGAATTTAAAACAATGAACTTTGACACCAAGACTGCGCTGTCTGTATATAACAATACTTCTTCGCCGCAGAAAAAAGTATTTCGGTTTCCAAAAAGTCTCGAACACGTGATGAAGAGTTTTGTGATATTTCCGGACATCAACCATACTGGTATTGAGAGTGAACTGAACAAACAAATGTTAATATCTCCACTTTTGACCAAGTCTCTTCACCAATTGACGACTAGTGATTGACCCGCCCACAAACGTCACAAAACAAAACATCCAATCAAATGGGCTGTTTGTTATATGTGGGAAAATTGACATAGCCTATCAGAGTATCTCTAAATGCCCACGTGAAGTATAGATCAAGGTGGCCGGCCGATAAGCCACGCCTATCACTAGTGGTCAATTTCCACTTCCTTCCTTTAGCTCTAGTTTTGCTGTATAGGTAGGTATACTTAGCTTCAGCATCATATAGCATGAAATTGTACACGGACCTATCAAAATCTCTTTGCAGTAAACACACTAAGCGAACGGGGAAGCGTATATTATTAATATATTCCAGGTTAATCCAGCATCCATAGATTTTGATTACACTTTTTTTTATAACTATAGCACCAGTTTTTTTTTCATGGAGTTTAGTTGGGTTAGATATAACTAAAAGTAATATTCACTTTCCGTTGCATAGCGAGAATAATTGGAATAAATCATGTTGTACCATAGACTAAAGAATACTATCTCTTTAGTCTTCTTTAGTCTATGGTTGTACTTAAATAAGTTTATATCATTCTCGTTCCGTTATTCAGAGAACAAACATTTTTTTCTATAATTAAATACATAAACAACCTACTAACCTTACCTTACCAAAAAATACTGGCGAGACAAAAAAATGTGAAAATTAATAAGTGTTGAATGAAACTTATATACTTATATCCACCAAAGAAAAAGGTTGTCTACCAACTAAATAATAGTAAGAACTTTGAAAGTAACATAAATAATTCCGCTGCAACTTGAAGGATTTAACGCTTCTGAAAGACTCAGTTGCGTTTCTGATAGTAATTCACGTCCTGAATAATCATACCACCCTAGAAAAAAATCACAGCAATATTTGTGTTTGTGATGTTGGTACTTTCGTGGATACAATAATATATATGGTAACACGCTGACTATGCGTGCTAGTATTATTTGAGAGCAAACAGTTGAAGCTCTATGCTAAAAATAATAATATAAATAAAACTGTTTAGTATTTACATTGTGTCTCGAGCATGGGGTTTAAAGGACATCACAACTCTGAAACTAGATTTTGATGTATGATGACAATATTCATTTCTTCATTATAGACAAAACTAGAAATAATCATCTCAATTTCAGAGATAATAATTAACTATTTTGTCCTCCCGACACAATGCGTCGTGACGTAGGCATTACCAATTCTGTATAGAAACATGAACAGAATCGAGTAATGTCTAGGTTACAAATCAGAAAAAGGGTTGGGCAGATACATTAGTTATAATTTCTCAGAATGAGATGATGATTTCAAGTTTTCTCTAAAATTAGGGAAATTAATATCGTTATTATTCGTAAACTCTAGTTTTGGGATTGTGATGTCCCTTAAGAGTACAGAAAAAACCGATCTGCATGTACAAAATACATAGTCGAGGGTAGATGCGTTTTCAGTTTTTCGGAAAGGTATAACTTCAAGAGATTATCTATATATAAACTATATCAACTACTATTTACCACTATCTACATCTACTACTATCTATACTATTATCTACATATAGCTTGGTTTATGCAGTATGATAACTAACATCAACAAAATCCACCTTCTCCATAACTCTATGCTCAAGATACCATAAAAATGATGAATAGTTAATTTATTATATTTTCATTTTTAACATAGTGCTTTGGCTGTTTGCTAAAAAAAAATACTCGCCGAATGTAAAACGTATGTATATGCTTTTATACAGATACTTAAGATGCTACTAGTCGGTCGCGATTTCAGCATAAAATGGATGTATTTTCATTCAACTCTCATGAGCCAACGACACGTTCGATGACTTTCAAATTTCGAATGTAATTCAGTCACAGGTCAATCTGATTTAACGAGGTACTTTTGTTCCTCAAATATTTTTCTGTTCATATATAAACTTCAATCAAACTAAGGCGAAATTCAGTGATTTTTCTGATTTCATGTCATGTAATAGCGCCTCGGTGATCGCGCACATATGACATTTAATTTACGTTACAGTCAAGAGACATTCTTTAACTATACACCCCAAAAATTTGACAACAATCGCTTGATTGGTTTCTTCACAGTTACTGTTTACAATTAGCGTGTTTTTCTCGTGTGACCACATTACACATTTTTTAATATATCTAAAGAAACTCAAACGCCTGAGGGGTATACGCCTTCTTATACATATTTGTACATTGGGTAGTCTATCGATGTCACCCGATAACACGTCGTACACAATCATTCACCGCCGAGTCAAAAGAGATTATTTATTAGCAAAAATATGTCAAGATAAGAACGCAAAGGACAGACGATATTTGCCGCTACCTCATTTGGCGTATCGACACACCAAGCCGTTTGTGCTAATTGATGGTGGAGACGCTCAATCGGTTCTTTCACATTTAGACTAGAAGTCATTTTGTCGAAACGTATCAACTAGAAGTCGGCTAAAAGTAGAGATTGCTAAAGCAATCATTTGGCCACGTGGACTGTGAGTATGTTTTCGCAGAAAAAAATGTTCCATTTACCGGTACAAAATGACCTAGAAGTCTCAAACCAAAACATTACTTTACATTCATTACTATTCCAAAAATGTGATGCTATCGATTAGGTAATCGTATTGAATTATGAAACCAATTGAAAAATTAGTAATTACTAAACATACTTGTTTTATGTCTAGGTTGGTTAGTTGTCACCTCACGGTCATAGAACATTGTTATTGATTATTGACTATTATTAGTTTTTTCACGCTTTTTTCACACACAGCCCTCTCCATCTTTGCACAACCATTTACGAATTCATGTTTTAAGAAGTTTTATAGGATCTATATGATTCTTGCCATTTATTTCCACATTTAAACTACCTGCCCATATAACTAGCCTCACCAAACTTCCATCTATCAAATACAACCTGGAATCTTTCCTACTCCAGAACCCCTTCTATGACCTCAATGAATTCCTTACTTCGAAGTCACACTAGAGTTAGACAATCATTGCATCATAGCATAGTCCTATATAATATCATTCTGTCTTCTTCAATCATATCTCTCTGTCTCCTCATTTTCATATCTAGTTGTAAGTTTTTATATTTCCTATATTTGTACCATGTGTGAATCTTTGGACTAAATAAAATGAAAAATGAAAAATAGTCATGTTATTGTTATTATTGAAAATGATCATTATATACGGCGCCGCGCGGCAGTCGATATCTTCTATTTATATTGGGTTTAACGACGGATTGTACTGATGATCAGCCTGATCTATTGGCTTCGGTGAATGATATATGAGATACTGGGATAATGAGAAGAAAAGTTATGTTATTATGCTTTTTGGGGATAGTGGGAAGGAGTCGTCCTTGGCCTGTTCCATGTATCAACCTGAACGACAGAGGGCAAGCACGATGCACCTCTGACCTCAGTCAGGATAGTCGACCAGGACGGAAATCGAATCCCGGTCTCCTGAATTATGGTTCAGTACGCTAGCCACTCGACCACCAGTATCAGTTGCACAGTGAATATCCAAGACGAAGCTGAAGGCCTTCCGAAATATAGGTCACTGATGCCAGGAGCCACGACCTTTCGTCATTTAACTCATCCTTATTCCTTTAATTCGTATAACGATTCATTCATCACGTAAGCAGAACGAGAATTCTTATTTCTTATAAATGATCCATTCACATAATCATGGATGAGCGTAAGCGAAGAATCAATTTGGCCGTTAAAAAATAAAAATGTCACAATAAATATGTTGATGAAACGTAATAATACTTGTAAAAAATTTTTTGGTGTCCTTCTCCCCCCTTGGGATTACCGAACAAAACATCATAGAGAGAGACCATTCTGTGTGGTTCTTATCCTTGGTCAGGACTCACGTCATAGTCCTGTGTTGACGCTGGGAGTGTGCATGTCGGGACTGACAATTTCTTATGCGCGTCACAAAATAATTACGGAAAACTACAACAAAAATAAAGTTTCAGACCACCAAAAAATCGATAATGATTTCGATCGATATTACATTTATCATTTCGATTCGATCGAATGGAATTCCTAATATTTCAATATTCTCGATCGATTTTCGATAAAGTACTGTTCGGTATCGCTCACAAATTCTCGCTCCCTACAAATAATGTATGCATTCAAAAAATTATATTTATAGACAGTCTCTTCAGTGTTCTGTTCTACAAACGAAATCAGATAATATATGAAGTTATTACATCTCGTAAATGAAATATACAAAATTGGGTTATTTAAATCGTGATAATGTGCACTTAATGGATCCTACGAGCAAAGGTCTCATCCTCTTCAGGGTTCAAGTATTTGCTGATTGCTGTCATACCAGAATAGAGCTCTACTGGTTTTGAGTAAAATCGGGTATTTTGGCAAATTCCCATAAGAGAATAACAACGGGTTATTTTTGTCAATTTTATTCAAACGCCGAGATGAAATTTCAACAGAATGGTAATATGATCTCAATAGGCCCTTACCTACATGTTTTTACGAAGTTACAATTAATTTGGTTCGGTCGTTTTCAAAAAAATTATATATTATATTGAAAAAATGGAACAATTGCAATTACCTGAAAATAATTGAGTAGATTTTTGATTTTTCACTTTTTAATTGAATTTTTTCGAGACGTAAAACAGTCCGCTGGATCCGAATCTGGACACGAAATCTCGCTAAAAAATTCCAATCGACCGCAACGTCGCCTGAAGGTGCCGGTTATTTCGATGACGGGCGGCGGCGTAGTCGTCGATCCGAGTGCGGTAGCGCGATGCGGTCTTCAGATTCAGGCGGCATTTAATCTTGCCTCTGGAGCCGATGAAAATTTCACCGTCGGCAAAAAAACGTTGCCAAAGTTGTGACCGGAAAATACGTCCGAAACGGTCGAAGGACGGCCGCCGGCTGCTATACGGACCCTCCTGCAAAGTCCGTTTACACGAAAAATGACCCCAAATGGCCACCATCGGGACGAGAAAGGCGATTAGAAGAAAATAATTTCTGGGTTTCAAACTGACCAATCAGATCGGGGTAGGATTTGCGATACCCACCTGTACCTTGATCTCGAATACGGAACAGATTCTTTTCGAAAGTGAAATGCTCGCCATTTCCTCATCGGTGACCCGATTCAGCGAGTTTTCCAGCACGTGAATTCGGATAAGATAATGTACGAATTTATCGAAAAAAATTCGCATACAATTCGATTGACAATTTTTTTTTTAAATGTGTCGGCCGCCGTGGTCACAAAGAAAAACATGCCGTGGCGGGTGAACGGGTGGGTCAAATCGATCGGGGTTAAAACCACAGGATAGGAGACGACGTTTTCCCGAACTGTTTTCGGGAAATCCATTTTCCGAGTAATGGTGTCGGCGGCCGAAGAGTGCTCACCTTCCCGGTGATATTGCGGGTTACCAGACAAACGCACGAACTCGAAATGAACAGATTCGGAAAGGTCTAGTCGAGTCCTTTCATAAAAGTGCCGGTCGAATGAGATGGGACTCCTGGTTCGACCGGGTACGTGTCGGCGCGGTCCCGCGGACTTTCGACGCCGCCGCCGTCGACGGAAGTGCGAAAGGGGAATGCAGTTTCTAGACTCTGGCGGGGATCGATCACCTCTATCACCGGGGAAAATTTCGTAGTCGTCGGACATTTGCGGAAGATATTTGTGAAAAACTCGTTTTTCCGGCAATGAAAGACAAGTCCGCAGGACTCGAACCCCGAACCCCCGCGACGGTTTTCGGCAAGAGGTGGTGAATTATCGTACTTTTTTGGTGTACGACATTCACCGAAAACGAGAAAAACTTTCCCGGGGGTGTTCGGGGTTCGATTCCCGCGAACTCGCAATTTGTCTTTGGCGAGTATGTTGTGATTGGGCTTCGGAAGTTGGAGGAATAGAAAGTCCGCCTCTGAGAAAAATCTTATCGGGAGTAGAACAATTCTGTGGCTGGCAAGTTTCGGTAGAGGCGGACTTTTAACACGACTTTTATATTTTCGAAAACTTGAAAAAAACGTGATCTAGACACCAAAAAATCGATAATTTCGATCGATATTCAATAGGCCTATCATCATTTCGATTCGTTCGAATGGAATTACTGATTTTCTGATATGTTTGATATAGCACTATTCGGTATCGCTTACAATTTCTTGATTGAACGGCAACACTACAAATAATGTATTCATTCAAAAAATGATATTAAAATGATATTACATTAATTATTTTATAGACAGTCCTATATGGACAGTTTCTTCAGTTCTCTGTTTTACAGATGAAATCAGATAACATATGAAGTTATTCCATCTCATAAATGAAATATACAACATTGGGTTATTCAAATCGTGATAATGTGTAGGCCTACTTAATCGACCCTACGACTTACGAGCAATGGTATCATCCTCTTCAGGGCTCAAGTATTTATATATGAGCCTATGAATTAGTGAAAATCATTAAAATGTTCATGATAAATTAAAAGGTAAATATTTTTTAGAAAACAAGTAGATTTTTGATTTTGAATTGAGAAAGCGATTATTTTTATATCCACTGCAGATTTGGACCCTGAAGATTAGGCGACCATTGGTTGTAGAAATCAACTTTTTTCGATTGAATATACATTTAAAAAAATAGAAATATACCACTATGAGATAGATGAAGAGTGAAAATAAATATATACATAAAAATGAAATGAATGAATAAATATACTAATATTAGAATATAAAAAACTTGTTGACAAATTCATCATTCGTGTAAACTACACGCTCAGCAAAGGATTGCGATTTCATGATTGTTTTTCCCTCGCATCCAGTGAATCGTCCATAATAAATATCACGTCAGAGCAGCTGATAACGCTGTAACCTGATCTATTCTTGAGCTCGATCACTTTCAATATCTTCATTCCACTGTATTGAGGGTCTCAATTGACCGTCTATCATATCAATTATCACTAACGGTTGGAAGCTTCGATCCTGCAAAACGTTAGGCGGCATATTTTGCTTTGACAGTAATAAATCAAACTACCAATTTGTCAGCTGACGGGTCAAACCCTGTAACCTATCTAGGCAACTCAAATTTCGTCCCTGTATAAAGGGCTTGCCTATCTTGCCCGAAATAGTTTTGAGAGTGACTAGTGGAGCCTTAATATTTATTTATTGACACTGTATTGATGACTACGATATATTAGCGTCGGTGAATGATATATGAGGGATGATGAGATGAAATGGATATTTTATTATGTGTTTTTGGATGGTGAAAAGTCGGTCGTGGCTTGTTGTTGAGAAACCATCCCAGTACTGAGCTGAACGACAGAGGGAAACCACTAAAAAAACGTCAGGATCGTCCGATCATGGTGGGAATCGAACCCCGGTCTTCTGAATGACGGTTCAGTCTATTCTATTAACCACTCGGTCACTCGTCTCAGCGATATATACTTATATATAAAATCCGTTTGCAAATCATTTGGTTGTTTGGTGTTGGCTATAGGTATCAATATACACTTGGAAAGATTTGAGCTGAGAGTTTGTCAAACTTGAACGGCTTTCTTGTGACACGTTCAAGCACCAAAAGTGTGTGGTCAGTCCACCACTTGATACCTAGCCAACGCCAACCAATCGACAGACGAGAAGTTATCGCCTTGAACACAAACTTTTCGAGCCAAGATGGTCGGGGGGGGGGGGGGGGGGGGGGGGGTGTTCTATATCATTGTTGAAATGTAGTTGGGACACGTTTTGGGCGATTTGTAGAATCAAATATTTTCTGAAGACGATAAATGATGGTACCAACATGAGGAAAAAACATTTGTTTGACAGACTGTTACTTTGAGATTTTTTCATTGAAACATCTTATAGCGTACTGTGTAGAGCTAGAGGCAAAAGTAAAATTCCGTTTTCTGTTAGTCTGATGTGATGTTATATGTGACTGGTTTAGCTAGTTGGGAAAAAAAATTTCCAGTTGAATTTGCATAGGCCGTTCTGAAGTGGTCTATTATTTTTATCAAAAAATTATAGTCGAATCCGCTAGAAAAACCACGTAGGCCTACTTTCGTTCTATTTTATTTTATAAATTATAGATTTTTGATGTGTATTTCATTACTGACATGTAGCCTACACGAAATACATTGAAATTAATTAACCCTGACTAATAGGTTCATCAAACAGTTTAAATTATGCCTCACAAGTTCTAACCATTTTAGTCATAGTAGTTGATAATAAAATGTATCTCTCAAATATGACCAGACATCATTATTTTTAAACGCGTATTGGCGGTCAGTAACTGCCCCGCCAACACTCGCGACACGCCCATATCTATGCCAGTGATGCACTCGACAATGTGCCAACAACAATACAACTTCGTCCACTTACTTACTGCTCTCAAACCGACGCAGTAAATCATCTCTAAAGAACTTCATCTCATTCTATGAAAGCTGATTAAATATATACACGCAGCACAAAAGCCGCATTGCCCAAGACAATGCGCATTTAATAATTAAAGTAGGTAATTACATTTTAATTAAGCGATATAGAAACATCGATCCGGTTAAAACCACACACACACACACACACACAAAACCCTCACGTCGAACTAACGATCAAAAACACAATTAGTAGAATGAATTCCAATTTTCAACGAACCATGCAGTAACCGGTGATTTACATGATTGGCCTACGGTTTATCATCGTCCAGGCAGCTATGAAAAGTTATCACAATTTGTATTAAAAATGAGTGTCTAAATATATACCCTCAGTTCAGCTCTACGCAGAAATGTAAACACTGTTAGTATAAAATCAATATCAATGTGATAATAAAACCCGCCCAGTATATCACCGGTTCATAGAGGGCAAGGCGGTAAAGTGCAATTAATTATACGTGGTTTACCTGTTGATGCATGTATTCACGGGCTACTCGCGGACCCTCGTATTAAAGGGGAGGGAAGTGCATGGGGAGGAACATTTTCTATTTATAATTCAGTTCAGTTTTACATTTTTCTATTTACTGGTGCGTGAGGGGTTATGTTACGCGAACACTATATACTTGTTGCGTTGAAAACCGAAGTGAGGGAATGTATAGCTGTATATAATTTTATATTCATGGTTTATTCATAGTTGTCAATAAATGTGACATGGTTAAAAGAGGGCACAGTGAAGTCTGCCCAGTACAGCGACATAGGAGGATGGCAAGAGGAGATTATACAGCCTTGCTTTAGTACATTCAAAAACAATTTAGTAGAGCTTCAACTATGACAAGAGAGGAACTGAAGGGATTTAGCATGAAGTTGCTTATACGAACAGATTATGGTAATATAGCTAACAATGGCTGCGAATCGAATTGGCTCATTTTTCTTACGTCAGTTGAAATATTTGAGGCCTCAAAAAAATAGTTGTTGACCAAGTGGACAAAAGCAACTCAACTCTGTCAGTGATGATTATTGTTTGCTTAACGACCCCACCAACAGCTAGGTTATACGGGGGTACGAATGAGCAGTTGATTATGAAACGATGAAGTGATGATAAGTGAAAGGACGTTTACAAAAACCCATGCCTTATGCGGGACTCGAACACACGCCCAACGGTGACTTCAGTTTCTGAAGCGGTGCCTCAGCTGACCGAGCTACCGAGGGTGGCAACTCTGTCAGTTTCCCGTCTTATGAAGCGGCGGCTAAATTTAACGTTTTGTCAAAATACCACGGTAAATTCAGTCGAAATATCGAATTGTCGAAATAACGAACATAACCCTTGGCATAACGTAACACAATATACGGTCTTTCGACAATTCGGTTCTTTCGACTTATTAGAATTTCGACAATTTGATGTGCACCCGAAGCGACAATAAACATTATTTTTCACAAAACACAATACCCCTTTTCCCTTTTCCTGTCATATTTCTATATCATGCGTGCGCTCTGACGGGAAAACACGAGCGATTCGCCGCCGCAAGCTACAATCCCACAACGTGACGGATCTAAAACGTGATTCCCCCCCCCCCCCCAACTCCCAGAGGCCTTTCCGTAAAACAACAAAAACCTTTCAAGAACAATAACAAAAGACATATGAGAACTGACACGTCGCTATATACTCGAAATCAGATCAACTCCATCTTCGGAGTTATCAAAAGAAGTATACGGCAGTGTGTTGTCACTGTACATGCCACGGTCTAGAATATACAGGTCTTGTATCGGGCTATCTCCGTGCGCTGGAAGGCTGATCAACAGTGCTGCTAGTCCCACCAAAATCCGTGCGGAACACTAGGTGTAAATGACCAGTCACGTGGTCGAGTTGACGTTTGACAGCTGACGTCTTGCCGCCAACAATGACGTACATTTAATGCACGCATGCGTAGAGCGTGGCCCACTGGCCTCTTCTCACCTAGCGTTTCGCACGGATTCTGGTGGAACTAGCAGCACTGTGGCTGTATCAGCCACGGTCTATAAATAAAGGTCTTGCATCGAAGCTATTTCGGCTGATACCAGCGATGCTGCTGGTTCCACCAAAATCCGTGCGGAACGCTAGGTGAGAAGAGGCCAGTGGGCCACGCTCTACGCATGCGCGTAACAAATGTACGTCATTGTTGGTGGCAAGACCTGAGATTCAAATATCGATCACGTGACTGGCCTCTTTTCACCTAGCGTTTCGCACGGATTTTGGTGGAACTAGCAGCACTGTTGATATCAGCCTTCCAGCGCACGAAGATAGCCGGGATAGCCCGATACAAGACCTGTATATTCTAGACCGTGGTATAGTTGTAGTCGTAAGCATAACTAACAACCCTCTCTCGTCGAGTGGTGCGCTTTGTATGGTAATGTAGAATCAGGGTGAAAGAGCGATATTGGAGTGAAGCCACAACGACTAGTGGCTACTATTGTTAATGGTTGCCGATGACAACGACAATGAATGATGGGAAAAAGAAGTATATACACACGATAAAAGTGAAACGCGGTGAAGAATATAGATGGGGTGTTATACAACAAACTGTTAAGTGCACACGTAAGAGCACATGGGAGTCGATTTGGCGAAATAACATTTTTTTGCTGGTAACTTTTGAAATTGAACTAGATGATATATCAAAATTCTGATACGGAGGAAAAGCTGTCTATTTATGATACTCTCAAAATGATGTACAATAATATTGAATTATGATATTTCCACAGGTATATTTTTTTAAATTGTAGACCTGTGGAATTATTACGATATAAGTTGAATTGTCTTTACTCATATACCACATTGACACAGCCACACTCGATAGCTCAGTCACCTGTGTTTTGTATCCGGACACAAAACACACGAATGTTGATATCTCCCACTTTGAAGTAAGTCTCTCGGGCAATGATCACTTCTTTGCATTAACAGCAGATGTAAATTGTTCATCATTATAAAAATGGACAAAGAAAAAAATGAGTGATAGGCCTATAATGTTATAATTAGGCCGATCACTCTACTAATTAAAGGTCGTGGCCAATTAGTACTTCATCCAAGTTTTTGCTTCGAGGACTATGGCACGGAAAACCAAGTCAGGATGGATAAAAAAGGTGCTTGTTGGTCTTAAGCTTTTCTTTTTCAACTTCTTTTCTTTTCTTCTTTTCTTGTGATATTTGATTTTTTTCTCTTTTTTTCTTTTCTTCTTTTTTCCTTTATATATTTTTCATTTTTTTCTCATTTCATTTCTTTTTTTTTCTTCCTCGTTTTTTTCTTTCATTTTTCTTTCATTATTAATTTTTTGTCATTGATTGATTTTGATCTTTACTCATATACCACATTGACACAGCCACACTCGATAGCTCAGTCACCTGAGGCACCGCTTCAGAAACTGAAGTCACCGTTGGGCGTGGGTTCGAGTCCCATGAGGCATGGTTATTTGTAAACGTCCTAAAACTTATCATCACTTTAGTTTCATAATCCCCTGCTCATTCGTACCCCCGTATAACTGGGGTCGTTAAGCAAACAAATGTTAAGCTTGAAAATCTGTGGAGTTTATTGAATATTTTTCCCATTTTTTATAATATTTTTGTATTTTCTGTTTATTTTTGTATATTGTGTATATTCAACTAATTGTGCATGACCTATCCAATATCATGTATATGATCACTTCTGGACGAAAATAAATATTATTATAATTATATTATTATTATTAATAATAACGGTCGATCAATCAGCACCATTGACCAACGAATACGTCAACTCACACGAGTACTTCGTCAACCACAACTAAGGATACTTTTTTTTTTTCATTAACATCGAAACTTGATACAAAATCATTGTTCCCCGATTAAAGCTATGGATGAAAGATGGGATCGTTTGGACGGGGCACCACAAGGGCGATCTTACCACCCCATTTTGATTAGATAAAAGTATTTCAGTTTCTGATCGTCCGGAACACATGACTGTTTCTGTGTTTTGTATCCGGACACAAAACACACGAATGTTGATATCTCCCACTTTGAAGTAAGTCTCTCGGGCAATGATCACTTCTTTGCATTAACAGCAGATGTAAATTGTTCATCATTATAAAAATGGACAAAGAAAAAAATGAGTGATAGGCCTATAATGTTATAATTAGGCCGATCACTCTACTAATTAAAGGTCGTGGCCAATTAGTACTTCATCCAAGTTTTTGCTTCGAGGACTATGGCACGGAAAACCAAGTCAGGATGGATAAAAAAGGTGCTTGTTGGTCTTAAGCTTTTCTTTTTCAACTTCTTTTCTTTTCTTCTTTTCTTGTGATGTTTGATTTTTTTCTCTTTTTTTCTTTTCTTCTTTTTTCCTTTATATATTTTTCATTTTTTTCTCATTTCATTTCTTTTTTTTTCTTCCTCGTTTTTTTCTTTCATTTTTCTTTCATTATTAATTTTTTGTCATTGATTGATTTAACGATAGGCCTACTGCACGTATAATGTGCCAAGGTGATCGAAGATAACAATTCGATACAAAATATACACATGTATGATAGTGAAGTGAGCAAGCAAACTTACGTCTTTGGCCACCATGACCGGGTTCTTGTCCCCCCAGTCGCACGTGTACAGCCGGTGCAGGCCCCACACCACGAGTAGCGCGGCTGCCAGGTACAGCAGCGCCGCCCGACGCCCACCGCTGCGGCCCATCCTCGAACTATCCTACCTCATGGCGATCTGTGGACAGACAACCAACAACACGTGTTATGACCGGTCACTTATTGCAGCATTTCAAATATATATATATATATATATATATATATATATATATATATATATATATATATATATATATATACTGTATTTAACGACGCACACTGTTCTGATGACCAAGACATATTGGAATGATGATGGGGAGATAATGAGATGAAAGGTTATAAAGGAAACTATGAAACTAGATTTTAATGATATAATTAATTTTTTTTCAATAACATCGAAACTTGATACAAAATCATTGTTCCTTAATTAAGGCTCAGGACGAAAAGTAGGAACGTTTGGACGGGGCACCACAAGGGCGATCTTACCACCACATTTGAATTATTTAAAACCAATTTAAAATCAAGCCGAGGAGGATCCACAGGAAGACGAGAACGCGATATCTCAACGCCGAATTAATTGTGATATTTATTTCCCTAATTTTGGAGAAAACTAGAAATCATCATCTCAAATCCGGAAATTAGGAATAATTTTGCTGTCATCCTAGAGACCAGCAGTCATGACGTATGCTTTACCGATTCTGTACAGGAACATAAATAAAATCGAGTAATGTTAACGTCACGATTCAGAAAAAAGGAGCGGGTCCTCGTAGATCAATAAATAAATTTTGATTTATTCAATTTTGATTTTTGAAATTCATTTAATTTATCAATTTTGATTTTTTTAATTGAGATGATGATTTCTAGTTTTCTCTCAAATTTGGTAAATAAATATCGTCATCATTCGTTGAAATCCAGTTTTATGGTTGTGATGTCCTTTAATTAATTGTGTTTTGAATAGTGGGAAGAGGTCGGTATAGTGACCTGGTGTTGTTAAGGAAACCTCGACAGTATCAACTCAAACGACAGAGAGGGAAAACATGAAAAACCTCTTGTCAGGATGGCTGACCATGGCGGTAATCGAACCCCCATTTCCTGAATGACGGATCAGTGTGTTAACCACTCGACCATCCGCCTCCAGTGTGTAATCACTGGCACTTATTGGCCTTTCTTCCAAGCCTGACTGCACCAGTCAGTCGTATGGTATTGCACACGATTCAACAGGTATCAGACAAACAGAAAACGGACTTTGTTTCAAACTCTACAGTTTGAATCAAAATTATCACTCCTTTTTCAACTAGTCAACCTTCTGGATTTGTCAGGTATCAGGAAAACAGAAACCCGACTTTCAATTTTGGTTCACGCTCTCTACATTGTGTGCATACAGATTGAACCAAAACTAAAAGTTTTTTTCCAACTCCTTCAACTTTTTCACTCTTGAATTGAATTGAATTGTGTTGTTTTAGGGCGCTTCAACGACGAGTTATTCGCGCCGATTCACTCCTGGGATATAGCATTGGATTTAGGGCTGGTATTATGAAGCTAACCTACCACATAAGCTATTTGACCAAATAAGGATGTATTAGGTGGTCTCAGCAACCGAATAGCTATTCGGCCAGTTTATGTGTACGAATAGTCTAACCTGGTGCTCATAATACTGTTAATAAGCTATTCAGACCTCGTTATGTTGCCAAATAGCGCTATTTGGACACATAACTATTCTTTATAATACCGGCCCTTAGGCCCAGTATTACCAAGGCCTGTTAGTATTTATCTGAGAGTTAGTGAAAACAAATATCATGGGTAACCATGGTGATAACAAGTTTGAACTGTCAGATAAAGACTAACTGGATTTGGTATAATACCGGGCCTAATCGTATAGCAGAACTACAGAAAACATAGTTTTACTTGTGGTTCTGCTTTATTCATTGGGATTGGTGTACATTAGGTGTCAAGGTTCAATTCATTCACATCTCAAGTAGACTTCATTTCTCTCACGACAATTAAATCCAAACAGTCGCAAAACGCCACGATCTAAATCCCGTACAGCGAATGAAATTGAATATTTTTGGATTGATCAAGTCGCGACTTTAGCGTCTATTGTGTGGGCGGTCGTCAAGTCGACACCCCCGAAGTGAGAGAAATATGTGTGCAAGACGGATCACGACCTGTGCCGGATAAGTCACATGGGTGTATGGCGGGAAGCCAGCAGGCCGGGAGGAGTCGTGCACTTTCGATTTCTTTTCACGCGACTTCTCGCTAGAATAATACACGCGCTTCAATTCGTGCCGTATTTACAGGGAGAGTTATGGGCGAACGCGACATCAATCTAGTTCTATTCTTCTCGGCTTTGCCATCAATAAAAACCGCAGATAAAGTAGATAACACTCAAGACGAAACCAAAAAAACGTTTTTGGATATTCGTAGAAATAACATTTGATCTGAAAAAAAAACGATGTGATAGCGAAGTTTAAAATATAGATGTGTTGTCATGACTCTATAGCAGAATAGTCCATCATATCGTCAGTCAGAAGCAATGCCATTTTATATTCACATGTTTTTCATCATTTTCTTCCACCAGTATACATGTATTGTAATTTATTCACGTACATAAGAAAACCACGAAAAATCTCTGTCAAAATGGTCAACAATGGCCAGAATCAAGCCACAGTTCCTGAATGACGGTTCAGTATACTAACCACTCGGCCACTTGTCTCAGTATGTTGCTGGATAAATGAGATGACGACAGATAATAATGGGAAGGAAGCGGTCGTGGCCTATCGAAAGAATCATACGCGAATAAAACTGCCGACTATATAAAAGAGGAGCAACTGAAAATAGACAGCTAGAATTAGCCACACACACACACACGCACGTGTTGAGGAAAACAAAGAGATTAATAAAACAGAAGTTAATCACTAACCTTGTATAAGGTGAGAGAAATGATGTGTGTATGAAAATATACGAGTCTCGTCAGTTTAGCCTGCAGGTGAAACCTGATGTGAAGCTAAAGGCTTCTGTCAAGTGACGTCACTCATTGTTGAAATTGACAGACAACAATGTCCACCAGTTGAAATTGACCAATCAGAATGTTTGGTAGTCCACCAGTTCGCTGTATTGCCATGGTAACGATTGTTTGTCATTTGTTACGTGACAGAAGCCTATAGACGAGAAGGAGCGCGCGCTCAAATTGTAACAATGAGATCCATTAAAAATGTCTCATTGTTGAAACTTGATGGTGGTTTGTTTTAATAATACACACATTCATAAGTTCATTATTTTCATCTTATTTTCATATTAGTTCATACTGATATTTTCTCATTATTTTCTGCCATCGTTTTTTCACCAATCATTAATGTTGGAATTATTATTATTTTGGGATTTATTTTACTCAATTTATTATCATTAATTACTGTGTTTTTACTCCTCAATTAATTTATATTTGATCATTATTATGTGTCATAATTGTTATTTAATGCAGATTTATATACCGGTATACTATATTTCGCCGAATATATTTCATTCAGAAACACATTCTGTTTGTTACTTTTCTAGGCGAATTCTTCTGAAATATGTTCTATATATGTGGCTTTCAGTTTCACCCTATAAGTCAGTTCATCAATATAGCATCAATTTCATCAGCCATTCCAGTTACATAAATCCATTTCTAGTCTATTAATATAACTCTCAATAAATACACAACATAATTCAAAAAAAATATGTAATAGTAGAAACCAGAACCAGTCATAGTTTATTTTTATAGAGGAGCGCATTCATGTACGATTTTATCCGGTTTTAGCAGGTTACTTCCGGTTTGAGCGGGTTACTTCCGGTTTCACAATACTTGTTCAACACAGGTTCAGCCTTGTACAGGAATACAGCCTCAGGATTCCAATAGTTCCGTCAAGTTATCGACGGATTAGCAAATAAAATAACACAGGTAACCACGGGAGATAACAAGTTAACTTTGATTAACTCTGATTGAACTATGAGAAAACATACTCGGAGATAATCAAAGTTTGCCACTATTTAGAATTCAGTCCAATTCAAAAGAAAAAAATGCGAAATGAATCATTAATAACTAAAGGAAGTTGGATTTTATATGAAATCTATTAAATCTATTTTCCGCATCGTTGGAGCAAATGCACGGAGTAATTTAATAGATGTGTTCGTTCGCGCGCGGGAGTCGAACCCACGCCCGGCTGGATGTTAAGATCCACACCACAGCCAGGTCAACCAACATGCCAACACAAGTTGTTCCCATCAGCTGGTGTGATTTCCTCGAAGACGCATTGTTACAATTATTACCAACAAAACAACCGCACTTTCCTTCCTCAGTTCATCACTTCCTCGTCGTCCCAGCGTAACAATGATTGAATTGCTACAGGATTAGCTATGCTTTTATTCACGAATGAAGAAGGCAATCTGACAGAAATATTTCTAAGAACTTCGGTAATTCAATAATTTTGCATGGATTTTCAGGGGATTTCACCCTTTTGAAAGGTGCACCTACGTTGTTCAAGTTTTTTTTCTTCTGTAAATTCACCCTGAAAAATCATGTAGGCCTACCCTCAAAATGATTGGCAGACAAAATGCCAGGCTAGTTTCAAATCTGCGCGTTCTTTCAAAATGACCTTATAGTTATGAAGTATTAAAATAATGATAATAATATCAGAATATATATTTATTATAATAATTCACTTTTAAATTGTAATCAACACATATACATACAGGACCACACGCTTTTTCACAAAGTAAAAAAAAATCTGTGGGATAAAAAAATGAATAATTACGATATATAAAAAATGAATGTAATCATGTTGATAATGAAAATAAATAAAAAGATAATAATAATAATAATAATAATAATAATAATAATAATCAAGTAGTATTCAATATAACATCCGTACAGAGTATTGTAGAATACATTAATAAACGATGAATACACCAAGTTGGATATAGATAGTTTTGTTATCAAGTACTAGTCAGTGTGTAATTGAAATTGAATCTTTTACTCATTTATGGCGTAGAAACGATTCTTCATTACGGTAAATTTGAATCAAATTCTTCTTGATAGGCCTACAAATTCAATACTAACCGGTGCAGTATAATCACATCGTTAAAATACACTAAACCCCAATACAATATTTTATTCATGATTAACAAACTTGTAACATAACCTGTTAACCCTAACCATAGATAAATATTATCGAGATATACGTTACTCAACGTTAAAAAGGCGTACATATTTGTGTCTCAGCAGTAGCGTCATACCGCTTTGCAAACCGGGAAGTTTCCGTCATATTGGACATTTTCGAAGCAATATTCTATTTATAAAGATCGAATATGGCCGCCGAGATTGGAACGAGCATATGTCGCTATCGGCAGGAGTAACGTATCTCGGTATGGTAATACTAATATATATCCAACTTATGACTCCTACCCTCACTAGGAACAATCACAACTGGAAAATGCCACCCCCCCCCCCCCCCCCAACAGAAAGAAAAACCTCTGCTATAAACAAATGTAACGGTATAGCATTTGAGCTTGTGTAGAGGACCTTTTTCTTGCGTGCAGGATTTACAAGTATGCAACAAATTATCGGATTTCGTTCCCATCACATGCACAGTGCATGAGCTCTCTGACCATGTGTGTACTCGTGATCATAAAACGTGTGTACAGGCCTATTACTTTTTAATAAGTTGTAATTGTTGTTGCTGCACGGTTGAACGGTAGCCAGCCGAATGATTGGCTAACATGATATGCGATGGCACGGCGCATAACATCGATATCATGTTTATGATACAATGAATGTGATATCATGTTTTACACGGCAGCAAAACAGTGGAGAGTTGAGTTATATTTTACATCACTAGAAAAACGCAGCAATGGTTGTTGTATAGAATGAGCGAGATATTTATATACGGAATGTACTCGGAAGCTATAATAAAGAAATCTTGATTTTGAAATCATCAAGCCTATAGCTTACTAGATTACAGGGGCCGAATTCACAAAAGGTCGTAACTTTGATCCGGCTCAAAGTTACTACAATTTCTAGAGATAATATCATATTTGATCTATTATTTGTGATTTTTTAATTTTAATAAATTATAGATTGATGGTAATAACGGATTTAATCAAAAATTAAGATTGAAAAATCAAAAATAATAGATCAAATATGGTATTATCTCTAGAAATTGTCTTAAGTTTGAGCCGGATCAAAGTTACGACCTTTTGTGAATCTGGGTCCAGTAGTATACTTTGTTTAACCATACCCTGAGAAGGGTGGTCTATGCGGTCTAGGACGCTGAATCTTCATTCAGGAGACCGGGGTTCTATTCCCGCCATGGGTAACCATCCTGACAAAGGTTTTATGATGGCTCCTTGGGCCAAGACATGACCGTTCCATCCAACCACGATGTAGTGATACCAACAAACTCCATCATAATATAAAGAAGGTGTATCACCGACTCGCGTCTTCGAAGTGAAATATTTCCGGAGTCAGAATTTGAGTCCTGGGTCCCGATTGCCTGTAGCGCAACTATCGCTTTTATATCGAACTATATATGAAACAACAATGCTCAACAATGCTACACATGGCTCAGTGGAATTATTGTTAGCAGTTGCATTTGTTTTGTACGAAAATGATGGATTTTGTATAAGTTCAATTCAATGTCACCAGTACCGTATATATATATATATATATAGCCACTTTTATCTCGTATTCACAAGGGAATCCTGTAAGTCGCGACAGGCAATCGGAATTTTTGGCTCTGAATTGACCATTGTAGATGGACGCCGAGTTATACGAAGCAGGAGAAATTTTAGATACCTTGATTGGTTATTTCCCTATTTCCCCTGCTTGATTGGTTTTTATATTTTGTAACATCACGAGAGCGGACGATCTACAATGGTCAATTGACCGAAAGAAACCACAAATACCATCCAAGTTATTAGTATATGGGAGTTGGGTCACCTTTATATTCTGAAGTATATTGGTATCACTACATCGTACTGCAGCTATCCAGCAGAACACATTAGATTACCGTTTCATCTCAACTTCCCATCACCTCATTCATCATTCACCGACGTCAAGATGGCTTAATTATTCATCATTGAAGTGGGTCGATAAAACTCAATACAAATAAATCAAGTTCGGGTATTCTATACCGTTCCCATCGCAAAAAACTGAGCTCCAAATCGAATCCTATTCAGACGTATAGGCCTTACGCACTCGATATTCTCCAAGTCGAAGGTCAAGTTTCATTACTTTTCCTTGGTGTCAAGGTTTTACACAATCGCGCTCACAAACAATGATCAATCAAACTACATTAAGAGGCATCCAGAGAAATATTCACAGACACGACATGGTAGGCCTGCACGTACTGAAACTAACAGACTAATGATGTAAATACGCACTGCACGTCGTACAGTCTGTGAAAATTAACGATAGATTTAAAACAAAATATTGACATCGAAACCTAACACGAAAAGATAAAATCATTATTCCCCAATTACTATCACCATCCACAAGGGTGATATTACCACCCCGATAAAACGTATATCAAGTGTCTAAGATATATAAAATTAAAGAATTCACTTTTTAAATTTGTATCTGCCACATGAAGGTGTTAAAATGTTCTCGTTTTGTGCTGAAATGTGCTGCAGAAAAATCGTTTTGTGCTGGTACAGTTTCCAAATTATTATGATTTCAATTTGGGGCCGAGGGAGGGAGCAAGTTAATGCCAAGTAAATGGCTAGCCTCCCCAAATTTGAAATGTGTACATAGCTTTCATGAAGTTGCCGAAATTTGCTGTCGAGAAATCGTTTTGTGCTACTAATGTTTTTTCAAGTTGATTCAACATTCAGTGTGGGGATGGCCAAGTTGATGGTCAGCTCCCCCCCCCCCCCCCCCCGCACACACGAAATGCATACTCATTAATGAGTTTTTGAAATGTGCTCGTTTTGTGCTGAAATGTGATATCGAAAAATCGTTTTATACTGCTTTGGTTCTTTAGTTAATGCCAGTTTTGATGCACCTTGTGCGGACGATGATGTGTGATCAGTGATCAGTCTTCGAACGACCTTGACCTTACTGCTCCCCAGATCACAGTGACGTCATGATCCAACGTACCTTTGTGTGTCTAGTCGCACCTCCACGCTGAAACACTGCATGGAGATAAGCAAACACAGCCTCCCGCTTCAGGCGACATTCTATACAAGATTTCCATGGTTACCGAGTCCAGACGACCGTTTGCAATAATATGACGTGATTGAATGAATTTGGCCGCTGATAACCCAGACGTTGAGCGGCCCTAAGCAACACCAATCATGAATGAATCGTGTGGTTTTACGGCGCTACAGCGACCAGGTGATTTGCATAAGATGGTTTGGTGCGGCAAGATATTAATTTTTGTATAAAAAACCATCATGTTCACAGAACCTTCCGAGAATATAATTTGTGAAACATAGTTAAAACTGTGGTCTATTCTAATATAAGCAATACTAGGTTTCGATGTGGGTTGAAATTGAGCTCGTATATCTAAATGAGACACTAAGTTTGTATAAAAAAAAACAATTGTATTCTGACATTATAATGCCATTCAAATATATATATATATATATATATATATATATATATATATATATATATATATATATATATATATATTATATATATACATATATATATATATATATATATATATATATATATATATATATATATATATATATATATATATATATATATATGTGTGTGTGTGTATCTTCATCAAAGACTCTGCCATTCACATACAATAGATGCCATAAGTGACACAGCATGAGTGATCAACGGATATAATTGGAGGAATTGGTAATAAATCAAGAAAATTTATGTAAATATAATTATAAAATAACAAACAAAAACCTCAAGGAATGAAGTGAAATAAGACATTTGTTATGAACTATAATTGTGAGCCATGTAGAGGTGTAAATATACAACTCGTATTAAAAAGCATCGGATTAACAAAAAGTGAGAGGGGTGGGAGAAATGAAAATTAATTAATTATGCGATAGAATACTATGACTATATTCTATATATGGAGTAACTACATGTAAAAAACTGAAGAAGCAGAATGATTGTATGGCCATTCTGCCACCTGAGCTGGAATATATATATATATTCTGAGAAGAAGGAGATTCGAGGTTCGATTCCCGCTATGGTCGACTATCCTGACAAGGCTTTTTCGTCGTTTTCCTCTGTCGTTCATGTCACTACTGTGATGGTTCCTTAACAACAGGCTACGACCGACGCCTCCTCACTATCAATAACATAACCTTTCATCTCATCATCCCATCATCCCATATAGCATTCACCGACGCCAATACATCGTAGTCATCCGTACAGTGCGTCGTTAGATCTAATATAAATGCTTGGTACAGGGAGAATTTTTTTTTTAATAACATCGAAACTTGATACAAAATCACTTCCCCAATTAAGGCTATTGACGAGAGATAGGATCGTTTGAACGGGGCACCACAAGGGCGATCGTACCACCCTATTTTAATTATTTGAACCAATGGTGTTAAAATTTCAACACCAGGACTGCGCTGTCTGTGACCATAATTTTCCGCCGGAGGTTAAAGTCTTTCAGTTTCCGAAGTGAAAGTCCGGAACACATTATAAGTAAAAACAAAAAATTGTACCGAGAAATAGATTCTAGATCAGAAATCTAAAAGTGTAGTCAACCTCAGTCGGACGTCATCGGCTAAAATATCTTTCAAATCGTCACTAATGTCAAGTCCAAGGTGAGGTCATACTGACGTACAGAGGAAACCAATTGAGGGGGGAGAGGGGGAGAGGGGGGAGGGTATCTTATTCTGTTTGCTGGTAGAAAATACTGATGATACTGATGATGATTATTGACCCCACCAACAGCTAGGTTATACGGGGGTACGAATGAGCAAGTGAAAACGAAACCATGAAGTGATGATAAGTGAAAGGACGCTAACAAAAACCCATGCCTTATGCAGGACTCGAGCCCACGCCCAACGGTGACTTCAGTTTCTAAAGCTTTAGCTGACTGAGCAACATAGAGAGGCTACAGTTGAAATATGTTTTTACCAACACAATCACGAATAAAATACTTAATACTTCTTTCAAAGTCGGAGAATATATATGTATATATATATATTTTTTTTTTTTAGAATATAATGTTTGACTGCATTTCACAGCCCTCTATCTCATCCAATACAACACTGTTCGAATTAGCCTGAAGCAAGGTTCACATGAGCGGAATGGATACGCGTCGGCGAGCGGAAGCGGAACGTATTTCACGCGGATTTTGGATATCATCCGAAAATCAAACATATACTCCATTTATACTGAGAAACACAGAAACGTCTGTTGTGTCCCAACCATAGAACACATCATAAGTAGACCCGGATCGCGTTCTATACTTATAAGGATATGAAACTACTTAAAGAAAAGATTACACTTACAAATTGTACTCCTATAGTAACGCTTTATTCAATTACAATTAGAAGATACAATACAAAGTTCAGTTACGTGTCTGCATTATTATCCCAACTCCGTGTACTCACACGTGAACTACACCAACTACCCTCTAGCTGTGTCGTAGGTATACTCAGATAATGACTCTGGTGATAACTGCCTCTTGATTACCAGGGCCAACCTTATAATCACTGAATCTGCATACGCAGAACGACCTACTTATGGTAATCAAAGGTATCAACATTACACGGAATGTGCAGCGTCAAAACCATCAAATATAACATTGTTACCCAAAATATAGGAAATATAACAAACACTGCAATCCACAGTTGTTGAAGTATGTCCTCAGTGGAGCAATACATTTACACTTTAAGCTGACTCGCAACACATTCTGCAATAGGTTATGATAACATTGGAAATAACCAATCATCCAATTCTAGGCCACAACGAGTCCAAGTAAACGCAGACGACTTCCTACTTAAGAGGCCTCTTTACATCTTGCTTACCAGCTTGATTGCCGACGTTCGGGGCCCAAGTTAGCAACGGAAAACCAATTATCGTATTGACTTACAGTTTTCGGTTAGATGATCACTAGTATTTAATACGTGCTCGAACGAAGAGCTTCAGTTCGTGGTATGTTTTCAACCCTTTCAAAATAATTGTCAAGAATCAACATGTTTCTACCTGTTATTAATTGTTTTCACGATTTTTTCAGAGTAATTTGATAGAAAAATATGATTTTTAGTGAACGTAGAGGCACAGATATACTCATTGTTGTTTCATTGCGAAAAGAATTAGACTGATAGGTCCTACCGTTTACCCACCATGTGTTGGGAGAAGGCCTGTATTGACTCTTTTTGTCCTGTTTTGTTCGTTCCCTGCAGGTTTTACTCATGGACTGTGAGATGTACAGAACGCAATATCAACTATACCTGTGCGGATCCTTCATATATTCATTCATTTACATTGGTTTTGCCGCGGGTTTTGCTACAACGACGTATATACTGTATTGATGACTACGATCTATCAGCATCGGTGAATTATATATGAGATGGTGGGTCGATGAGATGAAACATTATTTCATTGGGTGTTCTTTGGATAGTGGGAAAGAGTCGGTCGTGGTTTGTTTTTAAGGAACCACCCTATAGTATTGACCTGGATTACAGAGAGAAACCACGAAAGAAATCTGTCAGGATGGTCGATCATGGCGGGAATCGAACCTAGGTCTCGTCACAATGACGGTTCAGTGTGCTAGCCACTCGTCACAGTCTTATGCGGAACCTCACAAGTAGAACCTGCTGATTGACTAATAATCCAAAATAGTCGATCCACACACGGCGTCACGTAAAGCCCGCTTCAGCCATGTGAGTTTGCTAATGGTAGAGAAGAATGTAAAGAAGAGGATGAATTAAGGCGTTTCCACGGCACTGTTGCTTTACCAACTAGAAAACAATTTAACTCGCACCACAGTAGGGAGAGAGTAAAGGAAGGATTTCCACTAATTTAAACTTTGCTCACGCTTTTCGTTCTCGGGGAGCAAATCAAATTCCCTCGTTTGTGCACGCTTCCTTTTCTCTCTCTCTCGCCCTCTAGGGCGTATGCTATTTCGATTAAAGTAGACTCTCTTCTTTTCTTTTGCCAGACTTTTATACCGTCCTAAGATCTACTTTTAATCCCCAAATGAGTTATAGCAGTTACTTGTTCGCTCCGAGCTCAATACTACACCACGGGGAAAACGACATACTTGACACAGTCGAAATATGAGCGTTTGGGGCACCAAGCGCATTCTAACTATATAGTAACTATGGGTTGCCTATTCGACATGATTTTTCAAGATAGATTATTATTGATTTCAAATCGATTAGCATAAAACAAAAATTTCGAAGTTATTTCCAACAAGATTCGATAATCAACTAGTAAGAAATAATTGGTAATAAAATATATATCAACGTTTCCGGGTGCCACTGCATTTCAGTTCAAAATTTAAACCAACAAAGAAATTCAAGTTAGGCCCGGAATTACCAAGTACAGTTAGCCTTTATCTGACAGTTCAAACTTGTTATCACCATGGTTACCCATGCTATTTGTTTTCATCAACTCCCAGATAAATACTAACTGGACTTGGTAATACCGGGCCTTAGAAAAGTACAGTAACTCAGTAAGCATAGAAGTATATATATGTATACATAACGCCAATAGATCTCAGTCATCATTACAGTGCGTCGTTAAAACCCAAACCCAATGTATACATATAACTCGTAAGCATTTTCAATTTTTCATTAACAAAAACGTTTTCCGCCCTATACTCTTTCATCGAATTGATTATTCAAATTGAAATATCGATGTATCGATCATTTCAATATATCGATTATATCGATAATAAAAAAACGAACGATAATAAATCATATAAAATGGATTAATATCGAACTGAATCAATACCGATCAACAGGTAACTATATAATTTCAACTGTCTCGCGGTCAAAGTTAACAGAAATATATTCGCGATATTTTTTCACACGCACTCTGTCGATTACTTATTCATAACGTTTCCATACGGCGAACGTCGCGACGCCACCGACGCCTATATACTATCCAGTAATTCCGCTGACGTAGCCCACGTTATACACTTGTTATGCATGCCACTACCGTCCATACGCTGTATACTAATAACCTGTCAATTTTAAAAGCACCACTTCGATCTGACGACCGACTGTCAATATCAAATCAGACGCTGCTGAGTTGCGTTTTTGAACCAATTTTAGGCTTTCACGACGCGTCAACGACAATGTATTTCATCATACTGCCTATTGCCGTACTGCCTATTTACACTAAAAAAAAAACGAAATCGTATGGTCGTATGTTTTTTTAAGAGGAACCAAACCTTGATTTTTTTTTGGGGGGGGGGGGTTCTTTTTTTCTGAAGTGTGATCAGTATATGGATATAATTTGTTTGAAGACATACATAATATTTTGGGTTCAGAAACTATATTCAGTTACATGCGCAGTGCCATTGCCATAGGCTTCGGCCCGCTAGACTATAAATGTCACCACTTTTCAATGTACGTAATATCAGAATAATAATGTTTAGTATGAATGTTCATTCATCTCAGGATAGCTTCGACAAAATATCTTCCAAAAAATTTCAGAAGAGATTCATACATGTATTATACAAATTTGAAGGAAGGGAATTTATCATTGGAGAACACATCAGAGTTTTAAAAATAAATGTAACCAATAAAATGTATATGTGCAAAAATTATCATTTTTTTTTTTTAATGTTAAAAACTACTGAATAATTTTTTTCATTGAAAACTGCCGCGCGCTCAAGTTTCAACCAATACGTGAAATCAATCAATATAGGTACTTTGAACGGACCATCCCTTATAGAAAAAGGTACTTGAACATGAGTGATTTAAAACAGGCAGCATAGCGGGGTCCGGGTCTCCAACCGTATTGCCTACACCATCACATACAATTTCACTTTTTTCCCCACCAGTTTTCCAAAACATTTCTCGTATAACCACAGATAAAGGAAGCTTATAGTGGAGGCATTACGAGATACTTACTGGAGGTTTAAAGTGGCGAAAGTATGGAAGCAGTATAATATTAAGTGTCCACGGGGGTCGATTTAGCGAAATTTCAGTTTTTTGGTGACAACTTTTGGACGGTATGAGATATCGAAATTCTACTAAGCGTGAAATACAAATAATTATAACACTTTCAAAATGATATAAGTTATAACTATCAAGTCATGACGCATATCTGTCAAGCGTATACAGCTAAAAATGTTTTTTTTTTTTAGCTGTTTACACTTGACAGTTATGCGGCATGACTTGAATAGTTATAACTTATACCATCTTGAAGCTATTATAATTATCTGTGTTTCTCTTACATTGGAATTTTGATATCTCATACCGTTCAAAAGTTATCACCAAAAAGTGATATTTCGCTAAATCGACTCCCGTGGACTCTTGAACGCAGTACGGGCATGCACAGATAAAGGAAGCTGTCTTTTATGTGTGGTATGGGACGCGACTTTAAAATCCCGTACACGTGCCAACGCAAGAGCGTTGGCGCTTCAATTATTGTAAAATAAACAGTATAATACATCTTTTTCTTTGAAGAAGGGCCTACAGTATGAACACTTTTCAACTTAACTTGAGCAGAATACACGAAGAAAACATTTAATAACTAACAAGACTAGAACCTATACCCACCTTATAACCTATAACCATAGCTTCTCTGTGCTCTCTCTAACCAATCCCCCGTAATAGTAATTCTTAGGCCAGTATGACGTCATATATTAATTTTGTTTTTCAGAAAACAAAGAACATTATCAAAAACATTATTTCATGAGAACAAAAAAGTTGTATACAACGCGTGATTCGAATTGACGACCTTTGGATCCAAAAGCGAGCGCTCTACCGCAGAGCCACCGCGAGAACATATATTAATCGACTTGGGCTTATTAGACCATATAAGCAAGAAATGCGAGAAAAGTGCGCCTTGCGTTGGGGCCTAGACCGGATTGTGAAGTCGAGTACTGGAGTAACCGTCACTTCACTTGTCGATCGATATCTCATCTCATCTAGATCGGCATCTAGGATGGCTATTGTCTAAATTGTCGATCACCTTCTTCGACAACTTCTACGACAATTAAGCTACCGAAAGTCATATACATGTCGGTATAGTTGTCACTTCAACAAGACCCAAGAAAATGGAAGGCAATGGCAATAGTAAAAAAGTTTCAAGGTTGGTCTGACGAAAGTGATAGACAATAGGGGTAAGTGAGAACTTAGTTTTCACTTCGATAGAGATAACGAATGATATCGTTGTCGAACGATTTGTCGAAAGAGTTACACAATCGACCCCCAGGACAAGAGGTTCAAACGGGTGTATAGGTTTCTGGCAAGTGACGTCACCCATTGTTGAAAGAGAGAGACAACAATGTGCACCAGTTGGAATTGACCAATCAGAATATTTGGTAGTCCACCAGTTCGCTGAATTGCTATAGTAACGATTGTTTGTCGTTTGTTACGTGCCAGAAGCTTATAGGCAGTACGGGGAGAAGCAGTAAGGTACAGTGGCTCTGTCGGAATGTTCATTAACGCCTACATAGTCATATTGCTTTACACAACACTAGAGATAATTTGACGTACCTATAAATAAGGTAACGGTATCTGCGTGTACGAGAAATATTTGATACGTATGAAGCTGTGTCAGAAATCTCAAAAATGTTATTTAGTCTGGCTTGTTAGTTGTTGCCATGGATACGATTACGCGTGACGTCACGCAGTTGACGAAGAAATCTCTGAAAGCATTCTAATTTCTCAAGTAATTTAGTTCGAAGTTGGCTGCAAGTGCAATTTTCACAGCACAGCCTGCTTTACTGATATCAGAAAGGTTGTAGAATGTATAAGCCAGCTTCTAACCTTTTGTCCATTACGAAGTAATATAATTATATATATATATATATATATATATATATATATATATATATATATATATATATATATATATATATATATATATATATATATATATATATATATATATATATATATATATATAAAGAAAAATATATATATATATATATATATATATATATATATATATAAAGGCCTTTGCTTTTGTCTATTAAAACATATGGCAAACACTTGATGCATTGAACACTTGATCGTCACTTGATATCAAAGGAGCCAATTAAATAATTTCTAATTAGGTGTTTCTACTGAAGAGAGCTAAACGTGGAGAGAAACTAAAATGTTGTGTGAAATCGGGTGTATACGTCAAACTGTCAATAAATACAAATCGTTCGAAAGATCGAATTGTCGAAAGAACGCGTTGTCGGAAAATCGTTTTCTCGAAAGATCACGTAGGTTGAGTTAGGTTGGGTTTGTGAAATTGAAAGGACAATAATGAGTGAATAGCAAATTTTAAAAATACCAAATTGTCGAAATATATCAGATCGAAAGATCGAATTGTCAAAAGATCTGTTCATGGAAGTTTGTTTTATCAAAAGACCCGTTTCTGGAAAGTTCGTAATGTCGAAAATGTGATGATTTAGTTTTTTGATTATTCGTTTTTTCGACAAAAATGGCCGTCTATCTATTCACCTAGGCATTTATGTAGATATATAGGCCTATATATATATATATATATATATATATTTATATATATATATATATATATATATATATATATATATATATATATATATATATATATATATATATATATATATATATATATAGTATGTGTAGTGTGGCATTTAGCATGTAGATTGCATGTAGACACACAGGAGAAATAAGATTTCAGACGCCAGCCTACACGGAGAATAATATTGTTTGGACTGGGCTGGATTGAATTATGAATTGTGTATTGCTGGTTGTATTCTACACCCCTGGACGCAACCAGCAGAACTGAACGTCGATGTTTTATAGCTTCTTTAGTTCTCGACATAGCACATAAACTTTTAAAACCCTTCTTCAATGAAAACACAACACAAGTCTAGTATATACTGCGATAAACTGTGTTTAGAAGATCTGAAGACGAACGACTATAAAACGCTATTATAATGGTGTTTTAAATCACACGCAGTAATCAATGAACAGAAATGTGCTATTTACGTCTTCAAAAGATGATGAATATATGTCAAACTGACCTGAACGATGGTTCAATAGTTCAACAGTTTCATCAAATTGGTTGACTTCAATACCGAATTTGACTTATATTTATGTGACTGAATAATTGGAAGGTCGTTTACTCTACTCAAAATAAGTTGAGTTCAATTTTGAGGTAATTGGCTGTTATACAACAACTGTGCCCCAGTTGCACATTCAATTTCACAAGAATATTAGATTCTTAAGCGGGCTTCTGTTCTATATTATTTTTGTTTCGTTTTTGTTTTGTATACCAATCCATGTACAATGTAATTCTTGGAACAGAATAAAATGAATTTTGAATTTGAATTTGAATTGGTCAGTTTCTTTCAACCTTTGCTAGAAATTTGAAAATAGAACATGCATGCTCTACAGAAAAGTATTGAACTCAACTTAGGACTCAATACAATCGTTCAATTGTTTGATTCAATGTTTCCATTTTCACGGTGAAATTACTTGAACTCGGTCAATTAATCCAATGAATTCGATGAAAATTAATTCGGATAAAGGGACTTTACCTTTGATGCACAATGGGACCTTACCATGACCTTACATGTGAAGCACCGGTATCGTAAAAAAGACAATAAGAAAAGTCGGGTATTAGTATAGCAATGGGAAAAAGACAAACTGTTTTTCCAAGCGACCATAAGTAACACTCGAGTGTTTCAATTCGCTAACGATCGTTAGCGAATTGAATGGAACTCTCTTGAATGTATTGTCGCGTATTTGTCCTTTGAGTTTTGACATTATGGTTACATTTTTCGTGAAAAATAATTGCATACATATGGGACGTACTTATAGAGATGTTGCACCGAGTGTTACTGTATTAGAGAGAATAAAATATACATTGGGATCCAAGTTGACCAACAACTCAATCGGGAACTTTATGGCTGATCCAATTGATTGATAAAACCGACCCTCATATATCTCGGACAGAGTTACACCCACGTGGGTCGCCATAGGGGTTGTAATCGTACGGACAGCTTTTCCAATAGTTCGTTTGGAGAGTCCCTTGGATAATCGACCGATTAGTCAATAAAATAACACAAATAACCAGGGGAGGGATAACACGTTAACAGAAGATTAGATTATAACGAACCACACTCGGGCCTTTTCGGAAATAATTACGTGTCAATAAAATTAGACGAGTGGTGAAATCGTCGCACATTTAGCGATGCTTGCTTCGAGCTTTATCCTGTCTAGTTATATTAGTACTTATCACAAGTTGATTACATTCAAACTGTAATTACATTCAAATTATCGTTTCTATAGCTGTATTAAACGGAGGAAGTAGGCCTATATAGATGCGTGAACCTCCCGCACGCTAGTGGTTTGAGATAGGGGGGACAGTCGTTCGGAACGTTCTCTTTCGTGGATACACTTATACTCTATCTCCATTCATGTCTCAGAAGGGGACGCCATTTTCTAATCTTTTGCTAGCCGTCCTGCCCTTAGGACACTATGTAAGAGACAAGAGAGAGATAATAAACAAGCAGAACATAATAATATAGCTTGATATACTACATTACAGCAGTATAGTAATACACCCTTGCCTCTACGCACTTTTTAGATGATGTATATGATTTTCCTCTAAAGACTTTACAGACTAGACTTGCTTAAACTTATGACTTGTTTCAGAAAGCCGTCAGTGAAACTGAAACCAAGTAGGCAAGAGAGAGAGAGAGAGAGAGAGAGAGAGAGAGAGAGAGTGAGAGAGAGAGAGGAAGAAAGGAAGATGGAGAGAAATGAAGAACGAGAGAAAGGGGGGGAGAGAGAGAGAGAGAGAGAGAGAGAGAGAGAGAAAGAGAGAGAGAGAGAAGGGGGGGGCATAGAGATAGGGGGGAAAGGGATATAGGGAGAAATGAAGAAAGAGAGAGAGGAAGAAGATGGAGAAAAATTAGGAAAGAGAAAGGGTGATGAAAAACGAGAGAGAGAGAGAGAGAGAGAGAGAGAGAGAGAGAGAGAGATGAAGAAAGGGAGAGAGAGAGAGCGAGAGGAAGAGAGAGAGAAAGAGATAGAGAGAGAGAGAAAGAGAGAGAGAGAGTGAGAGAGAAAGAGAGAGAATTAATATATGCACATCAATCAGTCGAGATGTTTTGAATGAGATTGTCCCGTAAGATTCAAGTGAATTGTTCTTGTGCAGGGCCGAGCGAGCGAGCGAGCAAGCGGATGAGAAAACTTTACGTATTGTTTTCTTCCTCATGTAACGACTCCCTGCCACTGGTTTCAACATCTCGCACAATAAAAAATACGCGAGCTGAAATAATAAAAGAACGCGACCCGCGAAGCGGGGGAGTGGCTCAGGTCGTATAATCTATAGGCGCACGGCATGACATTAGAGAAATTGCACAAGGAATAACAGTACACCTTACGACCTCATCCACCTCACAGAAATTCAATCGGGTTTCCTCGCATGGACGTCGACATGAGGGGAAGAGGGGGGGGGGGGGCACTTGCACTTCTCGTATTCAACTCGGCAAATGCATTTTTAAAATATTAAAAAATTATACAGAAGCCTATAATGGACGACTAATAATAGGGACCTATTATATTTCGAAAAAAAAAAAAAAGTTTTTGTTCCTCCACTAATAGGCACAAAAAACATCAAGCATTATAAATGATGTACGAAATTTTGTATTTTATTATGTATTAAAAATGATTGAAGTTATGTATTACATGGGCCTATATCCTCATTCAACTAAGATAGAATAGAATCCAAGAACTTACTTCAACTGCTTTGTAATAAAATCTTGAACTTGATATAGGAAGCTGTCTGAATAGAACTGAACTATCTCAATTTCTCTGTCGTTATAAAGTAACAATTGATGATTTCATCTATAAATATGAGAAGACGATCAAAAACTACAAGGCCAAAAATGTGAGAAGTCTACCGGTATAGTCAAAGACTTCTCCAAGGCAAAAACAATATGAAACAATAACAAATTTGAAAAAATCTTGCGGAAATCTTCTTTCATCTTCGCAGTTATGGCATGGTCAATATTTACTTAGATGCCCCCCCCCCCCCCTCCCCCCTGAATATAATCCTGTCGGACGCCCATGTTTCAGAGTCCACTAACTCCACTGATGGGGCCTGACCTAGAGTGCATGGTATACTAGTCATACATATAGGCCTACATATTATACATATCCCCATCATATCGTCACATCTCGTAAATAGTCGATAACGGCTGAAAATCACTGGCTTTATCATACATTTTTGATTGTATAAGATCTCAGAATTAAAATTGTAAATTATATGAATATGAATTATAAATTATATATAATTATATATATGAATTATAATCTCATACATACTGTTCAAACGCTATCACTCGAGAACTGATATGAAAAACTAACCAAAACTGATATAATTTAGCGTTCATAGAAAGTACATTATCATACATTAATATAATAATTATATAGTCCGTTCAAGTGAAAAAGCCTTGGACTAGAATATGCCATACCAAACCCAACGAGCAATGTCATCAACCATCCACAATCTTTTCGTCGTATCCTATCGTTGGGAATTTGTTGAGAAGTTTTTAACCAATTTTAATGATTTGTGTTACATCAAATCAATATTAAAAAATATTGCTCAAATATAAAGATAACAAATGTTCAAAAATACAAATACGTTTCTTTATTTTCTCATTTTGATGCATTTTTTCAGTGCACGAAACTTAATTCTCAACGTTCCATTTGGTATATTATACTCGATATTATATATAGTAGTGAAGTCGAATAAACGGATGAGCGAGCTACTGACGGTTGGACCGTAAAAAATAGAATATTTGTAACTTTTACAGGGACGATAAAAGTAAAACACTTGTCATATTCAAGTCTGGAATCCAATGAAAATGTGAATAAATTTGAAAACAAATTTGTTTTCGTTTTTTCCCCGAAGGATTATATTCTTGGACGTGTAAGCTGTTAGGAATCATTCAAACTTCTTCCTGGTCAGATTTTCGAAACAATCGACGGTCGACCTGATTACGCCACTATACAAAAACAATGCTCTTGCACACCTTCCTCTTATCTATGGGCTATGAAAAGTTCTGATGAATGTTTGTGTCCAAGAAATATGAGGATCGCCTATCGACAGGATAATTAGACGAGCTTCAGCGAGGATTCAATTTGACATACTGAAAAAAATTGGTGTTCGTTTTTATGTTTTTTTTTTGTTTGTTTTTATGTTTTTTTGTCGATTCTCCACAGGTCATACGGCTACAGCTATCAACTTCAAACTTTTTTTCATTATGGTTCCTCATCTAGCTTAGATCTGTATAGTTTTGTGGCATTATCGGGTGGTAGCTTTTATTTTTATGAATTTTAGAAATTTCAAAAATACCTATTAGAATAACACGGCGGAAAAAAAAATTTTAAAAATTTATTTTCAAAAAAAATGAAATTTTGTGTGAAGTCGAATAACATCTTGATACACATTTCTGGAAATTTTCAGCTTGATCGGGTCAGCCATTTTGAAGAAAAAACATGAAATGTGCTGAATTGGTACCACTCGAAGCAGTTTTTACCCATTTATAACTAAAATGTTACCCAATTGGCGAATTTAGGCAAAAGTTTGGCAATGAAGTCGACATACTATTACTTTCCGCTCGTCTAACAACGCGTATATAGCGTTTTCCTAGTTGTAGAAATTTTTGGTAATTGTACAGACAGACACTCACTTGAACCAGGTTGAAACGTCAAATTCTTCGGTTAATGTAGGCCTAGTTGAGTTTCCAATTTCAAATCTCGTACTGAAAAAAAACCATTGACTCCATATTGGATGTTCTTCAATGTATTTCATGACAGAATTATCAATTTATTTCAAAGACAGAAATAATGACAGAAGATAATTTCAACCCATGTCACACAACCGAGTCGACTTTATTCCGGTATATGCTCTTCAGACGTCCCTCAAAAAATACCGATCAAAATCTTCGTATTTTACGGTAAATTGCTTATAAGTAGAAAACACCAAATATTTCAGGGCTTAGGGGCACAAAATATTTTGACAAGTTCTCACAACAAGTCCAAGTTTGACAAGCCCCGTGTTGTGGTTTGGAGGTTCTCATTTGACTGCACGATTTACCGGCGTGTGACAGATCCGCGTGTCTGACGCGTCACTCCTCTCTCACCTGTCACACTAGCAATCAATCACACCGGTCTTGTGACACCCGCGTGTGGCACTAGCCGTGTAAACTGGCGTGGCACGAGCGCTAGACCGCGACAACTGGTATGGACGGTGTAAGGCGACAAACAAAACAATTGATGCAATCAAACAATACGAGTGATATAATTGGTCCAGATTGAGATGCTGGTAGACTGTCGTATGGAATCACGACAACTGGACTGGCACGATGATGATGATGAATGTTTTTCCTGCAACTTCACCAACAGCTATGGGTTATTCAAGAGAGGGGTGGGGAGGGGAGGGGGGGAGGGTAGAATGAGTGAGCCTTGTTTACACCCAAACGTCCGACATGACTAAAGCAGTGCATCAGCTGGCATTTCATTTTTTCAATAAATAAGTGTACGTTGATTTGGTTCTTTTTTTTATATTAATGCTTATATAAAAATAATATAATCATGTGTAGCGCGTTATAAATCCATATTTTAGGGACGTTTAAATCACATAACTACATATTTCGATAAGCTATTTAAAAGTCCATTGTTGAAAGTCCACTCTGGTCCATGATCTCATTCTTTAACACATGTTTATTTTCGATATTAACTTCGATAATTTCAATAAATGATTTCACCCGTGATTTTTATGAAAACTTTTTTTGAAAAATCGCACTGTATGGGCAATTTATTATCAAATCACAAGCGCATATTTCTCATTTTCGAAATTCCTGGTTTTCAAGGAGTTTCAATCAATTATTGTACCCTCGCAAACTATTTATATTTTATAGCCTTCATAAAAGTAGTTGAATGTGTCGATGATTTTATACGACTAAATGTCATCACGATATTAACGATCACGAGATAACTATAAATGCATGTGAAGGTGTACTTGTTCTATCGGCATTTCAATAAAGGTTCATTATATATTATCCATATTTAAAACGCAATCGCGAAATGTTATGCCTAGACCATGGTGCATATATAATCCAACTTGTGGTCACGGAAGTGCTATCATAAACAGATATATGGTATACACTTAAACAACACTTGTGGGACAAGGACGGTTATAATATAGGTAATGGTGTGCACGAGCGCGATAACACGATATGGGCCTATACACCTCACGATCGACTGACATATACGGAGGGCCGCATCAAGGCATAGGCCTACGAGACCCGGGTCTAGGGCGGCACATTTTCAAGGGGCGTCAGTTTCTCAAAATTCAAATAATAAGTGAATATATTTCGAAAAATCGTATATTTTCATATAATATATATATATTCATGTTTTGAGATACCAACTAATTCATAGAGAGCATTAAAAATAATGCTGAATGAATATTAGGGTTTTAAGGCGCATCGACAGCGAGGTCATTTAGCGCCAAAAATAATGCTCTACCGGCACATGCAGCGTAGTGGTTAACGCGCACTTGTTTCATGTGATCCGGAAGGTGCAGGGAATATCGGACCCGGTTCGATTCCCGCTACCATCCATCTTTACAGGGGTTTCTCGTGGTTTCCCTCTGTATAGTCTAGGCTAATGCCGGGATGGTTCCCACAATATAAGCCACGACCGCTTCCTTCCCACTATCCTTCCCATTATCCATAAAAACCTTCATCTCATCACCCCATCATCTCATTAATCATCATCCGACGCTAATGGATCTTAGTCATCATTACAGTGCGTCGTTAAAACCCGATATAAAAAAAAAATTGAATAAAAAAAATAATGTTCCTTATTGCTAGTTTCCCTCTATAGTGTAGGCCTACAATGTAATCTTTGTAATATTTTTGTCTTGCCACTAAACAAATTTCATTATTATTGTTTCAACATATTATCAAGTGACGGTCAAAGTTTATACAATGATCCTTCGCATGATACTCGACACGATGCTTATATATGTGCGTCTTTCTGAGATGGTGTACTTTTCAGAAAAAAGCATCAATTTGAGGGGGGGGGGGGGAGGGCGTCAAAAATTTCGAACCTAGGGACGCAAATTATCGTAATACGGATCTGTGTATACGTGCACTTCGGTATTATATACAAACGTAGAAACCTTTTCGGTCATTTTAGAAAGAGCTGAGCAATATTAAGTTTCAAGGTAATTGTTTACCACACTTTTGTATTCAAGACAAAGGAAGGTTCCGAACGACAGATTCCCATCCTAGACCACTAGCGCGCGGGTGCTTCTCGCCTTATTTTCTCGTTTTATTAGAGGAGTTGAAATGTTAAAAATTAGAAATGAAAAATATCGAAGAAATATGAAAAATATACATGTCATTAAATGCACCCAATCAAACAACATAACATTGGTGCATTATTAAGGTAACACGAAAATATTGAAATTTCAGCATTTTTGTTGGAAATTATCTAGTTTATTTTGGATAATTTTGGAAGTATAATGACAATTTTTATGAATTAATGGTTCACTACTTGACATACTTTCGATCGATTATGGTTTTTATACTTTTGTCTCTAAAATGGTGGCATATAAGCTAGCCTACATATATATATATATATATATATATATATATATATATATATATATATATATATATATATATATATATATATATATATATATATATATATATATATACAACAAAACCAACTTTATTCCTCAACTTAAATTTTATCCCTTCATTTTACCACGAACTCAATTCATAACTTTTCATTTCATTACATTATAGAAGAGAAGATGGGCTGTAGGGGCATCACAGAATTGTATGGTATGGATTTGGAATTTACTACCATTTTGTCCAATTTTCCATAAAATCGGATGAGTAATTTTGAAGGCAAGGCTTTCCATCTCTCTCTCTCTCTCTCTCTCTCTCTCTCTCTCTCTCTCTCTCTCTCTCTCTTTTCCCTCAGGCCACCAGGGAACCACACATACAGTATAGTACACGAGTCTCTCTCTCTCTCTCTCTCTCTCTCTCATCCCTCCCTCTCTTTCTCTTTCTCTCACTCTCTCACATTCATTGCACAGCCCATCTCCTTACATAGACGATGTTTTCAGTTAACTTGGAGCACAAAGTTCAAAGAGAGTCAATGAAGGATCCGCTCGACTATTAGAGATGGCCCTCCCATGTGAAAACCATGGAGAAAATAATGATAAACCACACTGGATAAAATGAATATTAGGGTTCAACTGTGCGTCGTCAACGAATTGATTATTTGAGCTTTAGGAGCGCGCAGTCAACCGTTTTTTCGATCGTATATTTGATTCAAATTTTATGTAGGCGTGGACCTATAGCTTATTTATACATGGTAAAAAAAACGAAACAAAAATCAATTTGTTTAAAAAAAAAACGGGTTGAAGAGTTCACGACGTGAGATACTGCTCCTAGCAGTTGAGGCTGCGGTCTTCTAACCATATTGTACGCAAATTAGGAATTATCACAACTATTTATTACATTTAATGTTCAATACAGGTAGATGTAAGAAGTATTTTGTTACATGTATAGGTCTACTTGTGAAAACTATACAATAGGCCCATATGAGTCAATACATATGGCTACATCTAGTTTGAATTTAGTCAATCAAAATGTGTGTATCTCCCGTATATTAATCTGGAACAATCAAGCAAACGTATTCCCTCCGAAGCCTTTCATCAACCCACTGATTAGTGACTACGCGAGGGTCGTCAAAGCTTGGGGGGAAGAGGGTTGAACCGTTTACCACCACAGTCGTATAATTAAAACCAGCATAACTTTTACTTTACAGTGGCAACGTCCACGTCAACTACAGCACACAAGCGGGTGCTAACGCGTGATTGCCTCACGCGTTAGCGCCGACCATCTCCACGTGTTACTTTACGATAAGAGGGTAGCCATTGTCAGAAACCGGCGCTTCGTCCGTCTTTCCGTCCGTCCGTCTATCTGTCTAACTGACAGTTATCTCGTGCAAACTGCCAGCGCGCGGTAGTTTCGACCTGCATGACGCGAGGGTGCCGATGAAAACGACAATTGCCTTCCTTCCCTTTCATCTTCGTTCTCTATTATCTACCTTACGCAGGTCTCTCCTTTGCTCCCTTCTTATACAGCTTCATACGTCACAGATATGGCTGGCAATAAGCTATAACAGTTTCCTGAGAATTGAAGAGGCAATTGTTACGCTTCGTCTGTCGTATTCGCGTTTAAAAGCAAAGTGGCTGACATCTGGTGGCCGTACGAGGAACTAGTGTAAGGCAGATAGAATTAGCTAAAATGGCTGACTTACATGTCATTGGTATTGACGGAATACATTCCTCGGATGAAATGGATTTATCAGAGCAAAATAATTCGACACAACCAGACTTATTACCGCTTAAAGTGAACAACACATATTGCAGTGTACCACAGTGTAGCAACAGGCCACGAGATGAGCTGTCATTTCATCATTTTCCTAAAGAAGTAACACTTCGGAAACGTTGGGTGCAACAACTGCGAATCGGGAAAAATGTTTCAAATCATATGAGGGTGTGCAGTGAGCATTTTAATGCCGATGATTACTTTTACGTGGGTAAGTGAGATGGTGCTGTACCAGTTATATTTCTAGTTTTAGATCAGCATTTATATTCAGGCTTTTTGTTAGTAACTACTTGCAATGCTACTTGTCCTTCCTAACCTCATAGGCATAGGCCTAGGTCAATGCCTAGGTGTAGGCATTGAGTTTGTAACTTGTAAGTTGCCTAGGCCCTGGGCCTAGCCTCTAGGTGTGACTTCTAGCCTGCTCAAAATTAAAATGTGAGTTTCTTAGTATTGCTGTCAGGTCCTAGTCATAACCATCACCTATATACTTAATGCCATAACACTACAATCTCAATGTTAGCGCATAGCTCATAGCGGCATATTTACTGCTTTGTAGATCATGTAGGCCTATCCCGTACAAATGACCTGTAACGTGACGTCTACCTTGTCATATTGATGTTAACTTAACCAGTAACAATGGCAATTTAGGAAAATACTGGTAATCCAATAACACTCCAAGCCTAGGGCTTACATAGGCTCAACAATCAACATTGAAATAATATGGAAGAAGGCTTATGTAATGGATAAACCATTTTGTTGTAACAGAAGCCTACCATATTCCTAATTTTTCACAGGCCCAATAACTAAGCGACGACGATTGAAAAAATATGCTTATCCGTCGTGTAAACTACCTTCTACAACACATACAACAGTCAAAAATGCAAGTAACGTGGCTTCGAGTTCACGAAGGGCCACAAGAGTTGCAGAAAGGACAGAGAAAGCGTTGCGATTGTGTGACATTCAAAGGTAGGGATAGGACTGCATGCTAATATGGTTTTTCTATTCATCTATTCCCTAACGTTTTAATTTGTATTATAATAATTTACCTTTTGTGGCCATCATGCCAACATCTTTTGTCGCTCTTAGTTTCTAAATAATAAATTATACCGTACAAGTATCAATTATTATGTATCATAGATTTATTGTAAAAGTAACAAGTATCAATTACGTATCATGGATTTATGGGCATTCAATGTGTTATTTATATTTAGTATGAGTTGTAGGGCCTACATTGTCCATAGTCTTCAAAGTAAATTTCAATGTTGTTTATTTTTCCAGTGATTGTTCTGGTGCATGCGACACAGTTGTTGAAGTGCCCACCGATGGAGTTGATAGAGAGCTGGTGGCGGCAGAAGCTCTTATTGAACTCCAAACTGCGTTAACAGAACAGGGTAACGAGAGTGAAGATGTACCGGTAGCAGAAAAGGCGATGACTGATCAAGCTGCTTGCCGCTGCCATTCACAAGATGTGGTGTCACAACAACAAAAAGTCACGTTATTGAATATGATCAAGACCAACAGTGATTTGAATGCGTTTACTGGTATCCACAGTCTGACTCTGCTAGACTCAATATCAAGAGCTGCAGAGATGCTACAGGATGGGGATAGTGGTTGTATGAACCTACAACTAGACATTACGGAGAGAATTGTCCTGACTCTGGTCAAGGTCAAGTTAAACATCAGCTTCAAGTGTATCTCAGTTCTTTTTGGCTTCTCCATCACCACGTGCATCAGCTATTTTAAATTAACGTTAAATTTGTTAAGTAGCCTCATGGAGACAGTAGTAGTTTGGCCTTCAAAAGAAGATATTTTAAAGAACATGCCCACTTGTTTTGCTAAATATAAAGACACTCGAGTGGTACTGGATTGTACGGAGACTCCTGTTGAAAAACCGTCGTGCTTGAAATGCAGATTGAGCACATATTCCCATTACAAGGGAAGGAACACCATCAAGTTTATGGTCGGTGTAGCCCCAGAAGGACTCATCACATTTTGTAGTGCCGTGTATGGTGGTCGAGCCTCAGACAAGGCAATATACCTCCAGTCTGGGTTAATGAGGGAGCTAATCCCGTTTGTCGATGCTGTCATGTCTGACAAAGGATTTCTGGTGGAACCAGAATGTTTGATGAGCGGCATCAAATTAATCCGTCCACCGTTCTTGGGAAAGAAAAAACAGTTTAGTGTAGCCGATGGTGAGCTAACGGCAGAAATTGCCAGGGCTCGAGTGCATGTCGAACGTTCTATTCAACGTTTCAAGGTGTTTCGACTGTTGAAAACTCAGTTACCGTGGAACCTGGTGGCCTATGCAGACGATATTGTGAAGATAGTTGCTGGTTTGGTGAACTTGTCAAACCCTATTTTAGCAATGGACAAGTTTTGAAAAACAATCAATAAACATAGGCCTACCTAATCATATTATTATTATTATAACCGACAAACATTTTTTATTCTTACTCGTGTGTTACTGTTACACGTCTCACAAACAATCGTAGTTTTATTATTATATTTAGGTGAACCAACAAACATTCGTTGTGTTTTTGTTTTCTTAATATTACTTCTCGTGTGCGTGCCTACAACAAACATTCGTTTAGTGACATTGCATTTCATTCTTGTCCGTGGTTTAACCTTTCCACGTTAAAATAAAAAGACCCCGTAGATAGTTGAGACCGTGGCGTGGTTATGGGGCTTTAAACTAACATCAACTAACATCCCTTCGTCGCAAATGGAGTCAAGTCGGGCATGGGTTCGAGTCTTGCATAAATGTTTTTATGGAAACATTCTTGAATCTTCACTGAAAATCTTAAAAATCTTATTTCATCATCTTATCTTATTTTTCGGTCTTATTATTGTTCACTTCTTATTTAAGTTCAAGTTCCTTTTCTTACCATACTACTCCTCTGCTATTAGTAATTATAATATTATCTGATGACAATGTTTACACATTGAAAAATGTATTACAACAGCTAATAAAATACAAATACACAAATACAAATGCATATATCCTTTATCATTAGTTTTGAAGGTACAATGAACACCAGCTCTCGACTGATCAGAATGGACCGCATAAATCAACACTCATTCATGCAATTTTATTTTGTCTTTCATTTACTTACCTCTTCTTAGTAACCTTCTGTATAACTGCAAAAGAGTTACGTCATTTGACTTCTTATTGGAGCTAGGGGCATTACAGTCAGGTTCTTTGCTGATTTTTGTAAAAAAATTAGATTAGGCCTACGTAGGGAGTTCATAAGTTGATAAACTGATAGGTTCTATTTTGAATCTGCATTATCATTTATAATTGACACTAATATCAAGATTCCAGCTGGTAAGCATCACATGTCCATAATATCAGTATTTCATTCTATTTGTTCTTAGTGTTTTGTGCAAGTGTTTTATAATTCAAGTATCACTAATACTTAGTAATAAGATTTCTGGAAACCCATACAACTTATTGATATAAAATAGGCCTCAAGTATTTGAAGTAAAATTTATCAAGTGATTCAAAAAAAAATATTGTAGCCTCTTCAAGTGTTGTATGGCAATTGTATTTGTAAATTATCGTTCCAACCCCCAACTTTCTACAAACTCGCTCACTACAGACACTACTATTGCAAGGTGCTGATAGCAACGTGGAAAGAACAGGATGGAGAAACGGAGGGTGTGCAAGGGTAGCAAATGATGATGGTCCAGAGATAATTACTCGAATGCCAGGAAGTGCATCCTATAATAAATAAAAGGTAATAATTGAAACAAAATTGAGAAAACATTTGACTAGACATTAGTTAGGTATGCATTTTTTATTTGTATTTTCAATCAATATAAATTCCAGAACCTTGTTCTAACCAGGCAACCCATGCCCGACTTGACTTCGTTTGCGACGAAGGGATGTTAGTTGATGTTAGTTTAAAGCCCCATAACCACGCCACGGTCTCAACTATCTACGGGGTCTTTTTATTTTAACGTGGAAAGGTTAAACCACGGACAAGAATGAAATGCAATGTCACTAAACGAATGTTTGTTGTAGGCACGCACACGAGAAGTAATATTAAGAAAACAAAAACACAACGAATGTTTGTTGGTTCACCTAAATATAATAATAAAACTACGATTGTTTGTGAGACGTGTAACAGTAACACACGAGTAAGAATAAAAAATGTTTGTCGGTTATGGTAATAATTATAAGCCTATCACTACGAAAGTTTGTAGGTTGAAATATAGAACAATAACACACGAGAGGTAAGAATAAAAAGAAAAAATGTTTGTTGGTAATAATATATAACTACGATTGTTTGTAGGTTTAGATATTGGAATAAAAAATTCGGAATCAACTAACGAAAGTTTGTAGGTTGAGACAGAACAATGACACACGAGACAAACGAACAATGACACACGAAGAATAGAAAGAAAAAACGTGTGTTTGTGATAACGATAATGAAATAATTATATAACTACGATTGTTTGTAGGGTTAGATATATAACAATAACACAATTCGTGAATCAACTAATGTTTGTTGCACACAGGAATGATAAAACAAGGAATGTTTGTTGGTTGTTTTTCAAAACTCAACTACAATTAGCCACAAGGAACGGTAACAACTTATGAAAATAAATACTACGTAGGCTAGTTACAAGCTGTTCAGCAAAGGCTTCGTCGAAAGGTACCTCAATGATAAGATTCTCATCGGTAAATTTTGAGTACAAAAGAAAATCACACACATCAAGGCCAGTTAGGAGCATGCCTAGCTGTACTTGTCCATAGTACTTATGTTTATTCCTCAACTCTACTTTCCCTCCTGTGACCGTGACGCAACTCAACTTACTCGCCATCTCTAAACCACTTGAGGACCTTCCCTCCATCAAACACTTCACTTCAATTAAGCGTCCTGTTGCGCCAACAATGCCGTCCGGACTATATCCCATCCAAGGAACATTGGGGTTTACTATGATGCCTAGCTTTGTCACATGATTGTTAGTTTGGCGTTCGTAAGCACTAATAGCGATGGGCTCATTCACTAAACCGTAGGTAGTGTGACTGTTGCCTTTAAAGGAACTGAATAATATAGACTTCAATTTGGCCTCCCAATTCCTCTCAATCTTGCTAGGTTTGCTATACGTGTAGAGTTCATAGCAACGGCTCCCAGTAATCCTAGTCTTCCGGAAGGAATGCCAGAGGTCCCCTACTTGGCCCGTTGTGTCGGAGCACATATCTATTGCCTCACTGGAGCTCACTATAACCCGATCTCTGTAGAAGTTTGCCTCGACTGGTGAGAGGCTTGCCACCTGGATGACGTCGATTTCCGCAGATCGTTGTACTGTCGCTCGCCTCGACAATATACAACTTGAAGCGAAGGCTTTGTCTTCTTCCGAAGGTGTTGGGCTATTTATAGTATTATCTAGCTCAATTTCTTCGTCGACGCCAGAAGATTTTGAAGCGGAGCGTTGGTTTGCCATATGTACTGCAATGGCCGAGTTTGGTGCGCCTATCAATTCATTAAAAATAATAATCATTATAGGCCTTATCACTAGTTGAAATGAATTACAGCAAACCAGTCTTACATCTGCCACTGACCTTTGAAATATAGCCTATTAAAATTAAGCTAATAAAAACTTGACAGAACAATAAAATTTGCATTTTTCACTAATCACCAGTCTCACATCTGCCATTGAACTTTGAAATATAGCCTATTGAAATTAAACTAATACAACTTGACAGAACAATGAAATTTGCACTTTTTACTAATCAGTAATCAACACTCATTTCAAACCTACCTTCCAATAACGTATTGCGCAGCAAATCAAACATTTCAGGAGTTTTCCTGCGTGGCTGGTATCGTCCACTGTAGGGCATTTGTTTCTTTTCTGTATGGCAGAAATTCCTAGCAGGAACTGCCTCATACATGGCCTTTGCCTGAGCTTTTATTTTTCCCCATTGTTGCGTAATATCGGTGCAACTCAGGTCCTCAAGGTTTTCCAAGGAATTCCTGCAAAATACCACACCAAAGTGCTATGTTGAAACCAAAATGATACTGTACATCTTTTTATTAGCATCACTGTCAATTAGTAAATTAGTATTCACCAATACATTTACTATAGATAAGAGCAAAATACAATATACTAGAATATATATTTTATTAAATTTTAATGCTGCTAAAACGACCCCATCAACAGCTACGTTATACGGGGGTACAAATGAGCGGGTGATAATGAAACAATGAAGTGATGATAAGTGAAAAAACCTTCACAAAAACCCATGCCGTAGAATTTTTTCCCATGCTACATGCGAACCCAAGCTCGACCTGACTTCAGTTCCCAACGCAGAGCGATAGTCGACTGAGTCACGTGGGCGGCTACTATAATATAGTATGTCTACTGTTTCAATATAAAATGGTATAATTCCCCCATGGTTGAGATGCGCTCGAACTGGCAGCAGGTATACACACTATGTAGATCATCTTTTTTTATATATAAAATGGCATAATTCCTCCATGGTTGAGATGCGCTCGAACTGGCAGCAGGTTACCTTCTTTTTTTCTTGCTGGCAATGAAGCGTAGCGATATACCATATTCATATTTTTTTTTTCTTGTTTGCAGTGAAGCTTACTTATATATTCAATCACCAATAAACTAGAAAAATACAATGATTTATTCAAATTGTATTGAAGGGTAGGCCTACTATTTAAATTATCGAAATGAAAATTATTGCATTGTAAGCTATGCCTAGGCCAAAATTGAAAGAGCATGAGGCCTAGTCTTAGGGGCGTGCTAGGGCTAGGCTGGGCACAATGCATGAGCCTAGTAATTAGGGCTCAGCACAATATTATGACAAAACCATTGCAAAACTGCTGATAGAAACATGGGTCTGTCCCAAGAAAAACAGGGAATGGCCTGGGTAAGGCATATGCCTGCACTGAAAGAGCATGTTGCCTAGGGCTTACTCTTAGAGGCCTGCTAGGGCTCGTTAGGCACGGGGCCTAGTAATGGGTATCAGCACAATATCAAGGCAATACAGCTAATAGCATCATAGACCTACCCCACTGGAAGCAGGGCTAGGTGCTAGGTTAATTGCATAAAATGTAGGCCAGGCCTAGTCTAGGCATGGTCTAGGTTTGTGTAAGGTTAGGTTATGTTACTCACCTGTTCAAGAAGAGAAGCACAGCCAAGATATGCTTACACTTATTCGACCCAGCTTTGCATGAGCAAACTGCATCATCAATAGCCTTCGTTTCGTTGATGATCACTCTAATTTCGTGTGGCTTCCCATCGAGGCACGATGTTTGTAGACAAAGGCCTAGCAGAGTGATCGAAAGGGTATCTTCACTGCGGCTCAATATACCACACTCCATCAAATGGTTGGAATTAAGGATGGCCGATCCCTCGACATACGGTCGAGTGCACACACCCATATACTCCATTATATTGTGAATTTCCACCACTGGTATGGCCATTTTATATTAAAAAAAAAAAAAAAACTAGTGACACTACGTAAAATCACGTGTCTACGCCGTGTTCCACAGAATTTCTATCTGCCTTACGTCAGCCATGTTGGAAATCGACGGTGGCGCCCCTGGTTCACTTTTAAACGCGAATACAGTTGGCAGCGATTTCAAACGAGTTTCGAATTTCGAATGTCGTGTCGCTGAATCAAAATTCGAATCGTAACAATGTAGTTCGTTATTTGATGAAAAGCACGAGGGCTGTGGTGGTCGTGCCAACCTGACAAACGTAATAACGATGAAACACAATTGAAGTAAGAATGGAACGAGCTACATATACACACACAGCATTGAACTGATCACACTGAATATCGCACTTATATAAAACATCGAATACAGTGCATTAATACATACAATACCGACATTGATAGTTCAGTGGTAACGCGTGCTTATTCCATGTATGCCTAACCGGGAGATAAGGGTAGTTTGGACCTCGATTCGATCCCCGCCACCGTCCATCTTCACAGAGGTTTTTGGTAGTTTCCATGTGCAGCCTACATATACGTGAATGCCAGGGTGGTTCTTATATAATATCGCTTCCGACCCACTGTCCTTCCTATTACCTATAAGAAACCTTTATACCATGATGATAGTATCATTAATCATTTACCTGAAACCAATAGATCTTAGTTATTACAATTCGTAGTTGAACTCAATATTAATTATTACATTCAAGAGTGGGTATTCTACATGATATGAGAGTGGAATTCTGCTGTTTCCAATCCACTGTCAACTGTCATCGAGAATCTATATGAGATGACGCAGTAGGAAGATAGGCCTACTCACTCCAACCGCGATGTAGCGATCGCCTGTCGCGATTTAGCGGGTGAATGTAGATTAGAGTGGCTACAGCGAAAAAAGCGATAATTGCGCTACTGGCAATCGGGACCCTGGACTCAGATTCTGAGCCCGGAAATATTTACCTTAAAGACGCTAGTCAGTACACCTTCGTTATATTATGATGAAGCATGTTATAGTATCACTGGACCTTCGGCTCTGAACTGACCGCAAGAAACCAGAAATACCATCCATGTTGTTATGGGATGTAATGTTATATATGGGAGTCGGTACACCTAGCTCCTTTATATTATGATAAAGTATGTTGGTATCACTACATCGTGCTCCAACTAAATTGTTCTACAATATCGTATAGTATACTGAAAGTAAATCAATATTCTGGTCCTATAGTCTTCCCCCGACCGCAACTATAATCCCATTACCAGACAGGTAATAAATGCACTCTGTATAAGAATAACACTGGAGTCCAGGGGGACCGGTTCATCGACCAGGTTTCCTCTCACAAAGTCGTCCCGTTCACGCCTGACGTCATGCCGATAATCCTTAAGGATACATGAGTGGGGAACAGTAACAGTTACCAAACAACCATGGAATCCAGAATCACATCCTTTTCTTATAGTGGAAAGGTCAAAGGTAAGTCCTAGAAAAATATGCGTCATTATTATATATAGCGCTTTGACAAGGTCTTCGAACGTTTCAACTTTTAAACGTCCTTCAAAGCATTGTTAGATTGTTATCAATGTCCTAGAATCGAAAGGTGATGAGCTAGATAATTACAGATCAGATATTGAAAGGAATTATAGGACATATTGTTATTAGAATAGAATAGAATAGAATAGATTTATTTTTCATCTAGATTGATCGTTCACAACGATATTAGACAAGTCATTATTACATTATTACATATGAAAGGAATATCACAAGACAACAATATAACATATAAAATAATAATAATGGTTCCTAAATAAATTACAGAGTAGGCATTAAAAAATGATGAAAGTGATTGGTAAACAAATGATCACATATAATTTATAATTACCGTTACAGTAAAGCGGTCTTTTGAATGTCAAAAAGAATGATAAATAATACAATAAGAAATTACATTCAGGAAATTATGTAAGACACACATATATTTTGATTCATCTAAACGGAAACTATAATTCAATCAATCTACTAAATTGTATCTTCTAAAAATTCCTTCACACTGTAATAGCATTTATTGATCAGGTAAATTTTAAGGCATATTTTGAATGAATCCAGTTTCTTTCTTTTTAATGTAAGAGGTAATATATTGTAGAATTGGATACCAGCATGTATGGGTCCAGTTTTAAGAATGGATAAATTGCACTTTACTACTTTTATATTATTTTTCCTAGTATTATGGCCATTTTCAATGTCAAAATCTTGAATTAAATATTTGTTTTCCAAAACATATAAAATTGTATTAAAAATGTATATGCAAGGTAAGGTGAGAATATTATATTTTCTAAAAAGAGGTTTACACGAGTCCTTATAAAATACTTCTGATACGGGATTAAAACTTACTTTTGCTAAATATCGAATCGCTCTTTTTTGTAAAGTGAACAATCTATTTGATTTTGTAGAATACCCCCATAAAATAATGCCGTATTGAATATGTGATTCTATATGTGCAAAGTAAACTAATTTAGCCGTGTTGAACCCACATATATCCATAATACGTTTCACAAGATAGCAACCACTCGCAATTATTTTTCCTACCCCTGTAATATGGTTTACCCATGTTAATTTTTCATCTATGATCATACCTAGGAATTTAGTTTCTTCTTGTTTAATTATGCTTTTTCCTTGCAAATAAATAAGAGGCGAAGTGATATTGTTAACATTATTTATATTTGTGTCGTTACTAGTCCTACATGTAAAGTTTATTAAGACAGTTTTGTTAGTATTCAAAAATAACTCATTTGCACTAGCCCATTTTACTAGTTCATAAACCGCAGCATTTTCTATTGTATTATTATATTCATTACTCTTCAGCGTAATGTTGCTTTTAATCATTTTTTCTTTGCAAATTAAATGGCTTGTGTCATCAGCATATAATATTAGTTTACCTAATTGAACGTGATCGGTCAAATCTGACGTGAAAATTATGAATAAGATCGGTGATATCGTGGAACCTTGTGGAACGCCAGTATTGAGCGTAATTTCATTAGAAAAATGTTTATTTCCCATACTATCTGTAATTTTAACTACTTGCCTCCTGTTACTCAAAAATGATGCAATCCAATTGTTTGGTATTCCCACAATACCCATGAATTTAAGTTTATCTAAAAGTTTATGATGATTGACAACGTCGAAGGCTTTAGAGAAATCGTAAAATATACCTGTCGCATTTTGTCGATTATCCCATGCGTCCTGAATGTTTTTAACAAAACTAGCAACAGCCGTTGTAGTCGATCGACCTTTCATAAAACCATGCTGGCAATTACTTATTAGATTATGAGTGTTCAGAAAATTTAATAATCGCATACAAAATGCATTCTCAAATATCTTTGAAAAAACCGATAGGATAGAAATGGGTCGATAATTTTCCACCATTTGAGAATTACCTTTTTTAAAACATGGTTGAACTAATGCTAGTTTAAGAGGTTCTGGAAAAATACCTGCGTTGAACGACGCGTTAATAATATAAATCAATGGATCAGAAATGAAAACAGATGCAAATTTTAATATATTGCATGGAATTTCATCGAATCCTGCTGAGCTTTTTTTTGTTACTTTACAAAATAGTATGAAATTCTTTCAAAGTTAGAGGAGTAAGGAACATATTTTTATTGCATCTCTTAATAGAATGTACATTATTTACGTTATTATTAGGCACATATTTCCTGTTATCATCTCCATTCGTGTTTAACCGTTCGTCACTCACCAATTTATTTACTACATCATTAAAATAATTATTGAAAATATTTGTTACTTCAGTACTATTTTTGACTTGTCTCCCTTCATGTAATAAGTTTATATCATCTTTAGTACGTTCGCTGTCATTGTTTGCACTTTTAATTATATTCCAGGCTGCCTTAGTTTTATTGTGGGCATGTGTTATTGTGTCAATATTAAATTTCCTCTTAGCTTTGATTATTTCTATTGAGTAGTTCTTCTTTGCTTGCATATACAGTTTTTTATGTTCGTTACATCCAGTTTGCCTATATAATTTATATAATGAATTGACTTGAAAACCAAATTCTTTTAAAATATTTGAATACCAACCATTAATACGTTTTACATTTTCGTTTTTCATTTTATTAATTATTATCACGTCTCACGAATATAGGAAACTTTCAATGAAAAAAAAATGTATTTTAGTAGAGCTATATAGAGCATCAGAATAAATACAATTTTATTTATTTGTTTATGAGACTGATAATGAGATAGGCCTACTAATGATAGTAAGACGGCCTTTCGTTGATTATTATTAAATGAAATTCTATTCGGTTTTGGGGACGTCGGGAGGGAAGCGGTCGTGATCTGTTACCCACGGAACCATTCACTTTCAACGACTGAGGGAAACCTTCGAAAAACCTCATTGACGATCGTCAACCACGGTGGGAATCAAACCACGGTCTGATATATGACGTAGTTCAGTATCCAAGCAATCACTCTTCACATTTAAAAGTCTAAACAACAAGTGTAGACCCATTATACGTTCTAGCCCCATATGTTGTATAAGTGAACCACCCAACGAGTTGTACACACTCAATCACAGTTCTCTTATCGTGTACTCATTGTTGTTTGCATTGACAACAAAACAATTGAAACAGAATGTAGAAAAAAGTAGAGACTCGTAGATAATCGTGAACGATAATGTTCGTATCACACGTACAATGATTGAAATAAAACAAATAATAATTGTGAATATCAAATACCGTTCGTTCTAGGTTGAAACTTTTTAGAAGATGAACCTTTAATTGTGAAAACAGTTCAAGTTCGCCGATCTTGGGAATAGAATTACTTGTATTTCATTGTAGTTATATCATGGTTTATGAATTTACTTGAACCATAATAAAACAGGTGCAATAATTCTATAACGTCCTCATGTTTTGTTGTGATGTGATTTATGTTATGAAAAAGGGAGAAAGAGAGTGAGTGAGAAAAAAAAGAAAATAAAAAAAAAAAAAAAATATATATATATATATATATATATATATATATATATATATAATATATATATATATATATATATATATATATATATATATATATATATAAATATATATATATATATATATATATATATATATATATGTATATATATATGTATATATATATATATATATATATATATATATATATATATATATAAATATATATATATATATATATATATATATATATATATATGTATATATATATATATATATATATATATATATATATATATATATATATATATATATATATATATATATATATATGTATATATATATATATATATATGTATATATTTAGAGAGAGAGAGAGAGAGAAAGAGAGAGAAAGAGAGAGAGAGAGATAGATAGAGAGAGAGAGAGAGAGAGAGAGAGAGAGAGAGAGAGAGAGAGAGAGAGAGAGAGAGAGAGGAGAGAGAGAGAGAGAGAGAAATAAAGAGAGATGGAATCGAAAGAGAAAGCTATATAGCTAAATAGAAATATAGGCCTAGCTAGTGAAATAAAAGCCTCATTATAGACTGAAACCATGAAACTGAGCTTGAGATTAGATGTCTTCTGGGCGCAGGAAATGAAGCATGCACTCCGCCGTCCCATTCGATCAAATACTCTTCCCAATTCGTTCAGATCGATTGAAACTACCCCCCTCCCCCCCCCCCCCCCCCTCAAAACCACCCATAATATAACATCATAGGAATCGGGTTATACTATTTAATGACATGTGGGATTGGGAACGACATCGGCTTTTCAACTCGCATAAAAATATAATGAATTTCCAAATCAGGTCCATAAAAGCTGACAGCAGTTCATGAGATACTGATGTTGACGGTGCACATGATCCTACTCAGCAGAATCAGCTGAAATATATCAGCTCTTGTTAGGTACAGTTGGGGTAGCGTATTAGCATGCTAAAGATGAGAATACCTCTTGTATATTTATTCATATTTGGTTTAACGACGCACTATACCTATCTTTATATCCTATATATCATATCTTTCATCCATTGCCTTAATTGGGGAACAATGATTTTGTATTTAATTTCGATGTTATTAAAAAAAAGCTTTACATGATGACTACGATCTATTAGCGTCGGTGAATAATATATGAGATGTTAGGATGATGATATGAAAGGCTTTTTTATGTGTTTTAGGATAGTGGAGAGGAGTCGGTCGTGGTCTGTTATGAAGAAACCATTCCAGTAGTGACCTGAACGACAGAGGGAAACCACGAAAAAAAAACTGTCAGGATGGTCGACCATGGCGGGAATCGAATCCCGGTCTCCTGGATGACGGTTCAGTTTATACAGATGTCGGTCACTGGTCACAGTGAACATGTCTTGAAGAATATATGGAAACGGGTGGATCACTATACGGTGCATTTTCATGGTTGGCTATATATTATAGTCATTTCTAGAATTTGAAACACATCAATTTGCTCGTTTTGTGTCGAAATGTACCGTAAAAATTTCGTTTTTATACAAGTCCCATTTGGAAGTCTATTTACAGAAATACCGTTTTTTGTGATAACTTTTGAACGGTATAATAAGATATTAAAATCGTATTACAGGAGTTATTTTTAATACCGTCAAGACGGCGTGCGTAAAATCTATTCAACTTATCGCTTATAATTTATACATGTATACAGCCAAAAATATGTTTTTTATGATGTAGTCTACACGTGAAACTGTTAGAATCAACGGTTTATAAATTAACTTTCTTTTAAACACAACATTTTGACGGTACTAAGAGATTCTGTGTCTTTCACGAAGCAGAAGTTATCACCAAAAAAACTGATATTTCGCTAAATATAGACACCCGGCCACATGCACTCTGATGATAATTTGACTATGCTTTGCCAAATGGGGGAAGGGCGACTAATCTAATGGCAGGCTCCCCCTCAACCCCTCCCACATAACAGAATTGAAATTATCATTTCCCTATATCAATATATATGCTCATTTGTATTGGTGCTGACTAGAGTAGCTATAGCGCGCTGGACCGTCATTCAAGAGTCATTTCCGTGTCATTCGACATCTGGATATTTTCGCCTTGATTTATAAACTTGGTAATATTAATGCATATATTTGGGGGAAAATAACAATTTTCGAACACTCCATGCTGAAAATAAATCATTCCATCATACTTCATCGAGTAATTAACAAAACGAATTATTTGCGAAAATGTTAGTTCGGTTCTAAATCTAGATTCTTGATTTAATCGAATCATTTGCAAAATTGTTACTGTTCCAAATTTATTGTAGTATCAACAGCTACTCAAATATGCAAAAAAAATATCGCATTCTATTTTCTCCCGTATTAAAATCAAAATTGCCAAGTTAAAGTTATCTAAGTTCAAATCAAAGTTATCAGAATTGATACGACGTATATAGGCCTACAGAGATTACAAGCAATCAATGTGACTGATGCGCATTGTCATATAACTATATATTTTTTTGATAATGACATCTCGATGTCCAATGTATCAATATAGCCCTCCGTGGCTCATTCAGCCAAAGCACTGCTTTAGAAACTGAAGTCAGGTCGATTGTATCATGAGTTCATCTCATCTATCATTCGTCCATGCGTACCCCCAAATGATGTTGGCTGTTGGTGGGGTCATTAAGCTGACAGTAATAATAGTATATGATGCAAATTGCGACCTCTACTGGTTCTAGTTATAACCACAGATAAAGGCAGCTTCTGTGGTTATATATATATGCCATTGGTCGCGCGTCCCGTATATTGTAGCGATATCGCATATAGCACTGTATTTACATGTCTTATAAGCTTATATACGTGTACAATATTTAATGTCATCATTCCACAGTTAATTGACTGCTTGCTCTGATTAGGGCCAAGCGATAACAATAAACCATTATATTGAGTGCATTGGTCTTGCATTACCCTCAATCGTATGAATCGAGATGAGCCTATGTATTGAACTTGATCGAGCATCTATAAGATAGATCATTAACTATTCATGATTAAATTATCATTCATCATTATTCCTCTTTTTCTTTGTTTTATGTTTCGAACACTATGAACTGTATTGATCCACTCATTTTCTTCTTTTCAAAGTTGATCATTATTATTATTTCATTTTATTACAACTATTACTGGATTCAATCAGCTTATATTTTGTTTCATACATATATATATATATATATATATATATATATATATATATATATATATATATATATATATATATATATATATATATAAATATATATATATATATATATATATATATATATATATATATTATATATATATATATATATATATATATATATATATATATATATATATATATATATATATATATATATATATATATACACATGAATATATATATATATATATATTTTCTTTTTTTCCATCCAGTTTTAACCACTCCCGTCTAGCCCATTTTTCTGTAGCATCTTGTACAGCAGAATCCAGTCTTCGCTTCGCTCATCCAATAGTTATGTAATTTTATACGTATGTATTCAGTGAAACATGATATATTTCATATTTTTACATAATTCTAAATTTCTTCGTCTGCCTTTAAATTCAATTTTTCGACGTTATGACCAACATAAAAATTATATGTAATAGTAGCTTGCGATGTTATAATATACGCGGACATAGAAGTAATCTGTTTTTAGAACAGGACCATAGAATAACAGAGAAGTGAGCCTAATGATGTGCGACAATTCTCTTCAAACGAGACTTCTAGTTCTGTTCGAATATTCTCTCCAAACAAAGCAATTCAACGAGAGTGCACAACCAACTGTTCGAAAAAAGGTGCTTGAAAAAAATGTTTTAGAAAAATCAACTTTTCGAAAAAAACTGTTCGAATAAAAAGTGTTTGAAATTGGAATTGTTTGAAAAAAAAATTTCGTGGAATAGTGATGGTGTATTTTCATATTTCGATCAGATTAATAATGATATCATCATAGGTTAGATTATAGGTTAGGTTCGACAATGCAACTCGAATCCAATTGTCCAGTTAGATAATTGACACTGTTCATATTTTAAAATGTGACTAATAATATTTTGAGGGGGGAGTTTCCACTCATGTTATACTTTTGAAGACTTTTTTTTATATAACATTGAAACTTGATACAAAATCATTGTTTCCCAATTAAGGGCTATGGATGAGAGACTAACCGTCATTAAGATTAAATATAAAGATAAGGACATGAAGATTTTAAAGACTAACCGAAATATAAAAATTCAACAGATTACTATTCGAAACATTTATTTTTCGAAAAGTTTTCAGAACAGTTTTTATTCGGATAGCCTCCTGATTCAACTAGACGTTTTTTCCGTGTCCTCGACCCAAGACACACGAAATTTCACAGCAAGAAAAAAAATACAAGAAAACCTGAGCCATCTTCGTTCGTTCTTGTCATAGCACGTCACGATGCAGGAACCGGCCGGAAACAATTAGGAAATTGTCGCGAGAATTGTTCGGAAAAAATGAGTGGAAGGTTTTTTGAAGGCGATTTCTTGTAATTCTTACAAAATAATACAAGAATATGAACACAATCATCTTGAATTAGTTTCGACTTCGGAGCGTTCAGAACAAGACGTTGTGCTTGTAACTTTCTGGCCGACAATAATTTCTCAGTAGACTATATTGAGAACAACGAAGAAATAGAAAGAAACAACTTGAAAAATGTACAATTATTATTGAAGATCAAAAATGAGTACGAGGGAAGGATTGTACAGAAAAGTGAATCAAGCGGGTTAAGAATATATATATATATATATATATATATATATATATATATATATATATGAATGAATGAATGTTAGAGTTTTAAGGCGCATCGACAGCGAGGTCATTTAGCGCCTATATATATATATATATATATATATATATATATATATATATATATATATATATATATATATATATATATATATATATATATATATATATATATATATCTTTATTAATACATAAAGACTCTGCATTTGCCTTAAAGGTTGACATAGGACACAGAATAACAATGAAATAACATATTAGAATATTAGAATTACAGAACATATCAGAAATATACAACACAATAACTATAAAAACATGTTAAATGAAATGAAATAACATGTTAGAATATTGGAAAATATCAGAAAATATCAGAAATATACAAAACAATAACTATAAAAACTATAAAATACCGATTGTAAGAAATGTTTAAAAATATAATTATCACTGAATTTGAGAGGTCATAGTATTAGTCCAATAGGGATACTAATACGCATGTATAGCATGCGGCGTAATACGGATGGAATATAGCCTAACTGATAACATATGATTATACTTGAAAAATCATACACCGTGACTTTGAAATTCGTCAGATGTTCATGAAACGTGTCAAATATGTCCGTCATTTATTGTCCTCACAACTTCTAATAGAAAAAAACAATCAAAATACACTCCTTTTCACCACGCGTTATTTTATGAGTATTTTTCCATTTTCAATCAAATTTCTCAAACTATATACCTGACTGCAGATAAGTACCCAAAACTACACAAACCAAGGTGTGTAATCATTTCACAAAAGATGAGTAAAACCTAGCAGAAGTTTCGTGGGAATCGGTTGTGCTTCTGTTGATAATTATTTCTCTTACGTTCATTCATTCGACTTATTCCCTATATAGGGGAAATTAATAGCTTTACTAAATTTCAAACACACTTGAAAAACTTTTTAGATATATTTTCAATAAAAAGTTTCCAGTCCTTTTTTCATCCCCTCCCCTCTCCTCCCCTCCTTTTAAACCTTTCGTTCAGTCTCGTGTTAATGACTCCAACCCGTAAACGTCACAGCCATGCCCGAAGCGAGAGATATGCAACAAGTATAGGTCACATCGCGGTGTTAATCACCCCCAAGCATGCATGAGTGCACGCGGGCGGCCCAAGTCCGAGAGAGGTTGCAAGGGGTTAGTCGATACACTGATCATGTGACGTCACTCTACACTAGATCAGAAGGAGTGGGCGGTCAGGCTGGGGAGTAACATCTGACAGTATAATAGGGGTCGAGATTGCCAAGATTCTGCCGATAAACCAGAGATTTACTGGATCTCATCGCGAGCTACGACCGCGCCTTTAATCATAACTCTGGATCTAACGGCTTACTTTGCAACCCTGAATAGAAATGATTGTATCACGTACACTTCCGGACACATAAAGTGGTATTTCAATCAACATTAAAATGTATCTTGAAGAAAATCTACTGATATTAAATTTATTTATTTTTTATATGTTTGGCTTAACGACGCACTGTACTGATGACTGAAATCTATTGGCGTCGGTGAATTTGGTATGAGAAGAGATGAAAGGTTTTTTTACTCAATAGACCCGCTGAAGAGCGTATATCGGAATAAAGTTGACTCGGTCGTGTGACATGAGCTCCGTGGTAGACCTACTTGTCAATGGATTGTGGTTAGGGTTCAGGTAAGGTTGGGCACCTAAACCCATGTCACACAACCGAGTCGACTTCATTACAGTAATTATTATTAGTTCATTTCCAGCCGTATACCTTTTATTATAAGTTTTTGGTTAGTATAGGAAGGAGTCGGTCGTGGCCTATTGTTAAGGAACCATCCCATTATTGACTTGAACAACAGAGGGACCACGAAAAACTCCTGTCAGGATGGTCGACCATGGCGGGAATCGAGCCCCCGTCTTTAGAATGACGGTTCAGTGTTCTAGCCACTCGACCACTCATCTCAGTAAAATAAAATGCGTCCTGAAGAAATTTTACTGATATTATATACGCACTAAAACGAGCAGACCATACGTATGCCATATATATATATATATATATATATATATATATATATATATATATATATATATATATATATATATATATATAACATATTGGAAAATTATCAGTAAAATGTGCTTTTTATTTAACTTCGGGGAAAACCATTTTATATGACCACTAGTGTATATTTGTACAGGGAGGTGCAAGCTGTGTGTAGCAGAGCACCCGGTTCCGTTCCCGGGGATAGGAAACAAGCTCTATATACACTTGTTATGTAAATAGGAAAACCATATGCTTTGTAAGATGAACGCTATATCTGTGTATGAAATGTAATAGAAATTACCGGTACCTCTGAAACCATTCACTAGATTTTCATCAAACTTGGCAAACATTTCCATCATTGATGTACTTATAAACTATGATCGAATTCAAATGTATTTCGGATATAATTAATTATCATTTTGTTTTTCGTCATGATATACTCGTGGATATTTACAAACATTCAATGAATAATTTCTCATAATCGAACCAAATAATAATTTGTATAGATGTGATGTCTTCGCTATCGCGCATCCAATAACTTGCAGAGCTTAAAAGGGCACACGGAAAGAGGGCTAGGAGTCGATTTATCGAATTATTGGTATTTTGGTGATGGTTTTCCAACGGTATATAAGATTTTAATACGGGAGAAACACAGATATTTGTAATATCTTCTGGACCGTATAAGTGAAGACCATTCAACCTATATCGCATAGTTTTTTTCATTTTCAATACCGTCAAGACCGTATGAGTAAAAACTATTTGACTCACATCGCATAATTTCCACAGGGGGTATAGCTGAATAAAACACATTTCCGATATTCATAATTTCATTTCACATCATTTTGAAGTTATTAAAGAGATCTGTGTTTCTCCCGTATTAGAATTTTGATATTCTACATACCGTTCAAAAGAAATCACCAAAAAACTAATATTTCGCTATAAAAACCGATTCCCATGTAATCTTAACTTTTGACATCTGGCAATAGAATGCATGATAATAAATTGAATTGATTATAAACAAATATGTAAAGGCCTTATGTAAAGGCCTAGGCCTTATTTCCCAATCAAAAGCAATGCCTCTCGTTGCAATGTAGGCATTTGAACACCAAAATCACCTTCATCAAATTAAGTCATCAAATAATAAATAAAACAAGCTTAGTTCTCGAACCCACGCCCATTCAACTTCAGTTTTCAAGACATTGCCTCGACTACCTAAGCCAAACGGGTACAAATTCACTATCCAACTATACTGACTAGTGAAAAAGCTATATTTATAAACAGCCCTATAGTGAGACATGGTCACTGTTACATAGAGTAGGCCTATATCTGTTAATTTCGATTAAATTATGGTGGATTCAGGTTTAAATAAATTAGTTTGGGTTGGGTTCCTTAGGTTGCGCTTGATTAAGTTGGTTAGATCAGGCAATCTTTCGTCAATTTAGATTTCTTACAACAACAACAACAACAACAACAACAACGCCCGCCACAGGTAACGACACACTCAAGTCTAGCTGAACATACGCCTTGCCTTAGACTAGACTGAAGACAGACATAACTGTGATGATGCTCGGTAAACAAAAGGTATAACGGCAGCACGATGTGGGCGAGGCTCGAACCCGCGCGTCATCACAGCCTTGACCGAGTGAGGCAGAAGTGACGGGAAGATGCACCGCATGCACCAGATCTCGTCTGCATGTGCAACAGACGATGCACATGCACACGTGAGGCTGATGTCCCGTCTAGCCAATATCGAATAATAGATTGTGATTGTGTATGAAGAGTGAAATTCAATCTTTGGAACCGGCACATGCAGCTCGGTTGCTAATCCAATGTTAGTAAGTGATCAGTGCAAGTATAATCACATTTCTTATTTGTTTTGTCATAATAAATTATGTAAAATAATCACCAACTATATATTAATTATCAATTTTTATACTGTTGACAAGAGTATTATTTTTACTGCTATAACATTCGATGTCAATGTACTTATTGATGTGATGAATAAACTTTACTAATTACACATTCATTATCAAACGCGCTCGCCTCAGGTGATCCTGGGAGGTGAGGGACCTATCGGACCTGGTTCGATACCCGCCACTGTAGATCTTTACAGGTTTTTTTGTGGTTTTTATCTGTAGTCTAAGCCAATGCCAGGATGTTCCTATACAATATAGGCCACAAACGCTTTTTCCAACTATCCTTCCCCTTATACCTGGAAAACCTTCACCCTAGCGTCCCATTATCTCATAAGCATTCATCCGACGCTAATAGATTTTAGATATCATTGCAAAGCGTCGTTATATGCCCAATAAATAATTTTTAAAAATATGTATATGCGCAGATAGATATATATTGTATATATATATATATATATATATATATATATATATATATATATATATATATATATAGATATATATATAGATATATATATATATATATATATATATATATATATATATATATATATAGATATATATATATATATATATATATATATATATATATATATACACACATATATATATATATATATATATATATATATATATATATATATATATATATATATATATATATATATATATATATATATATATAGGCCTACTTGTATTCACGAGATGAAGACCATCACTGAGACGTGTGGTCGAGTGACTAGCACATTGAACCGTCATTCAGGAGACCGGAGTTTGATTCCCGCCGCGGTCGAACATCGTCCTGACAACACGTTTTTCGTAGTTTTACTCTGACGTTAATCTGTTATTCACCGAACCATCGGGCATGTCTACGACCGACGCCAATGTCTTGGTTATCATTACAGTGCGTCGTTAAACCTCAATATACAAATATACATATCTATGAAGTCTCGTTTATCTGAAGCTAAGAAACGATTCTGCCAAATCGATTTGGCGAAATGTTCAATTTCGAAACGCGAAATGTTCACCTAAATTCGACCCACTTTTTCTTCAGTCAATTAAAAAGTTATATATTATGAAACATATATTATTATTTGCACTTTAACACGATGTATAGGTTGATTTTTTATTGAAACGTTGCTGTTTAAAATAAATATTTGAGTATTTGCCTATTTCCATGATGTTTTCATAACTTATGACTTAATCCAATCTGACATGATCATGTTGTTTTTATCAACATAAAAATTCACGTCGTTGACATATTGTACATGGATTTCCGGTACAACAATTTCCAACGTGTATTTATTTCTCATACATTCCTAAACAATCAAATACTAATTAACAAATAACGTCCTCGGGCCGCTTGGACGCTCCCAGTCCGCCCCTGGACACCGTTAGCCCCCCCCCCCCCCTACCCCCACGGCACAACGAAATAATAGGATAATAATAAAAGCAGATGGGTTTTTTTGCTACTCATGCACTCGGCCCGTTTTTGGGTGATGAATAGACTGACCTATACCACTAGTGGTAACATTTAGAAACATCAGTTTTCACCAACCCACAGAGACTAAAACAGCTATACAACTACAACTCATTATGGGGGAAATTAAGGGGAACCCACCAACAGCTCAACATTTTCAGTATTATCAAAACATATAAACGTTCGCCGTAACTTTCCGTCCAACTAATCAGCATTACTTCCATGTATATGTGCGTAACAAAGAGACAATTAAGAGCAAACAATATTTTTGGAAAATAAAGTTATATAACCAAGAATACGTGTTTTCTAGTGGATTCGACTGTAATTGGTATTGGGGGTTAAGAGTATATAATTATAAATAATAGCCAACTTGCATGTTCTTCAACAATAAAATCTTCTCATAATTACTAAAAAAGCTCAATATTTCATCAGGTTGTTTATTGTTCATTACATATTCGTGTAGCCTACATTATATATTTTTAATGAATCCATAAGTCAAGTTACAAAGCCAAACGACCATATTGGTAGAATGTCAAACAAATGATTACTTTTTTATGTTGGTGGTCTTATAAAAAATCAACTGTATTTTAATAACTAATTAGGCCGACATATACGGGTGAATTCGTTTGCTGTATCATTAAACCCTCTAAAATGTTGAACTCTAACATTTAATCAACATTACCTACTGGTAATTACAATGGCCAATTAAATAGCTAGTTTTAGCTATTCTATCAATTACGATACCTTGTTTATTGTACCCCTGGTTAACCAAGCTATTATCTGGAGTAACCATTGGAATAACGTTATTCGCATATGTACTTGTATACCTAGTAGAAGTGTCTAAACTTCAAGTGGTGAAGAAGTGGGCTTGAATCAAAAGTGAACGTCAGTTCTCGGTTATCCTCAAGATGTTTTGAGGGTTGCGTTGGTCGGCCGCTGTCTTATGGTGGTTCAGCTTCCCCCCCCCCCCTTCCCGCCACCACCATTGTTAAAAACTTATTCCAATGTATCGCGAAGTAGCTACTCGTCAGACCGGAGGTAAGTTTCAGATTGGTTTTAGTTTACAAAGTTTAGGATATTTTTTTGCTTAGTTTAGTTATTGTAGGTTAGTTTGATTGGGTTAGGATTATCAAAATAAATATATTGGGTTATTTAGGTTATTTAAGGCTGCACGCAACAACGACGCATGTGCTGACATAGAGCGATGGTCTGATGAATAGCGGCTGCCAGTCGTACAAATATTTGAACTAACCGATTGGCACTCATCTATAAAGAAACTAACTTAAATGGACGCATAATTACATAACCGTCGGCTCAGGTTCACCAACTAATTACAACTAACTTGTTTTAAATTATGAACTAGCTCAAACAATAATTTTCGTTTTTATATCAAGAAGGCCGTCTACCAACAAGAAAAAACTTATTATTGCAGTGTTTATATTTGTATAGCTGTATGATAGGCCTATATGTAGGTACATATTATAATTTTCATCTTTAGCATTCATTTGTATTTATATATTGGGTTTAACGACGCACTGTACTGATGACTACGGTGAATGATATATTCGATGAGCGTGTTACATAATTACATAACCGTCGGCTCAGGTTCACCAACTAATTACAACTAACTTGTTTTAAATTATGAACTAGCTCAGACAATAATTTTCGTTTTTATATCAAGAAGGCCGTCTACCAACAAGAAAAAACTTATTATTACAGTGTTTATATTTGTATAGCTGTGATATAATTAAAGGTATATATTATAATTTTTCATCTTTAGCATTTATTTGTATTTGTATATTGGGTTTAACGACGCACTGTACTGATGACTACGGTGAATGATATATTCGATGAGCGTGTTGTGAAACTCCTCAATTCCAATCGTATCAGTGAGACTGAGACGAATGGTCGAGTGGCTAGCACACTGAATCGTCCTTCAGGAGACCGTATTTCGATTCCCTCCACAGTCGATCACATGGGTTTTTCGTGGTTTCCCTCCGTCATTCAGGTCCATACTAGGATGGTTCCTTAAAAACAGGCCACGACCCGACTCCTTCCCACTATCCAAAAACACTTCATAAAATAATCCTTATCATCTCATTCTCCCGTCATCTAATAGATCACTCACCGACGTCAATGGATTGTAGTCATCAGTACAGTGTGTCTTTGAAGTCAATATAAATAAATAAATATAAAACTGTTTTTATGTAGCACAGTTGATTAATTTTTAGGGTAATGTGATAAGGTCGCAGCTAGATTATGTAATCACCGAAGTTTTTACAATTATTTAGTTGGTATAAGCGACATTCTTGTCGAGTGAACGTAACTATAGGCATGTTGTGAAACTGCTTAATTCCAATCCTATCAGTGAATACCCATTGTTCTCGAATTGTTCGTAAGAGGCAATTGTTGATGAGCTGCCCCATTTCCACGTTGAGACGAATGTGTTTCGCGCTCAGGTCTCTGGGGAGGGGTGGGGGGGGACGTTCAGGTTTTCCCGGGTGCAACGCGATATTCATCTCCATTAGCTAAGTGCTATAACACGACACACACATACACTCACACAAATCTCATTCAAGTGACGTCACGAGAAAAAGAGATTGAGAGAGAGAGAGAGAGAGAGAGAGAGAGAGAGAGAGAGAGAGAAGTCGCGATGTCGAATACTGAATCAAAATTGGTTTTCATCTATGAAAATAAAAATATAATGTAGGTAGCTAGGCCTATCCATGTAAAATTCTATAATGATATCAGAATACAAAATCATATGGAAAAATGCAACAATATTGAGAAAAAGTTATACAAATAATAAAAAATTGCAATATTAAAACATCCTCAGCATATGTGACACGTGATAAATGTTGATAAATTCAGGCGCGTTTCCCTGCTTCAATTTAATTAAGACTATCTATGGTAATCGTTATCAGTGAAGATATATTGAATGAAGATAATATATCTCGCAAAAGCAAGTGTAGGCCCATCAATCGAATCGTCAGTCTTCGAATAATTGGCGTATTTTCAATAGAATTTTAATTAAATTTTCAATTTTCAAACTATTCCGGCTGCTGCATTTTTTCATCTGAAAATTTCATTCGCTAAATGTAAACATTAAAACTGAAATGATAAAAACTAAAACGCATGCTGTCTGCTCTAGCAAATCACGACTTGCAAGCACTTTGGAGCAACCAACCGACAGCTCGGATAACAGAGAGGACCAAACTGCTGGGTGGAAGTGCCGAGTTGATAGCTCAATAATTGAGAGCCGCGGTGGATTGGCCAACTGTACTAAAAATCGATTGTACTAAAACTCGACTGATCTAAAATCGATTGTCCTAAAACTCGACTTTCCTAAAACTTGACTGACCTGAAAATCGATTGTCCTAAAACTCGACTGACCTAAAATCGATTGTACTAAAACTCGACTGATCTAAAATCGATTGTCCTAAAACTTGACTGACCTGAAAAACGATTGTCCTAAAACTCGACTGACCTAAAATCGATTGTGCTAAAACACAACTGACCTGAAATCAATTGTGCTAAAACTCGACTGACATGAAAATCGATTGTCTTGTAGGGCGCTTTTGGATCGTCTTTTCCTCCAAAAATTGTTACAACCATAACATGTTTTATCTATAGTTTTTTTAGTGATGGTTTAGGAGGGATGGTAAGATTTGTGAAAAATGAAACCCCTGAAGGGGAGGAGACAAATCTCCCACTTCGACTTAAATGTACAGGTGGCTCGAGAAGTAGAAATTTAGGTCAGTTGATTTGGCTCAGTTAGTACATTTGATTTTTGACAGTTGGTTTTTAGGACAGTAGAGTTTTAGTACAGTTGGTTTTTAGTACATTTGGGTCCCTCTCGCCACGCCGCTCAAATACGCACTCTGGTATCAAATTGTAAAGTTAAGTTTATACCGACGGCTAACTTTTGTTTGAGAACTGAGCTGATATCATCACGCAAACTTGACGTTGCGCTACCGAACGTCAGCGTGAAATATAAATACAAGTATAATGTACAACGTTTAAAACTAGACCTAAATCGCATATACACGTTGCCTATTCTAGCCAATCACAACGCGTGAAATTAAGTGGTTGAGAGGAACAACCAGCCAGCAGCTCGGATAACGGAGAGGACCAAACAGCTGGGTGGAGGTGCCGAGTTGATAGCTCAATTATAGCGTCAAACGGAAGTACATGCACACGGCTGACGTATATAGACACAAGGGAATAGTCGTATTTTCTTCCTTTTTAGCGGTGCTCAAAGACCCCACCAACAGCTATAGGTTATACGAGTAAGCGGGTGAAAATAAAAAGGATGAAATTGAGGATGAAAAGATGTTTATAAAAACGTCTGTCTTGAGCGAGTTTTGAACCCACACCTGACCTGATTTCATTTTCTAATCTGAATGAGGCACGGGGGTGGCATCAGTTTTCCAATGGTTGTACTAATGAACGAAATGTTTTACCAAAGTTCTTATAGTTCAGTAGAAAGCCAGATCTCCTGAAATCGTAATGAAAGTTGCTGGGGGCATCCTTTAGGCTTCTAGCAGGGCAATTTTAGTTTTATGTTATCTGGGTATAGGCCTACAACATGGAATAGGCCTAATAGGCCTATGTATACAAAGCCTTACTCGAAGGGTAAAACCCAACAACTCCTGCAATCCGGAGTATACTTGCCATGAAATCCCCTGGACCCCTATTCCTGAGATAAATGAGATGTGAGAAAAATAAAAGTGAGTGAGAAAACGATTATCTCACTCATTTTTATTTTTATCACATCTCATTTATCTCAGGAATAGGGGTCCTGAAATCATGTGAGATCCCTGAAATCTCTTGAAATCAATTAAAATCCCTGGAATCTCTTGAAATCCACGAAATCCCTGAAATATCTTGAAATCACTTGAAATCCCTGAAATCTTTTGAAATCCCTGAAATCTCTGGAAATCCCGTTGAAATCGCTGAAATCATTTGAAATCGCTGAAATCATTTGAAATCCCTGAAATCTCTTGAAATCCCTGAAATCTCTTGAAATTCCTGAAAGCTCTTGAAATCACTTGAATTCCTTGAAATCATTTGAAATCACTTGAAACCCCTGAGATCTCTTGATATCCCTGAAATCACCTGAAATCTGAAATCAGGTGTACACCAAATTTGCGAGTTGTAAACCCCTCGGCTTTACTTTAATTCTCATTCGTAGGCCTATTTACACATAAATAAGTACTTCAACTATACATCAGAAAGTTACATATAAGGTATAATATATAGTTCATATTCATGATGTTTTGTGTTAAATATACCTGTTATTCCACCTAATTAGTTATGCAAACATACCTTAAACCTCTTCACAGAGCAGGGAAATAATAATTTATCACTCCAATTATTTCGTATAAGTTCTTTGGTATACAGTATATTACCTTCAACCATAGAATGTTCCAACTTACCGAAGTTGTTCTACTAGATTGGGTATACGGTACGAATGCTGCCAGTGGGCTGGGAAACTATAAGTAAGTAGTAACATAGACGAGGTGGCAAATATTTACACCAGTGTCTATTTGAGGTAATGTGTTTTCATGTTTTAATAAAGAATGTGTACTTTATTGTATATGAGTAACGAGTAAATGGTACCGGTACATCATTTCATTGGATGAAATTTCATAACCTTCCACAATGAAAAAAAAAGAATTAATATATATATATATATATATATATATATATATATATATATATATATATATATATATATATATATATATATATACATATATATATATATATATATATATATATATATATATATATATATATATATATATATATATATATATATATATATATATATATATATATATATATATATATATATACAATGAGAACAAAGTATAAAATGATTGATTATTCATTATTTTTATTTTCACTAGAAACAGATTCACAGAGGATATTTGCAAAAATTTATTTTTTAGAAATCTCGGACATCAAACAACATTCTACCCTATTAAGGGTCAAGTAACAATAGATCCATATATAAGTTTATACACTCATATATCCACTCACGCATATGCTTAGATTATGTCCTACACATCCCTCCCTCCCTCCTCTCACTCTCCAGTGTCTCATATCAACACTATCTAATATCAATAGGATAAGAGTGAAGGAGGGGAGGGAGGTGGGGGGATGACTCCTATTACACTACTGAGGTAAACTAATCTCAAAGTTATATTTCATGTCACATATGAGTACATATACATTGTTTGACTGTGTATGTGGTACAGGTTACGTGTGGTGGCGGTGTGAGTATACATCTCCCGCGACGCACGCACGCACGCACGCACGCACGCACGCACGCACGCACGCACGCACGCACGCACGCACGCACTGCCAGTGTCGCAGCTTCGTGACGCGTGAGCTACACCACCCTTACAACAAACACTATCTAGTGCGCTATTTGCATTCACACACTGCACGCAAGCAACTGTTTCTAAACCCACGTATATATACACTTGGCAACGACAGTCCTGTACTACAGTTAATTAACACAGAAGTTCAATTCATATACATATATATAGGCCTTCAGTTTAACTGGCTGTATTATTACTATACACTATATAGCCTACATTGTCTCACTCTGTTTAATTATTCTGGACAAAGTTTTTAGTAACACCCCCCCCCCCTCTTTCTCCCCAGCCCATTTAGTCACGATTTACGAACACCGCCTCTTGCTGAAGTGGCAGGCGACATTTATAAATTGTAATCCGACCTGAACTTTTAATCTTCTTTTTCATTTATTTATGTTGAATTTAAAGACGAATTGTGATGATAATTAAGATCTGTTGGCGTCGTTGAATGATAAATGGGATATGATATGAAAAGATATATTTTTTTTTTTTAATAACATCGAAACTTGATACAAAATCATTGTTCCCCAATTAAGGCTATGGATGAAAGATAGGATCGTTTGGACGGGGCACCACAAGGGCGATCTTACCACCCCATTTTGATTATTTAAAACTAATGGTCTTCAACACCAGGACTGCGCTGTCTGTGACCATAATTTTTCGCCGTAGATACAAGTCTTTCAGTATAAACACACGAATGTTGATATCTTCCACTTTGAACTAAGTCTCTTGGGCAATGATTACTTCTTTCCCTTGACAGCAGATGTAAAATTGATCATTATACAAAATGCACAAATTAAATTAGTGATAGGCCTATAATGTTATAATTAGGCCTATATATAGGTAAGTTTTGTTAAAAGATATGATAAAAATGTTATTTCAATCGGTTTTTTGGGGCACTATAAGAGGAAGCGTTTGTCCCAGAATTCACTTCGACAACGACCAAGTGAAACAAGGAAAGGCATGTTAAGATGGTCGATCAAGACATGGAACCGAACCCCAGTCTCGGGAATGACAGTACAGCCACTTTAATTCTGTGTAAGTTTTCTTAAAAGCCGAGTTGAAATATTAAAATATTAAAAAAATGAAAACTATATATATCAAAATTGAAATGGATTCGAAGTTGGATTTCAATTAACTCCTATCTCTATACAAATCAGCCGCTGCAGAAATTCTTTGAACGAATTCAATTTCAATGTCTTCGTCTTCATATTTATGAAACGAATGACATTTACAGCGACAAAAGCGACGGGTACATCATATATCTCTAGAATCACGAAGAATATTCCATCACAAATCAATAACTTACTGTCACCGACTTGAAGCTGCAATAACGCGTCACTTGACTTGAAAGTTCAAGTATAACTATACACTCTTTGTCTGGTATAGTTCAAGCTGGCGTACAAGGAACTTTTCACATCAGCGAGACCCCCGTGCCTTTATACATGCAGGCTCGACACATCCGATCGCTAATGGTTCACTCAGATAGGGGGGGGGGGGGGGACTAGACGATAGGAATCAAACTTGGTCTACATTTTCATAGTTCCAGACTTAAGGAGGCAGAACGTCTCCGCTAGGAATGCATAATATCAGTTTAATTAAAACAGATTTTAACAAAGGCACACATTCTGCTGAAAATAAAACACAATGGCCTGCCCGTCATAGGAGAGGGGGGAGAGGGGGAAAGAGAGAGAGAGAGGGAGAGAGTGAGAGAGAGAAAGATAAATAGAGAAACAGGGAGTGAGAGAGAGAGAGAGCTAATAAGACGTACAGCATTAGTTAATACTATATGGGCGTGCATTCTATATGCAAGTCGCTCGATAATAATTGTAGTTGGAGTCGAAAGGACAACTTCTCACAGGATGGATTTAAAAGATATATAAAAGATCTTGTCTTATTTGTCGGTTTATACGATAACAAAAAATATGTGAGCGTCACGTGACATTAATATCGCTCTAGCGTTTGACTTCAAAATTCCACAGCCATGAAAGATACCTTAATTAGGTTGTTGAAAAGATGGATTTCAGCTTTTTTCACTAAAGAAGTTCAGTTTACTGGGAAATACAGTACGGTTGTTCGATTTTTTGAATTAGAAGAAAAAAAACGTTGAAATATAGTGTTGATATTGATATTGGACTGTGCGTTTGTGTGAGAAAATATAAATTCATTATAAACTTTAAAGACCAAGAAGCACGAAAAAATCAAGTTTTTTATGTTTGAAATTCACAATTAGGCTAGGGAATTTGTTGTCATGCATTTCATTATATTATCTTAATTAAAATCTAGACGGGCTATTTATTCTGCTATTCAGATACTGCATGCTAGAAACGCAATGCGTCAACATTTTTTCAGGTCAAGCGAAAAACAATTCAGAAAAAAACTAAGTCAAAAATTACTGTTGAAAACTGAAAAAATAAAATATATTAATAGGCAGTCTCCGAAAAGCTTTAGGTTCGAAATAAAGCTATTTTAGTGAAAATATCGCAAGAAAGCAAGAAATGCAAGAAGTATAAGCCATGAGGCTATTTTAATATTACAACTCCAGTGAAAATGCGTCAACATTCTTGAGAGGATACACAAAGGAACACTTTAGAAAAAAAATATGTCAGAAAATACTGTTGGAAACCGTGAAACAACATATTTTAGTAGCCAGTTTCCGAAAACCAGAAGGTACGAAATAAAGCTATATACAGATGATAATATCGCAATAAAGCAAGAAATAAAAGAAGTATAAAACTATTTTCATAAAGCATCTGGAGTGAAAATGAGTCAATATTTTTTTGCGGTCAATCAAAGAAACACTTTAGAAAAAAACGACGTCAAAAATTACTATTAAAAACTGTAAAACAGAACATTTCAATTGCAAGTCTCCGAAAAGCATAGGTTCGAAATAAATAAAGACAGTTTATTTATGTTCAAACTGAAGTTGCACCAAGCAAATCTTTAGAAAAAAAAAACAACCTCACATACTTGTGTGTTTTCGATAGTTTATTTATCGTGACGTCACAGCAGCGTATAGCTGTCGCTTATCACGAACCTCCGCGGAATGTGGCTTCGGGAAGTCGGAAGTCACGGACGTCGATTTACCGAAATACCAGCTTTTTCGTTGAAACGGCGAGAAATAAAAGAAGTTGAACTTGACAGGATAAAAAATCTTTTTAGTACTTACATGAACCACACAACCGATGTCGTGTAATTCTCATATTTATATATTCTTGAAATACTCAAATTTGCATATAAAAAATTTACATTTTACAATTTGCAATTAGAATGTCATAATCAATGTATACAATAATTTAGTACATTAATTGAAGTACAAAATTACCATGGTAACCAAGGGTGATAACAACTAACAAGTTAGTCCACACAAAACTTATATGTGTGTAAATATGTAGGGGGGATGTATACCGTAATGTATTTGGTATATCTTGTAATATGTGTGTATTGACGTGTCAAATATCATGTAATGATCAATAATGGCAATAAACAATAATAATTACACGAGCTTTAGCGAGGATTCAATTTGACATACAGAAAAAAATTGGTGTTCGTTCTTATGTTTTTTTTTTTTTTTTTTTGCCGGTTCTCTACAGGTCAAACGGCTACAGCTATCAACTTCAAACTTTTTATCAATATGCTTCCTCATCTAACTTAGATCTGTATAGTTTTGTGGCATTATCGGAAGGTAACTTTTTTTTTAATGAATTTTAGACATTTCAAAAACTCGTTAGAATAACACAGCGGAAAAAAAAAAATTATTTTCCAAAAAAAAATGAAATTTTGCATGAAGTTGAGTTACATTCTGATACACATTTATGAAAACTTTCAGCTTGATCGGGTGAGCCATTTTGTACAAAAACCATAAAATGTGCTAAATTGGTACCACTTGAAGCAGTTTTTACCCTATACTTACTTAAATGTCACCCAATTGGCGAATGTAGGCAAAAGTTTGGCAAAAAAGTCGACATACTATTACTATCCGCTCGTTCAACAACGCATATATGGCGTTTTCCTAGTAATAATAATAATAACACATTTGATATTCGTAAAACGGGACCTTAGTATTATAGTGGGCCTATTATATAGTATCACATTTATTATATAGGCTACAGATTAGGCCTACAGTATTATACGCATGTATATATAGTATTATATTGATCACAGTTTGACATCGAATATCATGATGTGATACCCTCCAAAAAGACATATCCACAAAACAAATGTATAAATCCCTCCAAATCTCGTCTGAAAGACTCGAATAAAAGAGTCGATTATCGATGATTTGTCCCGATTAGCTTCATAGAATGTGAACAGAGAGCAGCTCTCGATCAAGTGAATTACTGTATACATCGACACGCAATCGAATAACAATTGTTATTGAAAGTTGCCCCGTGGTGTTCGTATAGATTATATACATCGCCTATCGGTGCACGGACAGTTGACTGAGCATTTACATATATACATGAAAAAGGATGAATGTATGCGCGGATCGTTACTCTCGCCATATATACTATTGTTCACGGAAGAAGGTCGTCTACCAACCTGACAAAAAATAATATCAATGTTATTTTGGTATTTTTAAAGTTACCGTTATTTTCACGGACGAGATTTACAATTAGGAAATACAATTACATCATTCAATAGCGTTAAATTGTTGGAAAATAGCACGTTTTTAATAATTGGATGAGCGAAGCGAAGACTCAATTACACAATACCGAAAAAAAAGTGCCTGTTTTTTTTTTTTTTTTTTTTTGTTCGCGCTCCACAGGTCAGACAAAAATTCAAAATCAGTTGAAACTTGGCACACACATGAAACCCTATCTGACTTGATGCTGTATAGTTTTGAGGCGCGATCGGTTTAACAACTTCTGAGAAAACTCATTCCAAAGTTTTCAAAAATCCCATTAGAATAAGCCAGAGGAAAACATTCGTGAAAAATATTTCATCTGAGAGGATTCAAATTCTCAGAGAATTTCAATCTGATAATGATACACATTATTCCAAACTTTTACTCGAATCGGATAAGCCGTTTCGATGTAAAAAAATATATAATGTTATTTGTGTCAATTATTCAAAGCTATTAAGATACCTATTAAATCAAAGCAACAAGTGTCACCACTCTATTGTAAACGATTAAAACAAAGCCTTCTTTATTATTATATAAACTAGGCAAACGCGTTATGTGTTTCCGCGTTGATGGATGAACTGGATCCAAAGATCAACTTATCTTTGGATTGGTTATTATATATATATACACCTTGAGATCCAAACCATTACATCACTGCCATCTTATTTCACATTAATAATTTATATAATAATAAAGAAGGCTTTGTTTTAATCGTTTACAATCAAGTGGTGACACTTGTTGCTTTTATTTAATAGGTATCTTAATAGCTTTGAATAATTGACACAAATAACATTATATATTTTTTTACATCGAAACGGCTGATCCGATTTGAGTAAAAGTTCGGAATAATGTGTATCATTATCAGATTGAAATTTTCTGAGAATTTGAATCCTCTCAGATGAAATATTTTTCACGAATGTTTTCCTCTGGCTTATTCTAATGGGATTTTTGAAAACTTTGGAATGAGTTTTCTCAGAAGTTGTTAGACCGATCGCGCCTCAAAACTATACAGCATCAAGTCAGATAGGGGTTCATGTGTGTGCCAAGTTTCAACTGATTTTGAATTTTTGTCTGACCTGTAGAGCGCGAACAAAAAAACAAAAAAAACAAAAAAAAACAGGCACTTTTTTTTCGGTATAGTGTAATTGAGTCTTCGCTTCGCTCATCCAATTATTAATGTAAAATAAGATGGCAGTGATGTAATGGTTTGGATCTCAAGGTGTATATATATATAACTAGGCAAACGCGTTATGTGTTTCCGCGTTGATGGATGAGCTGGAACATATCAACTTATCTTTGGATTGGTTATTATATATATATATATACACCTTGAGATCCAAACCATTACATCACTGCCATCTTATTTTCCATTAATAATTTATATGATAATAAAGAAGGCTTTGTTTTAATCGTTTACAGTCAAGTGGTGACACTTGTTGCTTTGATTTAATAGGTATCTTAATAGCTTTGAATAATTGACACAAATAACATTATATATTTTTTTACATCGAAACGGCTGATCCGATTTGAGTAAAAGTTCGGAATAATGTGTATCATTATCAGGTTGAAGTTCTCTGAGAATTTGAATCCTCTAAGATGGAATATTTTTCACGAATGTTTTCCTCTGGCTTATTCTAATGGGATTTTTGAAAACTTTGGAATGAGTTTTCTCAGAAGTTGTTCAACCGATCTTGCCTCAAAACTATACAGCATCAAGTCAGATAGGGGTTCATGTGTGTGCCAAGTTTCAACTGATTTTGAATTTTTGTCTGACCTGTGGAGCGCGAACAAAAAAACAAAAAAAAAAAAAAAAAAAACAAAAAAAAAAAAAAAAAAAAAAACAGGCACTTTTTTTTCGGTATAGTGTAATTGAGTCTTCGCTTCGCTCATCCAATAACCAATCCAAAGATAAGTTGATATGTTTCAGCTCATCCATCAACGCGGAAACACATAACGCGTTTGCCTAGTAATATCGGAATTTGTATATATGTAATGGCTGTTTCCCAATTAAGAATCCACGGGAGTCGATTCAGCGAAATATCAGTTTTTTTGATGATAACTTTTGAAGGGTATGAAATCGAAATTCTAATACGTTAGAAACACAGATAATTATAATTGTTTCAAGATGATATAAGTTATAATTATTCGAGTCACGTCGCATAACTCTCAAGCGTATACAGCTAGAAAATGTTTTTTTAAAACTGTAGACGCCTACACTTGACAGTTAATATACGACATGACTTGAATAGTTATTACTTATATCATCTTGAAGCTGTAATAATTATCTGTATTTCTCGCGTATTAGAATTTCGATATCTCATACCGTTCAAAAGTTATCACCAAAAAACTGATTTTCGCTGAATCGACTCCCGTGGGCATGAGGATGAATTAGTAAGACCATTTTGAAACGGCACCTCCACGATTATTTCACTTTTTCGAGGCGGTTTTGTCACCGATATAAATAATTATCTCTAGAGTATTTTCAATTCAAAACGATTTTAAATTTGACACCAGGACCAAGACTGCGCCGTCTGTTTCATTATAAAATTCATAATATTATATACCAATATAATATTTGTATTTTTCACAGATTTTTGTTGGTATAGACAACATTCTTCTCTGGTTGATACGTCTAGCCTATATATACGATCATACATATCTATGGACATCACTCTACATCAGACATGCATACAGCGGTATAAAGGAGATAATTCTATACCCCTAAGCAATTGCGATAGACGCTAAACGTCCTACATCGATTTCCAATAATTGCCAGTATAGATACAATCGTTTGAAACGCCGACAAACAAACAGACAGACAAGAGCTCTGGAGTTACAGCAGCACTGTTTGTTTGTTACGTATTTGTTTAGTTGTTTGTTTCAGTTCCATGTCGATTGCTACTCTAACTCTCCAGAGTGATCGATATACATCATTGATACAATGCCAATATTTGATACTTATATAGCTAAATATAGGCCACCTCTGCCCTATATTATATATAGACAATTCAATACTGTATATACACTTTTTTATTGGTGCAACTACCCCACCAACAGCTAGGTTATTTGGGGTACTAATGAGTGTGTGATGAAGTGATGAAAAGTGGAAGGATGTTAACAAAAAGACATGTCTTTTATTAAATCATAATACCCCGAGAATTCCACAGTTATGCTAATATAACCGAGGGGTTAACAACTCGCAAATTTGGTGTAGGCCTACACCTGACCTCAGATTTCAAGAGATTTCAGAGATTTCTAATTATTTCAAGGGATTTCAAGAGATTTCAGAATTTTAAATGATTTCAAGGGATTTCTGAGATTTCAGAAATTCAAAATGATTTCAAGAGATTTCAAATTATTTCAAGGGATTTCTGAGATTTCAGAGATTTAAAATGATTTCAAGGGATTTCTGAGATTTCAAAAGATTTCAGGGATTTCAAGGGAATTTCAGAGATTTCAAATGATTTCAAGGGTTTTCTGAGATTTCAAAGATTTCAGGGATTTCAAAGCAAGTGTACACCAGATTTTAGGAGTTGTTAACCCCTCGAATATAACGATGATATTTGTGTTTGTTATGTTGATACACGAGCACCTTCTTTCGTGAATACAAGTATACTATACATTTCATATATATATATATATATATATATATATATATATATATATATATATCTCGCTCATCTTACAATCCATACGTAACATTGCGTTTTATACGTCTTTCTCAGTTCGCTATTCCGTTATATTACGTACGTAATGGAGTAAAATACTGGATAAATTATTCTGAATAAGTTTATTCTAAAGTCTCTCGTTCTTCAACTCCTGACATTTCGTTATATCGACTCCCACATGTTCTCAGTCTCTACGCCATGTCGATTGGGATCCCCAACCCGAGATCGTAAGATTTTCCCCCAACACATACGTTAGTCAAGTTACATAATAAATGTATGAAAGCAGTTCCGGCGAATCAATCTGAAACTTTGAGGTGCACTCCCCCAGACTGGCTGTAGCAAGGATAATATTGCACACTCGCATGCAAAGTATAGATTGAAAAACGGCCAGTCAAAGGTGTGGTAGCGCATCGAGCTACAATGTAAAGGCATGCGCAAAATGGTACTCGCTATACATATATACATATATATATATATATATATATATATATATATATATATATATATATATATATATATATATATATATATAAATATATATATAATGTGTCCCACGGGCTTCATTAAAGTATATAATCAAGTACTCAGACAATGTCACTGTTTTACCTGTATCATTAGTTATCTCTCTCTCTCTATCTCTCCTCTCTCGTTCTTCATTTCTCTCCATCTTTCTTCCTCTCTTTCTCTTTCATTATTTATCTCTCTCATTCTTCATCTCTCTCTCTCTTCCTCTCTCCTTCTCTTTTTTCGTTTCTCTCCTCTCTCGTTCTTCATCTCTCTCTCTTCCTCTCTCCTTCTCTTTCTTCATTTCTCTCTCTCTCTCTCTCTCTCTCTCTCTCTCTCTCTCTCCTTCTCTTTCTTCATTTCTCTCCTCTCTCGTTCTTCATTTCTCTCTCTCTCTCTCTCTCTCTCGCTCTCTATCTCTCTCCTCTCTCTCTCTCGCTCTCTCTCTCTCTCTCTCTCTCTCTCTCTCACATGTGCAATAGACGGCTACTGCAGTGGTCTCCAGCGACGACTGATATCAAAACACAACAGTATGATGACTGTCCCGTGGAAGTGCGACGAGAGTATTCATCTATATATTTGTATATCCACGAAAGAGGAAGGTTCCAAGCGACCGTCCAGTCTATTCCACAACAGTAGCGCGCGGGTGTTTCGCTCCTTCTCTAGCGCATACAACATGTAGTATATTTCCGAAAGAGAAAGGTTCCGAGCGACCGTCCCCTCTATCCCACACCACTAGCGCGCGGGTGGTTCGTCCCTTCTCTCAATCATACAACATGTATATTTCTATCCACAAAAGAAGGTTTCGAGCGACCGTCCCCCCTATATCACACCACTAGCGCGGGGGTGGTTCGCTACTTCTCTCGTCCATTCAATATATTCTACATGGCGTTCTTTACCAATCTATACTTCTATCCACGAGAGCTGTAAGTTCTCAAAGAGATCCTTATGATACTATAATTAGTCCGTATTACACGATGCAGGGTTCATACTAGATTGGACTAGATTTTTTGTTAATTAAATTAGGTTTCATTAGTATCGCCTAGCATAGATTCTTATTCGCTATGCCCTTATTTATACGGTGGATTGCAAAGACGGAGTTTAAACCCCGGCCTACCTTGTCGCCGTCCAAGTAAGAAATTGCATTGCAGCCACAATGCAATTTCTTACTTGGACGGCGTCTAAGGTAGGCCGGGGTTTAAGCTCCGTCTCTGCAATCCACCCATAAAGTCTTCGCTGAAGAGATGCTCGTCGTATCTTATTTATTTATTTAATCATAAATATTGGGTTTAATGACGTACTCTACTGATGACTACGATCTATTGGCGTTGGGGAATGATATGAGATCATGGGATGATGAGATGAGACTCATGAAAGGTTATTTTATCAGGTGTTTTTTAAATGTGGGAATCCCAGTATTGACCTAAACAACAGAGAGAAACTACTAAAAAAATCACAGGTCAGAATGATCGCACATTGAGGGAATCGAACCCCGGTCTCCTGAATGACGGTTCAGTGTGTATAGTCACTCGACCACTAAAATCGGGCGTGGGTTCGAGTCCCGCAATGAGTCATGTGAACATCATTCTCATCACCCGTTCATTCGAACCCCTGCATATTACAACTGTTGGTGGGTTCGTTAAACAACAGTTTCAACCATACAATTATTTCTAAAATAATTGTGCAATTCCTCTCTTGCTGGGATAATTAATTCTGTTTCAATCAAATCAATGTTTCAAATCAATTGATCTGTGTCAAACTGTTATGATGAACTTTGTGAATTCTAAGTTCATCATAAAAGTTTGACTTATGTATATTGACTTCTTTCAAAACATAACAAACATGTTTGGAGTGAAAAACTACATTTAAAAAAATGACTACTCAATTCCAACACTACTATGCCTCTGTCAAGTGAAGTAATTCGTGAAAGAGACAGACAACAATGTCATTCAATTGAAATTACCCGATCACAATCTTCCTCAGATCCACAGTTCACTGTGCTGTTAATGGGAATCACTTGTTGGATGAACAAAGGGAAGACTCAATACGATTCTTGCGGAATTTGCCTGCCGTGATGATGTGTATGTTTTTCATACACGCTCAACATGTCAAATTCACTACTCGATGTGAAAGTTGATTTTAAAACTAACAATCGGGCATCCTAAATATACTAGAACTATCGCTTTTGAGAAGATTTGGGCCAGTCTCATCAAATATCAGTGATAACATTTCATATACAAAGTACGTGAGAATAACACGTAAGCCAAAAATCAACATCACATAATTTTTGGGATCTGAATTTTCTCGAAAAAAAAATGAAAACGTTTTTTTTTTCAAAACCAACATAATGAGAAGCCAACATAATGAGAAGCCTACAACAATAAAAAATTATGGATTTCAATTTCAATGGAATATTGATTTTTGAGAAATTAGTCAATATTTTCCCCAATACGTTATATACACCGTTACATCTGTTTAGTCATACGTACTTGTAGTTGTATCCACAAAAAACCGAGGGGTTAACAACTCCTGAAATCTGGTGTACATACTTCTCATGAAATCTTCCTGGATTCCCTTGAAATATTCTTGAAATTCCTTGAAATCTTCTTGAAATCCCGTGAAATCTCCCTTGAAATTTCTTTCAAATCCCTTAAAACCTTCTTGAAATCCCTTGAAATCTCCTTTAAATTCCTTGAAATCTTCTTGAAATCCCGTGAAATTTCTTTTAAATTCCTTGAAATCCCTTGAAATGTCCTTTAAATTCCTTGAAATCTTCTTGAAATCCCGTGAAATCTCCCTTGAAATTTCTTTTAAATCCCTTGAAATCTTCTTGAAATCCCGTAAAATCTCCTTGAAATTCCTTGAAATCTGAAATCCGGTGTACACCAAATGTACTAGATGTTTAACCCTCGCAAAAAGCGAAAGGTGGTTCCTAGCGATCGTACCCCGGCCCTATCCCACACCACTGACGTACAGATGGTTGGCGCTTTCAACTTCCTTAGATACCAGTACATTATAACGTCAACATTATACGTTTTCAAATAAATCACTATACATAAGTCCAACAGTAACAAGGTCTATGAAAACTAAATTTCTGTCATGGGAAGCTCATTAATCTGAACCACAACTCCAAGACTTTATACCCAAGACTTTATATTCGCATGAGATCACAACTCGAACCACTCGGTCGCTATTGGAGAGGAATAGGGGAGACGGTCGATCGGAACCTCAATATCTCGTATATACATTACTACAGTCTGCAATAATGCCATTCAAAATAAGAACAGAAATGGAAAAAAACAAGTCACGATAAGGACTATAATTGCTAGTAAATAGCTCCATATTCGGTATACACAGACGCATGCTGTTTGAAGCTATACGTAGATCAAGAAGGCTCAAACCACTTCGGAATTTTAAACACATATTTTACACATACGGGAATTTAATAGAACACATAATTCGAATAATCAATGGTGGATTTATGGTTGCTGAGTCACCAAGAGTGATAACTCTCTAGCCTGTCGAATATATCTAGCAAATATGGTAGAATGTTGAAAATACTAGCTCGTCATTTCAACATCATATAAAGATATTTGCAATAATTACCTCGTATAGAACACGATTTTTTTTTGTACTGAGATGAATATGCTTGCATTGGAATGGATACCTGAGTGTATAGATGAACTGCAAAAAAAATGGTATTGAAAATAATACTCAATATACACTTGCAATTCTTACAAACGCTATCTGCCGGAATTGTCACAAACCAAAATAACCAATGCCATCTGGGTTCTATTCTAATTTGATTCCAAGCATGGCTTGCGATCATCCTGACAGTGAACTGAGCGTAACCGATCTCAATCCGAACTGAAAACTTGCCATGTATTCAACGCGATTGTTATAGATGCAGTCCCACGAACAGTACTATTGTATGATTGTATCCAATTGTTACGGTCGAACTTTGAAGTGTATACATGAGGAATTGTGAACACGAAAAAGGAACTCAATACCGTTTTCAATACGAAAAATAAATCGTGTATATGGGGTTAAGCATATGAGATTCATTAATCATCATTGCAGACTTGATCGGGTTTGCAGAAAGCCCCCCCCCCCAAAAAAAAAACTTATATTTTATGGAAAATCCACCTTAGAAGAACCCACATGACCTAGTCAAAAACCCAGCTTAGTTGAACATTGTTTTATTAGACGAGCTTTAGCGAGGATTCAATTTGACATACTGAAAAAAATTGGTGTTCGTTTTTATGTTTTTTTTTTTCGGTTCTCCACAGGTCAAACGGCTACAGCTATCAACTTCAAACTTTTTTTCATAATGGTTCCTCATCTAACTTAGATCTGTATAGTTTTGTGGCATTATCGGATGGTAACTTTTTTTTATGAATTTAAGAAATTTCAAAAATGCCCATTAAAATAACACGGCGGAAAAAAAAGAAAATATTTTTATTATCAAAAAAAAATGAAATTCCGCGTGAAGTTGATTTACATTTTGATACACATTTCTGAAAATTTTCAGCTTGATCGGGTGAGCCATTTCGGAGATAAACCATCAAATGTGCTAAATTGGTACCACTCGAAGCAGTTTTTACCCATTTCTAACTTAAGAGCCCGTATCCTAGCTGAGAATATTTCTCTTCGACATGCGCGACCCAAGTTTGGTGTGCGATTTTGGTACTCGGTAGTGGACAGCTATCTCTCTCAGTTTCCTAAGGCTATCTCTCTCTCTTGTAACTTGAAGTGTTCATCAAAAAAGACGTGCACTTTGGAAACAACATTTGACCGTTCCGATTTACCGCCTTCTCTATAAGTTAACAAATACACTCGGGGGTCCTAGACCGTCATTCTGCGTGTTGTCACTAGGTTGTCACAAAAGCCATCTGAATAGCAGGTAGTATTTTGAAGACATATTTGGTAAACGTTTTAGCTATGGCTCTCACAATAAACTCATTCAGATTCCATCACAGATAATCGAGCTGTGATTCCATACAATATGCTGTTATTTCTGAAATCGAGGAAAGTAATATTCACAATTTTTTTCCTCATAACATTGATACTGGATACAAAATCATTGTTCCCCAATGAGAGAAAATATACCACAAGCTGTGTATTTCATTGATACTTATATTGGTTAGTCACAATTGCTACTTGTATTCGAAAGTAGGGGTATACGGAGATTATGTTGACCACAAGGAAGTAAATGCAAATTTACAAATAATCATGCTGATAATAACTAAGTATAATTCGTAGGAAAATATCATAACAAATGATGAATGATCAATTATTAGACGAGCTTTAGCGAGGATTCAATTTCACATACTGAAAAAAATTGGTGTTCGTTCTTATATATTTTTTTTTTATGTTCATTTGTCGGTTCTCCACAGGTCAAAAGGCTACAGCTATCAATTTCAAACTTTTTTTCATCATGGTTCCTTATCTAACTCAGATCTGTATAGTTTTGTGGCATTATCGGATATCAACTTTTTTTTTATGAATTTCAGAAATTTCAAAAATACCCTTAAAAATTTAAAAAATTTAAAATTTTAAAATTTTTATTTTCCAAAAAATTGAAATTTTGTGTGGAGTTGAATAACATCTTGATACACATTTCTGGGAATTCTCAGCTTGATCGCGTCAGCCATTTTGAAGAAAAAACACGAAATGTGCTAAATTGGTACCACTCGAAGCCGTTTTTACCCATTTATAACTAAAATGTTACCCAATTGGCGAATTTAGGCAAAAGTTTGGCAATGAAGTCGACATACTATTACTTTCCGCTCGTCTAACAACGCGTATATAGCGTTTTCCTAGTCATAAACAAATGATAAGATGAGTGCAAAATGAGTAGTGAGACTAGTGGATCGGTGGCTGAACCGGCATTCAGGAGACCGGGGTTCGATTCTGGACAGAGACCTCCAAGAAGAGTTTTTTCGTGGTGTCCCTCTGTCGTTTAGGTTCATACTGGGATGATTCCTTTGCAACAGACCACGACCGACTCCTTTTTACTATACAAAAACACATAATAAAGTAACCTTCCATCTAATCTTCTCATCAGTCATCACCTTATTCATCATTCACCGACGCCAATAGGTCTTAGTCATCATTCATTACTGTGCTTAGTTGAACCCAACATAAAAACATAAATGAATGCGTCAAAAGTACAATGTTATGTCGATTTTAGATTTTGTGTAAGCTTATTTTCAGTTATTATGCCCATACTAGGATCGCTTTCAGAATTATTTCATGCATATATTTAATATTTCATTGATTAAATTATCACAATATGTAGTATTTACATAATAGTTGAATGGTCAATCGGAGACTAAATCTGAAATGATAAACAAATTCACACATTTTTACAGTGATTTATTATTGGTTTAGTTTTTTTAAATGGAATGGCAAAGTGATGAAGACAACTGCCAATACAGCATGTATTTGTATACGATCTTTGTACATATTTCAAGAATAATTGTTTTCGCTTCGTATAGGCACATGTGTTTCTTCTTTCACAAAATCTGACAACAATGAACTGTGAGCGGAAAATTATACAGCCCAATATTCTGAGAGAATAGAGAGGAAATATATTTATTTTCAAAACAAGTGAACGCAAGTGTCAGGCCAATCAAGCAACTCATTAGTGGAAGTTTTCTCAGGACACATTTTTCGAAGAGAATAAGATAAGATGATCGTGAAAAAATTCACACTGATCAGTCGTAGCTGCCTACACTGAAAATATGTGTGCATGTATAGGTCAACTTCACCTATATGAACCTTGACTGATCCAGGCCCAGCTAAGGCACTGCTTCATACATTCCAGTCAAGCGGGGCTTAGGTTCGAGCCTCGCATATGACATGGGTTTTTATGAACATCATCCGTCTCTCTTCTGCGAGCTCACTCGTACCCCCTAATAACCTAGCTGTTGGTGAGGTCGAAATCTAAGGTAGCCGGCAAAAAGACCGCGAACAATTTTATCTCGCGGCAATAATATCGAGTAGGGTGAAATGACCGCACGTACATAAGGTCGCGGAGAAGAAAATATCGCGAGCCAAGTGAGCGCGGGTAAAAATACCGTGGAGGTAATAAGATCGTGAACAAATAATCGCGGGCAAAAAGATCGCGGGATCAAACAAAACTGGGCATTTTTCAAACTATTCGAATATGCGTGTGATCAAATTTGAAAGATGATCCATATATATATTTATATATATATATATATATATATATATATATATATATATATATATATATATATATATATATATATATATATATATATATATATATATATATATATATATATATATATATATTATGTATATATATATGTATATATATATATATATATACATATATATATATATATATATATATATATATATATATATATATATGTGTGTGTGTATATATATATATATATATATATATATATATATATATATATATATATATATATATGTATATATATATATATATATATATATATATATATATATATATATATATATATATATAAATATATATATATATATATACACATATATATATATATATATATATATATATATATATATATATATATATATATATATATATATATATATATATTCACATCATCAGAACCCTAACAATGTGGAAAGTAATCAATTTTGTTTCAAATATGATGATTTTAAAATTCGTTTCAATATTAAATCTTACTGTAGTTTTTTCCTATATTCGTTTCTGTCTACAATAAATGATCATAGCATATTTGAAACTGATTAGGAATTATATTAATTATATTGTGACCATTTCTTGGAATGATTCAGCGATCAAATTTCAAATTTCAATTGTGAAATCACTCAATCAATGTGGAAACATGAAATGTGATAAATCGTGTTTATTATATTTTGTGTCGTTTTTCACGTTATGTTTCTCATGTTATGTTTCACTGTAGAATATAATGATGGGCTACTAACAATGTGTTAACAATGTGTGAGTTAAACAACTCGAGAAGTCGAATTTCAACACTCCATAATTCATCAAACGATAATAAATGTAATTGTAATAGTTTTAATTCTGATTTTGAGCATTGACCCTAAAAATGAGTTTCTACTTGGGTATGAAGTCAACTGGAATTATTTTCACTGAATCGGTGAGAAATGCACCTAGGACTGAAATAAAAAATGTATTCTTGTTGTAATGAGAATGTGAAGACACTTACAACTAAATACAATTGATTGGTGTGATATATCGGTATATTGGTTTTCAGCTAATCACTTTTATTCCGTTCCAAGAAAGGTTCATTTGGAGTGACAGCACTCATGGCTCGGGTCCACTTCCTACCTAGGTTGACAAGTGGAAAGGGGATGATTTTCAAAGAGTTCCAGTGTCACCGCTAGATGGAGGAGTTTTCCAACTTATAATTTGGACAAAATCTAGTTACTGTAAGTTACATGACACATTTTGATCAAGGAAAACGGGAAGACTGTTGAATTATAGGCAAATCAAGATTTTGAATATTGATGAGAAAGGTTGAACTTGAAGATGTGCGTTTGTAATTTTTTTCTAGTTATATTCGGTAACCGGGAATTAGGCAATGAAAACCATCAAATTGGCACTTTTTGATTCAAAAATTGCTCCATATTAAAATTATTCTTCAATATTCAACTAGGCATATCCAATTGTGAGAGTATCGTTTATCAATTGCTTTTTATCGCAAATCCGTAGTGTTTGTAGTTCTTGAGATATTTGTGATGGAAGTGCACCCTGTACTCAACATGAAATCTGTCTAAGATGCGGGCTCTTAAATGTCACCCAATTGGCGAATGTAGGCAAAAGTTTGGCAAAGAAGTCGACATACTATTACTATCGCGTATTATATACGCGTATATAGCGTTTTCCTAGTTTGTATATGTAATCAAACTTATTTTGATTGAACAGTGCAAAACTTGGTCTCAACACTTTGTTGCCTTTATTTACTCTAGTTTTGCTTGTCAGTCATAATGACACATGATCCATTGTACGCCTGGCTAATCGAGGAAACACTCTTTGTCCATGAAAGAAGAATGCTCACAGTATTGGATGAGCGTACAAGCGAAGACTCCTAATTGCCTGTGTGTTTGTCTACACGCCTGCCAGCTACATAAACTTGTATCTATACGACAGGTCGTTTACAAACATTACAAACACAAAAATCAGTCTATATATGTATATGGCTGTGTTGTCGATGCTTTTTATTGACGAAATTCACAATTTGAACAACACAACACCTTCAACAATCGGTAAATAGTTGCAGTGAGTTAATTATTATTCAAATTTACTAGCGTTTTTACAATTATAGTTGTATAGTTAGTTGACTATTACTTCATCTTTCGTGACAACAAGTATATATTATTTAATCTTGTAGAGGATTCTTTCACACGCACTTTACATGAAAAACCGGCAACCTTCAGAAACTATACTACATAAACAATGAGACAGTTCTTGAGAACTTTGTGGTTAGTACAATATCTTAGATGAAATATTTTTCTACATGTATAGTCAATTAGTGTCAACAATGATCCGGAATACACGCCATCGGAATACGGAGTTCACTGAGCCAACCCGCTAATTCGCATCCCCAAATAACCTAGCTGTTAGTGGGGTCGAAACAATACTCATCACCTGATGAAGCACCACAATTTTCAGAAAACAGGATAATAATGATAATAATTTTCATCAATCCTATGATCACGTGATGTTGGACGCATGTCATGCAGCTATATACATGTAAGTTGTACGATGTATACGATGATACAAAATACAGTTCCATGATATAGGCATCCATCTCAATTCGCATTGTATAGTTACATGTAAAAGCATAAAACACTTTCATAATCAGTCACTGTTAAAAAATTCGTCAAAACTATAAAAACATTTTCCAATTAACCAGGCTTTCAATGCACACTTGAACTGCGAACCGTATATACACACGTTTCAATTTTAGGAGAACTTTTTGCCTGAATATATATATATATATATATATATATATATATATATATATATATATATATATATAATTTATATATATATATATATATATATATATATATACATATATATATATATATATATATACATATATTTATATATATACATATATATACATATATATATATATATATATATATATATATATATATATATATATATATATATATATACATATATATATATATATACATATATATATATATATATATATATATATATATATATATATATATATATATATATATATATATATATATATATATATATAGGCCCTCTTTCGGAGATATTATTCTTATGCTTGTCATTTATTGCCTTTCAGCAGTGTTTAATTGTTCGTTATTTGCAAGAGAGATGTTTGTAGCTTTGCGCAGATTCGGTGGAAGAATTTGCATTTCTCGTATAATTACCGTGTGTAAGTTCACACCTACATATTATATAACTTATATAGTAATTTTCAACAAAAACAAAGCCGGTTGTTATAACAAATCATGATACAAATAATAAACAAACACACAATGGTATATAATTAAATTATAGAATGTCCATCATAATAAACTCGTGAACAGGAAAATAATTAATACTAATTGAGAGAAATAATTATATATGAATAACAAGATATAATAATGCAAGATGGGATGTGAATTATTGTTCGCTTACTGACCCCCACCAACAGCTAGGTTATTTAGGGGTACGAATAACCGTTCACTACAAAAATGACGTTTGCAAAAGCTTACCCCCCCCCCATGTGCCTTATCCGGGACTCGAACCCAAGCCCGACCTGACTGAGTAGCCGAAAGGTTGGCCGTTTTAGGCATATTAAGACGATAATGCAATGAAATGGGGTGATCGGTATAAAAT
>OZ023332.1:19016612-19176612 GCA_964007535.1 Brachyptera risi | reverse complement strand
TATATATATATATATATATATATATATAATTTATAATATAATATATTATTTATATTTATATATTATTTTTAATATATATAATATATAATATATATATATATATATATATATATATATATATATATATATATATAATTATTATAATATATATAATTATTATACCAAGATGAGAAAATACTAATCTCACCGATATAATGGTGTATATAGCCGAGGTATTTCAAAAATCGATCATTTTTTCATGATGAGATTTACTATTGGAAACACAACTATGTCTTTCAGCAGCGTTTGATGTTAAAAGATGCAGCATATTTTGTATAGGCCTACAATTTCAGAAGATTGTACAGCTATTAGTTGGAGAAAACACATTTCTTTCGTAGACATAAGTAATGGGAGCCTCACGCTCATCAAACTTAACGCATGCATTCTATAGTATCTCCAATCAAAAAGCCACGTTTAGTTGATATGGAAGACTTTTATTTTTATTTCACCTCGCAGGACCAGACCAAGTTAGGACCGTCTCGGTCGAGTGAAACCTTCTGGTCACCGAAGTATCTCGAGGAAGTATACTGAACGTTTGTTTTCATTTTCGTTTCTATTCTTTTCAATTGTCAACTCATTCCTCACCTATTTTCTCCTTCATTTTTATCTTCCCTTGCTTTTCCCTCCTTGTTCGCTCCCTCCTTATGCTTATAACATCCCCAAACGTGAACAACTATGATAGTACACGGACATGAACATATAGGCTCAAAATGACAGTGCTTCTGAAAATACAGATAATCATCTTTACTATTGTTTTTCTCGCGGTTTTTCTATTTTCTCGAACCAGTGTAATTGAACGAAAAGTATATACAACTCTCAAGATAATTTTACAAAAAAAAAATAGGAAAAATAGAAAAATAAGGAAATTCTTTTGTGGTGAATTCTAACAGTTTTAATTGATGAGCGTAGCGAAGTCTCCATCTCACTCTTATAGGGCTTTGTCTGTGTGTTTTTGTTTGTAAGCACTCCACAGGTCGCAAGGGTTGACTGATGAACATGAAACTTTTTTTGTACACGCAAACTCATCCAACTTAGAACTGTATAGTTTTTGGAATGAATCGGTTGGACCGATTCTGAGAAAAATCATCTCAAAGTTTCTAAAAACCCCATAAGATTTGGCTGGGCGGAAAATGTTGAAAAATAAAATCTCTCCAAATGAGATGAAATTTTCTCTAAATGTGTATACATGGATTTTACACATTATTACGATCTTGTAAGCAATCCTGATCAGTCGTTTTGAAGAAAAAAAATAAAATGGCTGATAATATTCATAAAATATATCATAAAAATTGTGACAGAATCAAGTTGTCGAGATTCACTGCTTTCTAGATTCAAGAGTTGACCAAGGATGAAGTATTTTTTATATGCGTCAAGGTGTGTAGAATACCAGAGTCAATGAAGTGGCAAGAGAAGAACTACTTCAACGACTTTTATAGCTTATTCAGATATCAAGGTGTGTAGAATACCAGAGTCGATAAAGTAGCAAGGGTAGAACTAATTTAACGACTTTTATACCTCTCGCTCATCTTACAACGCATATTACGCGTTTGACTAGTTTAAGATGATACGTCAGTGAATATCAAGAATGTGATGAAATTGATTCAATTCACAGAAATAGAATGTCCGAATAATCAACGAGCAAAACATTATCTTGGAATTTATTTACATTTTATCCAATCGCACTAGTTCGTACACTTATAAAAAAAATAGCAAGAATGAATATATTTTTCATAAGCACAGTGCATGCACCCCCTTAAACTCAAAATTATTTTTTGATTATTATTTTGGTTGTTTTATGATGGTCAACAATCACCCCAACATCATGTTGACATAGCCGTTTAGAGGTTCACTCCGACCCAGTGTCCTATACAGGTTATGGTTTAATAGGTCCCATGAATAGTTTGCATGTCAAGCATGCACTTGAACAACAACAACAACAACAATAACGTGACAATATTCACGTATCACGCTATCACGTATGCAGTGTACTTGATTCATGTATGTATTATTTATAAATTGGGTTTGGCGACGCACTGTGATGACAACCATTTGTATTATTATTACGACTGATTAATGAGTTTTTTCTATTCATATTGGTTTTAACGGCGCACTGTACTGATCGTAAGATCTATTGGCGTCAGTGAATGATATATGAGATGATGAGATGAAAGGTTATTTTATTAGGTGTTTGTGGATAGTGAGAAGGAGTCGGTAGTGACCTGTTATTAAGAAACCCGTCCAGAACTGACCTGAACGACAGAGGGAAACCACGAAAAAACCCTGACGGGATGGACGACCAAGGTGAGAATCAAACTACAGTCTCCTGAATGGCGGTTCAGCATGCTAGCCACTCGACCACTCGTCTCAGTATGATTAATGATATGATGGAATGATGAGATGAAGGTTTCTTCTAGAAGGTGATGAAAAGTAGAGTGGAAAAGAAGCGGTCGTGAACTAATATAACCTCTGTGAAAATGGACGGTGGCGTGAATCGAAACAAGGCCTCATCTCCCGGACCAAGTGAGTCACCACTGAGCTACCAGTGCAGGTCAGTGTATACTTGACACTTGGTTATAGCTAGAGCGTTTTCTCTTCGGCCTGGCCGTGAAATATAGGTCCAATGGTTCATGCACCGAATGAATAACAAGCACTCAACCAAACAAATGATCTTCACGTACACTTGCGGTCACATAAAGTGTTTGCATGATTAAACCACATTAAAATGTAGACTGAATTAAGAGAATGACGGGGGAGTTGAAAAGCGTATACCGGAATACTCGGTCGGTCGTGTGACATGGGCTTAAGGGGTACTTTTCAATGCAATGTGGTTAGGGTTCAGGTAAGGTTGGACACCCAAACCATAGAGTTTATGCCCAAACCCATGCCACACGTAACACAGTCGATTTTATTCTGCATAACACTCTTCCGGTGCCCCGAGAATGACATAATATATATACTAAGATACTACTAAGATTGATTACCATGCTTTACAGCCCAACAAAAACACCAATAGAGCTAGTTATTTGGGGGTACGAATGTTTAAACGAAACTTGAAACATGATTGTTTACAAAAACCCATACCTTATGCGGGACTAAAACCCACACCCGACTTGACTTGAATTTGTAAAGAAAAGCATTTGAGTTAGTGCCGGAATTACCAAATTGGGAGTATAGCTCTAACCGGCAGTTTAAAGTTGCTATCACCATGGTTACCCATGGTATTTGTTTTCACCAACTGTCAGATAAGGGCTAACTGAACTTGGTAATACCGGGCCTTGACCCAAAGAAGGGCAACTTTTAAGTTTAAATTCACTTGAAACTAGCAGACAATATATTATAGATAGAAACTTTACGTCGAGTTTATGATGAAATTAGCTGTAAAATAAGCGCAGATTTTAATGTAGGGCCAACTTGAAATTTTGGAAGGAACACATTTTATGTGTCGGCAAGTGTACAATGTAACACGACATTAACAGACATTCCGTGATATACTCGCCGACAAGTCAAGTTGGAAGAACCGATCGACCGTCTCCCCCATAAAGTATCGTATCACGGCCGGGCGTGTCGATCTGTCAACTTGTTCGACGACAAGTGTATATTAGTATGCGTAAAGCACTTGTAACACACTTTGCAAGAGAGTGAGTTTATTTACTTCTTATTAGCAAGTTTACGAGAGTCGGTTTTGTTGAAAAGATCTTCTTCGCACAAGAATGTTGGAGAATTAGATTATAACGACCCGGTAGATTAAGTAGTAGCTAGCTGTGTAATAATAGATCATGGATATCATACATGATGAAGTTTCCATGTGTTCACACATGTACATACTATAAGAAAACGTTGTATATGATAAGCGTTGACGGATGAACTCGAAAAGCTTGAACGATGGTAAAAATATGTAGGTTATATATTTCTTTTTCGGTCTGAAACCGCATGCACATCCGAGTTTCTGGACAGTTTATTTTCAGTGAAATCATCCAGGCGATCCATCACCGTCAGATAGAACATTATAGACTATATTAATCAAGTCATTATAAATCAATCTGTATCCCTCTTACTAGTAACCTTTCCCTTATCACATTAATGAAAAAAACGAATCCCCAATTCCATAAACTGTTCCTAAAGATTAAGTATTTCATTTTTTCAAAATAAATCTGAAAATGAATAGATCTGAGTTGTATGAGTATAGTCAAGTAAAAGTTCTGAAAATTTTTGAATGGTCACAGAAAAAATCTGGATGGTCGAGGCTCGAGCTAGGCCTATAACCATCTGACACGTGGCGTGAATTTCTTTGCAATTTCTTCCAAAAATAATCAATTTTTTTCAAAAGTGGTGAAATCGATAACTCCCCAAAACTATATACAGTTTCGAGGACGAACCCATAGTTTTACGAACTCATATTTAGTAATCCACTAAATATGAGTTAAATATAAGGAAATAGTTATAAATATAAGTAATATAAATATAACGATAAGGATAAATATAAGGATTATATAAATATTAGGAATAGTTAGCGGATTAGCTTGTTTTAATTATCCTCCTCGGTTATATATGTGTCATTTTTGCACTTCAACTACTATAAACACTATTAGTTGGCTTGACCATACTCAACTATGACCAAACTATAATACTTGACGAAGTGCCAGATTTACCAATGTGGTAGTGGGAGTAACTTTATCCGGCAGTTTAAAGTTGTTATCACCATGGTTCCCATGTTATTTCTTTTCACAAACCCCCAGATAAAGGCTAACTGGACTTCGCTATAGTTATAGTCTTTATTAAGACTTGGTGAAAACAAACAGGTCTATAGGTAAGCATGGTAATGAGTTACAACTTTTAACTGCGTTAGTGCTATTCCCAGATTGGTGATTCCGGCACTCGAGTTCGTAAGTTCTTGAGTTGAGGCACTTGGCTCCAAGTTGGATAGTATATACGTGTCCACAGAAGAAATCGTTCAACAAATAAACCGTCCGACCTGTAAAGCGTATACAAGAAAAACAGAGAATCATGCATCTTGTAAGTTGGAACTATATTAGAAGTCTGCGCTTACGTTCATCCAATAACCCAACAAGTAACAACCCAGTAGGCCTATATAGGGTGATTTACAAGTTACAACTCTGCCTCAAAGTGCAGATGGGCTCAAAAATACTCTTGATTATAAACGCTGTTATTCAGTTTTTAAGCATATACGATTGATCGATGCTCAAAACCAAGTATACACGTTCTTCATCAAGTAGACTACGTTTATCTGTAAACACCTAAATCTACGTTACAGGCAAACCACGGTGTCATAAATAAGTGTACTTGGACACCTATAGATAGATTGGGGTTAGTGAATTAACTTCCATTACTTGAATGTGCATTATGGATGTTTGAAAAATGGCAAAAGACGCGTAGAGTGGATATTTATTGTATAGTCAAGAGATATTTATAGGGGGAGTGTGCACACTCAAATGATAGCGCTCTATACACGTTAAGCGAGATATATGGCTGTTGAATGTAACATTTAGTAGCGATAGCTATTAAACAAATTGTAATCTTTCTCCTGGTTCCTGGTTTCTGTTTTCATTTTTATTTCGGTGTATTTATACATTGTTGTCTTTGTCCAATGCACATGCCGCCACCTCTGCCAGCCATGAGCCATGCGAGAGATTTCAAATCCGTGTGTCTATCTTGACGTCTAAGGAAGGTCCATGCTATAGGGTGCTTGAAATGCAACGAAAATAAATCACGATATAGCCTGACCAAGAAGTCTAACCCATCCTTATCTATCGTAATTCAGCATTAATTGGTGAAGATTAAAGACAAACAAAAACTAGAATGTCTGTTTCGAACAAATTCTGTATTTTACAGTTATTTTATAGTTTATAGTTATTTGTTAGTTACTTAGTTATGACTATTTAGTTATCATGTCACAAGTCCTGCACTTGTATTATATGGCCTATACTCGAACCAGAAGTCAGCGGTGAAAGAAAATAATTCAAGATGAGAGAGATATTCGTATGAAATGTATATTCGAAAATCTACACAGCGTGGTTTTGAAACTTACTCGACTCACACAAAACTTGTCAAACATGTCCGTCATGCACTGACGTCCCAAACTCACATCAACATTTTTTTTTTCGTATACAAATATTTTCCACTTTCCATCTTAATCATGTTTCGAGATGATTAATTTGCCTCTCCAATTAAAATGATCGAGCCTGGTGAACGGCTCATAGCTCATCCGTGAAGTTACACTAGCTTATGCTTGTAATCCACCAAACCAGAAGGTAGTTACGCAACTAACCAACTGAATCATTGAAATATATGTCGATGAGAAGTGAAAATGAACAAATGAATCTCGTCGCTAACACTTTTGAAAGACGCAGTTGCATTTCTAACCGTATAATACGTCACGAAAAATCAGATCACCCTGAAAATACCACACAGCTACACAAGTGTATAACACTGATATTTGTGTTTCTTATGTTGGTAGTCAACAGTCTTCTTTAGAGGGCGACAAAAAGCCGACGATTACCGCAACTAATTGATCGGAAATGCTTCTTCGAAACCGTTCACTTTTTACCAACTTTTGTCACAGTTGAATGGATTATTATTTTCTTTAACTTGCTCGGTAGTTAATTGGCATGCTGTTGTCTTTGTCGATTGAATTGTATAGAGATTTTGTTTGGCCAAAACCAGGCAGTGATGTGTGATGACAACTAGAAATCGACATGCGGCAGTGTTAGACAACACTATAACATCGAGTGAAACGTTCAATCAAAAATATGTTTCAAGCAACGTTCAAAAATGCCACAATCTCCATTAAAGGTCAAATGTGTTATATATTTTTTTCATTATTTATATTGCGTTTAACGACGCATTCTACTGATGACTACGATCTATTGGCGTCGATGAATAATATATGAGATGATGCGATGAAAGCTTATTTATCAGGTGTTTTAGATAGTGGGAAGGAGTCGGACGTGGCCTATTGTTAAGGAACTATCCCAGTATTGACCTGAACGACAGAGGAAAACCACAACAAACTACTGTTAGGATGGTTGACCATGGCGGGAATCGAACCCCAGTCGAAACATTATGAAAAGTTATTTGTTACCAAATAATTATGTAAAACAGCGTACAAGTGTGTCTACCTATTTTCATGGTCGACATGATTTTTGTATTATTATAGGCCTACTAGGTACAGGCATATCGTCTGTCTCTATGATAAGCCCCTGGTACCAGGTTTAGTAGGCCTAAAATTGTAATTGTAGGCACAATGGACGAAAAGTAACAAGACCTTACATATTTTTATATAAATATAAATATGATTGTTGTGCTATGAACATATATATATATTTTTTTTTAATTTTATATTTAAACTTTTCGGATACGATTCAAACCGATATATATATATATATATATATATATATATATATATATATATATATATATATATATATATATATATATATATGTTTAATATATATATATATATATATATATATATATATATATATATATATATATATATATATATATATATATATATATATATATATATATAAATATATGAATAAATAAATATATATATATATATATATATAAATATATAAATAAATAAATAAATATATATATATATATATATATATATATATATATATATATATATATATATATATATATATATATATACATATATTTATATATATATATATATATATATATATATAAATATATAAATAAATATATATATATATATATATATATATATATATATATATATATATATATATATATATATATATAGAGAGAGAGAGAGAGAGAGAGAGAGAGAGAGAGAGAGAGAGAGAGAGAGAGAGAGAGAGAGAGAGAGAGAGAGAGAGAGAGAGAGAGAGAGGAGAGAGAGAGAGTCTGTAAACCGTATATGTTGATAAGAATAAAAATAAAAAACAAAGTTGAATTGAATTAAATTGAAAAATATCCATACAAAGTATCTAATCATTATTAATACTCGCACACTTTGACTTGCTTCAAGACGTCCAGTCATCCTAGTCTGCAAAGCACGTACGATTGGGCTATCACTGCTCGGGTCACTATCCAGTAGAGAAGTCATCGCTTCTTCTGAACCATGCGACCTTGGCCCCTGGACCATGCATTGTGCCTACATTCAGGTGGAAATAGCAAGTGACAGTAGCGCACGTGGCAGAACCCAACACTAACCCTCACCCTCAATTAGCCTACCCCCTACCACTAGGGGACGTTCATAAATTACGTCACAGCTTATAGGGGGGAGGGGGATTGTCAAGATTTGCGACAAGGTGTTACAAGGGGTGAGGGGGGAAGCAACTGTGTGACGTACCATTTTTTGTTCTATGAATTTGGCGCCATTCTTATAGCTCTTATATTTATACCCACCCTAGAATCAGCAGATGCATAAATAATGATCAAGTTTGACTACTCAAATAGCAAACATATAGAAATGAATGTTTCAGTTTTATCACTTTATTTTACCTTTGCCGCCTGTTTATTTCAATTTTTTGTTAGAGGAGGGGTATGAGAATTTGTGACGTACTTAAAGGGGGGATGGGTAATAAATTTTGTGACCAACTGTGACGTGGGAGGGAGAGGGGTTCAAAGTGGCCTAAAAAAGTGTGACATAATTTATGGACGTCCCCCTGGTAGGCCTAGCTCACCTAGGCCTATGCCTACTAGAAAAACTGTACGTCTATATGAAGTCGAGGAAACAGCTCAATCAGGGGATTGAGATTCAGGGATATTATTAGGCCTATTTTTATCAATCTCGTATTTTATTGGCTCCAACATCGCACAATTTCTGTTTTGTTGAAAAGAATTCTTCAATGTCAAAGCATTATTTTTCTTAGCAGCTGTGGATAGCGATCATTTATGTATCCCAGTTTAGTTTGGTCAATGTGTATCTACATGGACTCATTAGGCAGGAAACGCTTACTACTTTGATTATTGTCGCGTATTTGCTAATAATGTCGATCTGTTTAATCATCAATTGTATTGAGTAACTTTGATTGCCCGACTTAGGAAGTGTTTATTAATTATAATCGATATCATGCACTAATTTGTCACATCGGTCAGCATTCTTAAATTGCTGCAGCCTTGCCTATAATGTTGGCATCCACATGAAGCAATTACTTTTAGTTTTAATATTGGTATAAATAGTTGAGTGATGTATAGCTATTGAAAGGGAAGAGAAGTGTGTCACCTGTGAATGGGTGCAAACCAGTTACTTTGTACCTAGAATATCTTCTATGTATAATTGTGCGAGTTTCTACGATGGATCTGTGACTTCGCAAATAGACAACTTGAACAACCAGCCGTCTACATCTTCCTGATGACTAAGATATACGGGCGTCGGTGAATGATAGATGAGATAGATGGTGGGAAGATACGACGAAATGTTATTTTATTAGGTGTTTCTGGATGGTCGGAAGGAAGCGGTCGTTGCCTGTTTTCCCATCCCAGTATTAACTTGAACAACTAAGGAAATCACGAAAAAACTCTTGTCAGGATGGTCGACCATGCCGGAAATCGTACTCCGGTCTCCTGAATGACGGTTCAGCATGCTAGCCACTGATCCCGTCCAAGTATTCTTCATATTATTATTTTGTCGTATTTTAGCAATTATCAAATACTGTGAATGTAGTATTTGCTAATATGTTTAGTGAATAGTGATTGAGGAGATGACCGTGACCGTGCTCCAATATTGAGAAACCATTCCAGTTGACACCAACGACTGAGGGAAACCACGAGAAACGTTGGACAGAATGATAGACCATGACAGAAATCGAACTCCGGGCTTCTGCATGACGCGCTACTGATTCAACCGTCCCATTGTGACATAATGTATCATCATACTTAATGTGAGATCAAACGGATCGGTGAACATTTGAATACCGGTACCGGCAGTTTTGACTTTGAAAGTCAACTTTTGAAAGACAAACAATTTAATGTTTCATACCGGTAGTTGAATGTTGGGAAGCATAGAACATAGGTTTACGCAATACAACAAATGAATGAACGATAAGCAATAATTAGAATGATTGTCTCCGTACTCTTCACAGAAAAAATAGATGGACAATATTTTAATCAATTTTCTCCAGAAGCGTTCGGGCACAGACGAAAGATGTAGCCTACTCGGAAGATATATCTTTCGACTTTCGTCTATGGTTCGGATCAGAATTGGTTTAATCCAGGTTGAAATTATTTCTCAGCTTGAACACCAACCGCTATTTTATTTTAAAAAAATGTATTTTAATCAACGTTTGTTTTAGTAATGTGTCATATAAGCCCTACAGCAGCTTGTACCGGTATTATATACCGGTACTGTATGACCACATAAGCTCACTGGTATGGCTGGTATAATGGTCACTAGTAGACATTCATTGTTTAGTTATTAGTTTAGAATACGTATTGCGTTTGAGAAATTAGATGGAATTATAGTCCTACTACAGTACTACTATAAAACTAGTTTGTGGGTTCAACAAAAGACAAAGTTAAATTTCGGCGTAAGCTTAAGCAAGTGGAAACATTAATTTTATCGTTTCTACATAGGCCTATATTGTACTCTCGGTGAAAAGTATCGCCTCATAATATATATTAATATTCAGAAAATAATGTAAATGTACCCCTGTAAAGGAATAAAACAGCACATCAAGAGTCTCTGAAAGGTTGAATTATAACTATGGGAATAAAAAGGTAGATGAAGTAGAAATTACTGGTACGGACGGTAACAAGTTTACTTGGCGTGCTGGTGGTATACAATGGGCCCTTGACTTTAAATTAGGGAGGGCTAGTCAACGTCTAATCACAGGCTGCACAACACATAGATCCCATCATGTACGGTAGTTGTATCATAGACGAAAGATCTAGGCCTTCTCTCGTTGGGCCTAGTCCATCTTATTCTTACGTAAGACAGGTTTACAATGGTTTTCATCCCAACTAAACACAAGGATTTTTTTTCCTTAATTTTCGGTCTTCAAGAACAATTTAGTAAATTTTGTCATCTCCAGATTCATCATCACAGTGAATTTTATACTAGATCTAGTTCATGAGGCTGAATCAATCAGTATATAACGTTTGTGACCTGTGACCACAAGGGGACAGTGTTGTAGATCAATGATCAATCATTGTTCGTAGGTTGTAATAATTGGTATCCATAACACAGAGGGGCTGAGATCAAGCCAAATTACCACATTGCATTTATATAATGCAGTATCACTGTTATTAGTACAATACGATGGGTATATAATCGAAACCGACATAAATAATGGTTTGTATCTAGCCTATAATTTGACACTTGACATGAGGGCAGTTACCAGCCCACTCCCTAGGCCTAAAATAATGTAAACAAAGTATTTGACTTACCCGTGAAATGAAAAAATACAAGTCCTTGTCCTTGGGAAGCGTTGATTATTTCGAGGAAAACTCTTATTGATGAATGACAGGCAAAACAGTACTTGAAAAATGCATTTAAACGTTATAAACAAATCACTTTACACTTCACAGACTACCACCTACGAGGCTACGATCAACACTCCATGCCGCTTGTCACGGAAGTGATGTTGAATCGCAACATGTTTCATTATATATACTGAATCGGTAGATTCATATTCTCCATATAATTCAACAATATATGATAAATAAAGTGCTCAAATAAATTTAATTAATTTTAATGTGTACAAGTAGTACGAATAGTGGTTTGTCATTTTATTTTGAATATTGTTTTGACTAAATTGTGAGTATTCAACACAACGGCACGGAAATCATGGTCGTGAGTTGAAATACTTTATCTGCACCTGGTCAGGGAATATAAAGGGCGTGGTCTTTGATGTGACGTCACGATGTCGGTATTGCAGTTTAGTAGGACCGTTTTTTTGCCAGGTAGGTCCGTCAACAAATCACGTATTTTTCTGTATCTTCGTTAATGGGAACAAACGTTTCTAAATGCATAACGTTTCAAAATACTGCAAAATTGCTTGTAATTTTTCCGTCTTTAAGAGCGCTTGGGAGTCAATTTTACAAATTAATTATCCGTTTTTTGGTACTTTTGAACAGTAGCTATGAATGAGATATCAAATTCTAATACGGGATGAACGCAAAAAATTGTACTATACTTCCGAAACGATGTGAAATTGAATTATTAACCTTGGATTCTAACACTTTCAATGTAAACAGCTGAAAATGTGAACGTGTGCAAAATTATGCAATAATAGTTGAATAGCCACCGAATATTAACAGCTTGTAATGTACTCATATTAACTGTATTACTTAGTGTCTGTTTAACATGTACATTCAAAGCTGTTTAATAAATGAATTATTATAGTTTTTACTTGAACTACCTCAAAGGTATTGAAAATACCTGTTTTTGTCTTGTATTCGAATTTTGACAGCCTATATCGTTTGAAAATTATCGCCAAAATACTAATATTTCACTTTGATCGACTCGACTACCATGGGCACGTGATAACTGTGACAGTCATATAATATATTATTATAATATAATGATTGGTAATAACCATAATTGAAATAATTGAATATTTCTCATAGTAATATGTACTGCACTGTACATTATAAATTTACACAAAATGTTCGTATTGTAATATTTATAACCCAAATATTTTACTATTGATATAACTCTTCTGTCCCTTCATTAGATATCTGCCCGTTTATTGGGTAGGCCTATAATAATACAATGATATCACATGAATTTGAAGGAAATTAGGCCTACAGATAAATTTGAAAGATAAAACAATAATGTATCGGATTATAACGTAAGACTAAAATGAATGAGAAAGTTCATCAAAATAATATAAATGAATGAAATTGATCCAGAATTAATTAAATTGAAACACATTTTTGAATTAATTGAATGGTTATATATAACATGATAAAATCATTTTATCGCGAGGAATATTCTTCCATTTGAAATATCTAATACCTTTAATAATCCTCTTACTAACAAGCGTAACAATTTAATACAGAATGTAATATACCTATAGCAAAGACCCTATTATTTAATGTAGTCAGATAGTAAAGTCTTAGCCTACAACCCTACAGTCTACAGAAAAATTAGGCATTTATATTGAATGTTTTCCTTGATTTCGCTGCCCTAGTAGGCCTACTTATTTGTCCTATCCATTCTTCGTATTTTCGGAGTTGTATGCTGTATACTATTTTTAGTGTTGGGGAAGTTCACCTATAAAAGGAACTTTTTTAAAGGTTCAGTTCATGTCAAATAAATAAATCTTTTAAAAAGTTCAAAGTTCGTTTTTGTAGCTTTGCGGTAAAAGTTCCAAGTTCAAATTTTAAAAAACATAAGTTTGTTAAAAAATTCACCTTGAAAATTATATGGGAAAAAGGGTTTCAAAAATAATAAATGTAGGCATGCACACACATTTTCTACAGTAAATGTCTCAAGTTTAATAGTGATTGATACCAACTACAAGAAGTGATCACATGATGATATATTATACATTCAGGATTGACCGTAAAATAATCGATCTGATTTGGGATTTGGACGGGGAAATACGGATAGTGCGATCGTGTCGAACGGGATAATGAGTGATCTGAAATTATGAACTTTCAAATGAACGTTTTAATCCGTTAAAGATCACCGAAAAATCTAACAAGAAGAAAGTTCAAGATCGCCGACAGAACATGTAACGCGTTCATTGAAAAGTTTATTTTTCAAGTGCATTACCCAACACTGACTATTTTCCAGGGCTGGTTGTCCTAAATCAGTCGTACTTTGCGAATCACGTGGCTCTCGCGTGTTATATCGCATGCTTTTGTGTTCTACATCCAGTTGATTTGGCCTACTAATCCCTGAAATATAGTATACAGCATCATCGTACTCCGAAAATACGAAAAATGGATATAGGACAAATAGGTACTAAGGCAGCGATTTATCAGTGGACTTGTATAATGTCATTATACCAACTTATATTATTATTTAAGATTCTTGTGAGCTTGTGGAAAAAAATTAAATAGGCCCACATGGCTTGTGAAAGTGACCAAATCGTTTTCACCTTGAAATTTTAAAAGATATGGGATTATTGTTATAAGTAATTTCTGATGAATTGGTTTCATCTGCAGTGCAAGGATAAGAAATATCGTATAGGCCAAATATTTTTTCCAGTTCGTAAATTTGTTTTTATTCATTCTTAGAGACAATCAAATAACGCTACAGATAAACTTTAATTAAGATAACTATCTTTAATTAAAGATAAATAAAGATACGCTCAATAACGCTGATGTACCAAATACAATTATTGTTGACAAAACAAAGTGTTTCTAGTGTTCTTGTCCACATATTCAATTACTTAAATTAACATTTGTGCGTCTCAAATTTAGTTTTCAGCAAGTCGTCGGCTTAGGCCTCTAGTGCTTTTTTGTTTTTGTCCTATATCCACTTTTTGTTATCTTGGAGTTATGAATATAATTAATTCTGAATATATAGAACAAGTATACTTGTTTGTCATTAGGAGCAAAATGTGTTCATAACGTAAGAACTTTACATGACAAGAAATCACGCTGTCATTAATAGACAACAAAATGCTCTTAATAAATTAGAATTGAGATTATGCATGAGAGATGTGAATTTACGTGTTTTTTATGAGTAGGGGATAGTTGAATGATCAGTAGACCCTACATAAAAAATTGTAATAAAATTAAATTGTAAAATAAAATTTACAAAAAATCGATGCACAAGCTTAGACCTCCATTGGCATAATTGTCACTCTTCTGTAACGTACATTCAGAGACGATGGGAAAAATGTCTACTAATGGTGCTTTATAGATGTAACAGATTACATAACAAATGTAGCAGAATCAAATTCTGAGTTGCCACCGTCGGTAGCTAAGTCAGCTGAGGTACCGCTTCAGAAACTGAAGTCATCGTTGGGCGTGGGTTTGAGTCCAGCATAAAGCGTTTTTGTAAACGTCCTTTCACTTACCATCATTTCATAATCACCTGCTTATTAGTACCCCCGTATAACCTAGCTGTTGGTGGGGTCGTTAAGCAAACAATAATCATCATCAGATTCTAAATTTTAATTTAAATTTGTCGCAAACCCAAACCCGGTGCAAAGTAGCACAATGGCACGAAGTTAATGTTGTGTAGTTGGCAATTGCAATACTACCTATCTGTCAGCTGTCACTGTCATTATTCCATGCTCCAGTCCAGAAAAGTTGATACGTGTCTAATATGATATAATTATATAAGTGTCAATGCTAATGTGGAATGTAAATTTAAAATGTGGAATATGTGCTACACGCTGATACATTCCTAGTGTACGTGAATGGTATTCAAAAGTTGTATGAGGTAACTACCCCAGCTGTAACTAATTAAATAGAAAGCGTAGCTGCGGGCCCATACATAACCTGAAAGCAGTGTAATTTATCCATAAAATGAACATAAAATGAATTGTTCATCAACACTGCTAGTGCCAAACTCGATATTTTACTGAATATTATGATGAATATTCACATAAGTACACCAGCAGCTAGGCCTATGTTCTATGGCGACAGGGATGAATGTATTTTTTGCTCTTCATATCTTATTGGCCACTAGGCCTAGCCCTAGTTTGCTATCTAGCAACCCACATACACTTTGTAAGAGCAAAGAAATGCTGCATATGAAAAAATGTAGTCAGTGCATGACTTGATGGTAAAATTACTGATTAACGTACCACGCCATTTTTTTTTTCAATTTTTTTCAATATTTTCTTCACTTTTATTAAAGTATATAAGCTCCGTTCCGCCTGCCGGCGGCATACGCGAGGTTTATACACTAACCTGAGCCTAACCTAACCTACTGTCCACCTTTGTCGTCTTAGTCAGATCACAAAGCATCAACTTCAAGTGAGTAAAAACCATATTAAAACAAACAAAACACAAAAAGTCCAAACACTACATCATACATACAAACAAGATCTATCAGAAAACACCTCAAACAAGAATATCGGACAAAAATTAGCGATGGTACGTTGAACGATAAGATTACCGACTTGATCTATACATTCTGTATAGACAGAGGATGGCTGATCAAAACTGCACTGATGTTGTTGCCAATTTAGACTGATCTCTATTGTAGGCGTTGGCCTAATTAAACACTTTCGTTTCGACACCCCTTTGACGTCACAAAGCATACCATCCAATAAAATGGGCTGTTGAACTGTAATAAATTTAGGATATTCAAACAGGGCATTACTGAATGACCATAAATGACACTAGATGGCTGATTCATAAGCCACACCTATCACCAGTCGCTGATCGTTGACTTGTATTACAGTGTTACTATGGCATCACAATACAGTATCATGATGATGATACAAGTGTTGGCATTATTCCTTGTCATTGGTGTTCATGGAAAATCTGAGATATTGAGCGATGGACAGAAGCTGGAAGCCTGGACAGGACGCTGGTTGCCCGAGCATTTAACCAAGCCGCCACCTGTTGGACAAGATGATTTAAGGGATGCCACCCATGGTGTGAAGATGGGTATCAAGTCTAATCAATGTGATGATGCCAAGGTAATGAACATTTGTAAACCTGTTTCCTTGCTTACTGCAGACAAACTGAGACAGATAGTTGAGAGGCTAGCATACTGAACCATAATTCAGGCGATCACTGATTGACGCCTGCCATGATTAACCATCCTGACAGAGATTGACGTGTTTTATTTCTATCATTCAGGTTGAAATTTAAATGGTCTTTAACAACAGGCCATGGCTGACTCCTTCTCACTATCCAAAATTAACTAATAAAATAACCTTTCATCTCATCAATCCATTATCATCCTTCCACTGACACCAATAGATCTGGTCATCAGATGGTGCATCATTAAACCCAATATAAATGAAAAATAAAATTACAAACGACCAAGACGATCAAAAGTATCTAGGTTAAATCTTGTCAGTATTTCTCACGTAAATGATTGATGTTTTCTTTTCAGACTAATCTTACGGTGGACTGGGATAATTCACCAATCAACTTCACATGTTTTGCTCCCGTTAGACTTACGCCAAACTGGGATACCAGGGCACTGCTAGAGTATGAGAACATTCCTAAATATTACGAAGCTCATCACTGTTGTATGAATGAGACTATCAACTACAAAGAAAGCATACCAACATTGTGAGTCAACATTATGATAGCCTAGTATGCCAAGTGTGTCAATTTCATAGTTTGTCCATCGGCTGCAAACTTGCAATGAAAGTTACTGCACTGCCTTATGGATGCACTCACTAAATGCACCATATTATTTACTCCATTATGACTTTCCATCCAGGAAAATTTAACATTGATTGTATGGGAGTGGGGTGAGAAAAAATGAATGACACAAGCAGGAAAACGATGGATCTGGGAACGATGCAAAGAGGTTTCACTGTACAATCACATGATCATGTGATTGTACAGTGAAACCTCTTTGCATCGTTCCCGGATCTATCGTTTTCCTAGTTGTTTCATTCATTTTTTCTCACCCCACTCCCATACAATTGTTGAATTTTCCTGGATGGATCGTTTTCCTGCATGGATGGTTTTATTTTTACCATCCCTTGAAAAACGGTGGATAGAGGTTTCACTGTATTGATAAATGACAATTGGAGGCCAACTTGCTATTTAAAGGACATCACAACCCTGAAACTAGATTTTAACAAATAATGATGATATTTATTTATTATTTCCCTAATTTTAGAAAAAACTAGAAATCAATATCTGAATTTCAGAGAATTTAATCACCGGTAATGTATTTGCCCTCCAGGACTTGACCCTTTGTCTGCGTCGTGACGTAGAGATGTCAAGACTTATGATCTCTGGAGGACAAAAACAAAATCATTTTCTGTAATTGTGATGTTGATTCCTATTTTTCTCTAAAATTAGGGAAATAAATATTTTCATTATTCATCAAAATCTTTGTTTCAAGATTGTGATGTTCCTGAAAGGAAATTATTTGCTGAAAAGCAGTATGTCGACACACATTTTGAAAGTTTATGTAATTGAGGTTATGTTAATTCTTCCTGTACTATATAATCAAAGGTTGTGTTAGACAAAGATAACGTTTGTTTTATAATTCATTATGTTTACGCCACAGACAAGCCAAATAGGCTTTGTGGGCTCTTGAGTAGAAAACATATGTTACTTCTCCAAAAAATGTCAATTGAAAACAACAACAACAACAAGTTGATTAAAAATGTGATGAACAGCATTTTTTAATGGGAAACTTCAATTAATGATTTTTCATTTCTGTATTATGTTTTTCTATGCGTTATGTGTGTGTGTGTGAATAAAATACATATCAAATTGAATTGAATTGAATTGATGCAATCAATATAGACTCAATCTAATTCTATGATGCTGTGTTGTTAGTGGAACTCACCGTCCTCTGTGGCCGAGGTACGGAGAGTACAGGTTCGTGCCGCGCCAGCGCTGGTTACACAACCTTGAGCATGGCGCAGTCGTGATGTTGTACCACCCGTGCACTCACCCTGTACTTGTTGAGGAGCTGCGCATCCTCGTGGTGAACTGTCTGCGTCGCCACGTCATAACGCCTTATACGCTTCTCGACTCGGAACGAGTAAGTTTGTCTCTTTTATAGCCTCGATAAGAGGTTGAATTAGAACCAACATGATCAATTTAGACTTTCTGTATAAAATCAGGGATGCTCATTAACTGTTCAATAAAGTAGGGTTCGAAAAAAAAATTGAAATTGAATATATAATAAAGTACCGGTATTGAAAAATATAAAATTGTTTGAAATGAAATATCTTGATATTTCAGTCATTCTAAAATTTCTCCTGTTAAAATACTGTTTGTTGTATTTTAAAACATTGAGAGTAGGCCTATCAATTCATTCAGCCAAGCAGTTAAATTATAGAACCTAACCTAACCCAACCAATGACATTCAGCTATCCGTAAAAACAAAATACGACAAATTAAAACAGTTTTAAATTCAAACACTTTCTTATAGAGTTAGTGCATTCCCCTAAAATTATAGTATTGTACTTACATTTTCACTATAGTAAAATTTTACAAAATGTAACGAGGTAAGCTGCTGGTCTACTTATTTTATGGGTCAGTCATCCACTGACAATGTCACAAATCAGAAGTATGCTCAAGGCTTCCAGATACTTTCATTGAAAGTATATCAGTCACATAATATAAGGCTTTCTTGATTTGGGTAGGGAATTTTTTCTTTATACAACTGTCGTTTAGACGCTCTTCCTATCAGCCGGTGAGTGAGTTGACTTTGCTTCAAGGTATCTGATATGTCATTGCAATTCTGATGTCACTGAAGTTATTTCAAATGCCAAAGTGACTTAAGGAGGTCTGTAGTTATTTTGAGTTTTTGACTAAATTGATATATTTTATGAATGGTTGCTAATTGCTATGTATACGTTTTTTGGGGGGCGCTGAAGAGCGAATACTGGAATAGAGATACTACCAAGAGTGAAGGTGGGCTCGGCTTGTAACAATGCCATAGGAGCTACTATTTCGGGGAATTTGTGAGAGCTAAGAGGAGCTGTGGTTAGGGTTATTTAGTCAGGTTTTAATCGTTTCCTCGAATAGTCACATCCTCTTTCCAAGTAAACACGCCAAGGCCACGTTCTCTCTTGGTAGTATCTCTATTCTAATATTTTCTCTTCAGGCGCCCCATTTTTTATTGATATCTTCATTAAAAATCACACCATTTACTTAATATGAATATTTTTGAAAAACATAATTACTAATCTTTGCTACTATTGTATTTCAGCCGCTAGCTCTTGTAACGTGGGGAGCACGTCTTACAATGTCGACTGTGAGTAGCCACATTGTTCAAGACTTCATAAAGCAGCACGCTCTACATGGTCCCGAGAAGATATCTCGTGACGGACAGTACGATCTCGACCTTATCAAGTCAGCAGAGATCGTCTCCGACACCGAGGACATATCACTTTGTCCAAATCTGATCTGATTACCCAACATATCGCAACGCAGAGACACTGGTTGTGATTTACTTTTTATACGTGGTTATATCTGGTTGTTTAGTAATATTAGTGCTTTAGTTACAAAACTTCCCAGAACACAAAGTGCAATTCTGAAATATTGGTAGTTTTCAGTTCGAAAAGAGAAAAACTTAATTTCAAGCCGAGAGATTGCTGCCGTTCTGGCTCAGTCAGTTAAGAGTCTGCGTTGGAAACAAAATCAGGTCGGTCGTGGGTTTGAGTCCCGCTCAAGACATGGATTTTGTACCCCTGAATAACCTAGCTGTTAGTGAGGTCATTAAGTAAACAATAATCATTAATCAAATAATGAATACATAAATGTACGTATCAGACAATTTGAACACAAAAGCTAGCAGCCTTGAGTCATCCTGAAAACTACCAGTATTGAGAATATCTTTGTCATCAGTCTAGGTTCACAGTACACCAGTAGTGCTAATTGAAAGCATTTCCAAACTTGGCTGACTACAAGTGCAAATGACAGATTTTGTATCCTTCAAATGGTTCTTTGTGTTCATTTTTTATATTTTCATTTTATAAACATGCCTACCTATCAAGCAAGTACAACGAAGGCAACATTAATTTGCCAATCAGTCCAAGGTACAGCAAGGTAGGTGCGTCTCTAAGCAACATTTAGTTCGGCTCGAGTTACTTGTGTACGAAAAGATGCTATTCTAACAGATTTCAGATAGAGCACTTGAAGCTGAATGAATTAATGTTGGGGTTCGGCAAGTCGCCAGCCTTGTCTTGTTGCTACCGCTTGGATCTCTTTTTTTTAGTTTTACAACCTATCTACGTACTCACTATACAGTATACTTATTTATAATCAAAACATTTAAATAGGCTTTGCAAGTTATACAATATAATATAGCCTTTGTGTTTCTAATATTCAATATTTTTAACTACCGGAATATTACAAAATTGAGTCATGGTCATGACATCCATACTTTGTTCATTTCAGAGGGTTGACCACTACTTTCCCCCCATGGAACATTGTTATTGGTGGGGTCGTTAAGCATCACCAGCCATTACCTTAAATGTGAAATGTCACTTTTACACTGTCCACTCACAGGACATCCAACCTTAGTTCGTGAAAAAAAATATGACGTCAAGTGGCCAAAAGAAATATTATTGTTTAGCTTCACAACTTTTCATGTCACTCTTCCAATGACACGATAGAATTCCAGGGTGTGCTCTCTTAAGTTATTGATGGCTTCATGCTAGAATGATAGGCACTGATATTAGCACCATAAATACATTAGCTAAGATCGGATGTTCTTCAGAAAGAGTCTGCAGATCAAGTTTTGTTGAAAGAGGTGAAAAAATAATGTGTGTACGTACATACAAAAAAATTACAACGAGGTTCATACATCGATTATCATAATTCTGTTAGATCTAAATATACTTATATATGTACAAGCAATGTTAACCTTGCTGGCCAAAGAAAGCATTCGAGAGTGACTACGTAAAATGTATTATTAATTAGTGCTTATATTAAAGATACCTGACATGTAATGTAACCTGTTGATTTAATGCCAATAAATGGTGTCAAGACAGACCAAATATATTTTAATACCTTTGTTCCATAAGTAGAGTATTTACTGCCAAGACATGTATGCCATGTTAGAATAATACAAACCCTAACTTAAACCCCACTATTTGCACACCACTCTCTTCTAGCCCCCAACTGGTAGTACATATGCAAACCACTAGAAAGCACTACAGGGATGCTTGAGTGTGCTGCTTATGAGCATTCACCAGAGCCATTCCTCGAGTAGCAACCATAGGTACTAATTGCAGTCGTACACGAGGAAAATGGATGTGTACAAGGGGATTTATTCTTGTTTAGCCGTAGGAGATAAACTGTCTTGTAGTACCGGTATATCTTTCGTACATGCTTTCACTCCAAGCAATTCCATCCTCTGTAGGGCCTACTGGTATATAATTTTTGCACTTTACACGGTATGTTTAATATTACATACAATATATCTTGAAAGTTGCTACCATATTGATTGCAAGTTGATATCTTTGTCAAGAATTTGATAATTAGGCTTGCCGTTCGATATGAAATTTGCAAACGATATTGAAACTATAATATCGAATATTGATCGAAATATAAAATATTTATTGAAAATATCTGATCCAACCAAATAGAGTACTAGATTGAAAGATGTGAGTTTAAACCACCATGCGTAAGCAAAAAGCTACGATCATCTACCACTATCATGGACTGAAACCGCCCAACTCGGGGGATAACAATTATTTTTTATGAAATATCATTTTATTCATCTTAGAATTGTTGTTATGCCTACTTGATTATTTTTGTTATTTTCAGTTTTTTAACCAACATCGATCATTGTAATCGAATCAATCAAATATTCCAATTCGATAACAAATCGAAGACTCAAAATATCGAAATTGAATGGCAATCCTACCAATAACGAAGGCTGTAGCCTGTATGTTATATGATTCTACTCTGTAAATTACGTTAGATCTCGTTATAAGTTCATGATACTTGCCGGCTGAGTAGGGTAGATCACCGCTCTGAACTTTCATTCAAGAGATCAAGATCCGATTTCCTTCATGTTTGACCATCTTGATTACGCTTTTTGTTGTTATCTTTGGTCAACAAAGTGATTATTGAGGTGGTCCCTTAATATTAGAGGCATTTCTTATCATTAACAGAATAAAGTAAGTTATCAACAAATAGATAAGCTTTATACTGGTCTATTTAATTATTAAACTAGGATAAAATAGTAAAAAGTATGGGTCAAACTACAAATGCTAACACTGGACTTGATCCTTCTGAAATGTTTGTTAACATTATGAATGCTGATTTGAACTATTTTTATCAATTGTAATGAACGAACGTGTATAATATATGTGGAACTATAGATTGGCATATTTTATATCATGTATAGACCTCATCATTTTTTTTTTTAAATGACAGGAATTGAATAATGCTAGAGTATAGATTATCCAGAGAAGTAATTACCAAACTCCTGAATAACTATACTGTAGCAACATAATATATTAATTAATAACTATAAAAACACTGAAAAGTTCAACATTATAATTTATTATAACCATTGTACAAGGGTTCATATTTTCAACATTTAGTAGCTAACTAATAATTAAACTAGGGTACATTTCTAAAGAAAAATAAATTCTTGCATCACTAATTTTATTTTGTAGAGCTACCAGTGGTGAAACCGACTACGTACTACTACCTAGCTAATACTTCTTGGTGCAGTATCGCATTACTAAACAGTACCGGTATAAAGATTAGTTTCTTGGTGTAATGTTGTAAGTCTTGGAACACAGAAGAAGTAAACTAAACCAAAACTGTAGGTTAAAAGCATAAGAAATAAAAAGAAATAACAATTTGGAAGATGATTTATATTTTCACTTCCAAATAATCAAATGTACAGTATTTATTATTAATAACCTTTTAAAGTTCAAAATGATTTCCCTAAATTAAACAACCTTCAATACAAGATGACTGCATCCCAATACATAAATAAGCAACTTGATGGCTATAACAGGAGTATGCAAACAAGTTTCAGTATTACAATAGAATTTATTTCATGTATACGTAGGCTAGGTATACGAACGTTATTAATTACGTAACTATTATTATACATTATTATTGTCTACTATTTTATTAAAAAAACGAGTATTGCTTAAAGCTGAAGAACATACAAACACAGGTAATATCATTTATAAAGAACTTCTTATCTAGGAAAAACAATCAGTGTATTTACAAGTGACAAGTGAATAAGGTGGTCATCTTGTAAAGAGGTGTTTTCGAATGAATGACGTAGGATTACAATATTGACTAGAGAACACAGACAATGGGAAGGGACAGACGAATACCAACAGTGGTGCACAGCACACGGGCGAGACCAACGATTGGTCAACTGGTGTAGACCAATTATAACAATAATACTACAAGTTTGATTCAAAGACCAGCTCTGTAATACGATGGGGATGTTAACCATAACGTTTATCGTTGGGGAATGCTATTGCCTCACGGTAACGTGGTAAATAATATAACATGTAAGTTTTTTTTGAATATTAATGTTAAATTCAGATTCTCTAGAATCAATGGTGATAATTATTGCAGTGGTAAAAACCTTTCAATTTCACCAACCAGGGAGCTCAGCTTCTATCAAATGACCCGATAAAAAGTAACATTACTTATTTCGGAAATACGATCACTTTCAACTACCTGGAAATCCATTACGCAGACGAAAATAAAGTCGCTTGCTGTGTATCTAGATGGGCGTGAAATTAAGAAAACGTTTTTCGAGGCTAGCCATTTCATACAGTGCGTAGAAATAATTTACCTCTTTGTTAGAGTCACGGCTAAGCACCCTGTACACTCACGATTTCTATTTAATTATGTTATTGACACTATATTACCATATATCGTGGAACGTTGACGGCCATGAAATCACGATAATCGATTGGTTAATAGGGCTACAGTCAATGCTGCAAACTATAGTAGATTATTTCGACGCGATGAAGTTACGAGAAAATAAAAATGTAGTTTTTACTGTCTTGTCCTACATATTCTTTCATTTGGATTCCTTTCCTTTTTTTTTATTTTGGATTTTTTCACACAGACAACAGCTAGGTTATTATTAATTATTAGTATTATTATTGTGAAGATGAAACGTAATAGTGCTCCAACAAAGCTAAATGTGAAAACTGAATTGTCCCCACATGGCTAAATTCACTACTAAAATATATACCAATCGTTTCATAACAAGATTTAAGAACAACTGCCCGCTGCAAACAAGTTGAATGTGGATATGAAATCCAACTGTGCACAAAGCATACAATGAAAATATCCATTCACATCTCCAATATTCAGATCCTACAATGGATTGCCGACGCTAAATCTCTAAGAACACTGTGTCAACAAGCTAATAATAACGGAGCACCATGCCTCATCCAAATAACATTATTATAATAAATAATCCATATAAAGATTATTATTTGTGCAGGATTTAAAAATGACAACATTCATTGGTTGATCACATATTTTCAGCTCCCATAATCGTCACAAATAAACTGATTTGAATAAGTACTAAGAATATAAATACACGGTAAGGCTTTCATTATTTTGAGTCGAAATGGTTAAAGTTTATATTGAAATCTAGATACACAACACCAAAGGAACACTTGTTTAAAGATTCGACTAAGTTTGACAGAGATAGAATAGCTACGGTAGTAATTTGACAAACGCACCAGGCACGATTGATTCAAAGAGCTTTCTACTCCACACGATGTGCTAGGCTCGGTAATGACCATGGGAGGGTTATTTAAACACTCGTTCATATTGCCTTCTTTGTACAGATGTATTTCAACACAGAAAAAGTTTTATATTATTGAAAAATGAGATCAAGTCTCAACAGGCAGAGAAAACACACGTAAATATTTTATTGTGTCTAGAAGTTGCAAATCTACCCATTCATATAAGTTTATTAATTTCTATATCTACGAAATGCTAGCATATGTCTTTTTTAAGTATTATTTCGTAATTTGTTTATACATTATAGTACATCGCTTTCAGAAGGTTTTGAAGCATTTTTCTCACTGCTTGATCGACATCACGTTATATTTAGGTGAATATGTACGAGCTTTTGTCTTGAAACGAATTGACTCACATTCTCATACAAGAGTGCATCCACTCCTGAATGTATTAATTGAATAAACGTGTATAAGTTTAATGAAATGAAACAATTGTAATGATACTACTCCACTACACACACTGTAATTTATTTACAATTCTAGGAATGATTCTGTATTATACTTTTAGTAAATGAAAGAGGGGTCATTGAGATGTGATGAATTTCTATCACCATTATGATAGATGTCTCCTACATTATTATAGATAGATGGATTAAAAACAGCATTTGTTGCCCAGATCAAGCACTCATCGCATACGATTAGAAGGAAGACGGGAGCGAGTGACGGTGCAGATAGACAAAACAAATAGGTACATACTTGGCAGTCGGAGCGTGCTTATTGGTGAATACGAGGAGGGGAGGAGCAGGGAGGTGCTACTGTACTTGTGTCACCAGAGAGTTGAAGCATTCGGGTACAAGAAAGTGACGCTTTTGCTACTGCAGAGTGAGTGTAAATTAATGTAAATGGTAGGGTTCAAGTTGATACAGCCTAATCTAGAATCTAATAGGCTCGGCTTGTTAAAACAATCGTTGAAATTGTCAAGTTATGTAAAATATATTAGGCCCATGACACTCTAAACAGCATAGTTTGTTTAAAGACGAATCAAATACTAAAAAACTTGAAATGTAATCCAACAACACTTCAACTTACAAGACGTTCCTCATTCATATTGACATTACTTTCCGTATACTTAAACACAGTAGCATAGTTTCTACACGTTTCTAGCTAATAGCGTTATTTCATAGTGCGCTCCACAGTACAGAGCTAGCCACTCAATACCAAACTGCATGTGTGCTACATAGTTTCTCAAATCTTCATTGACTAGCTACACAATACAAACCAATGTCCCTAAAATCACGTGGCAGAAGTAAGCTAAGAATTCAAGTACAGTAGTATTTTAATTTACTTTTGGCATGTTTAGTCAATTATTATGGAACTGAGTACCGCACAGTAAATAGAGTATTGCGGTAGCAAACGCCCAGCTTAGCGGAGAGTTTCCCCGAGTAGCACAAGCTGACAGTTTGCATATCTGAGCAGAGCTAACGTAAGATATTCATTTACTGTGACGCTACATACACACTGTATTCTGATCTCAGTTTCATACGTACTCAAATCATGTACACCTCTTCTTTGTATTCTAAATGCAATTCCAAGGTTTAACGAGGCCTTTTCGTAATGAACACTATCTACATTTTACACACATCAATAAAGAGAAGCCAGAAAAATGGCAATATTATTATACCCACCCTTCCCTCCCCCCACCCTTCACCACAAATTGAATCGAAGAGTGTAGTCAGCATTGTTTGATCTAATACATTCAACTATTAAAGTACTACCTATGTTATCGGTTCTGTACAATTTCTGTAATTATTATGACCTATTTTAAATAGTATATAACATTCACAAGTATGACACAACTTTCTCTAGAATATAATAATTATGTATATCAACAAAAAACATAATCTTTACCAGCAAATATATTATCACGTGTTAAAAAACCAATAATGTAATTGTTTTACATTTTTATAATTATTGCTACTGCAAACGGTACACTCGGGGTTTGTGTAATTATAACTTACACTTTAGATGCATCTCTTCATGTTTAAAAATAATTCACTTAAAAATAGAGCTAAATAGGACTGACGAGGTCAAAGCGATCTACACGTTGTTTCCTATACAAAATAGATCTTGACTGAATAGTGATGCTTATATATATATGTTTATGTAAATATTTTGTGTTGAGATGTTACGCAAAAATAATCAGATTCTACTTCTATTTTGACAAACTATTGGATGTTACGGTAACGATGACCAACGAATAGTATAAAGACAATAAAGTAAAAGTGGTGTCGACTGGTTGGTATTGGTAGGATATGAAGATAGTAATGTGGCTGGTCGAATGCTGAACGTAGAGAGAGAGAGAGAGAGAGATCGACTGAGAGAGAGACTGCTGTTCAGAAGTCTATTGCACTGGAGGGACTTCACAGTCCAAAATACCCGGCAATCGTGGAAGCCACGATGACTCCTAGTATTGCCAGGCAAACCATGATCATGATCTTCTTCTGCAGAAGGAAAGTCAAACAAGATGTCAGCCAACAATCAACTGCTCATCTCTCGCTCTTATTACTATAAACATGTATCGACTTGAAACGTAGGCATCACATAATAGAGATATACATTTCATAAGAACGTAACGATCGCTATCTGATAAAGCAGAATTTCCACGTCACATTACTTGGGTATTTGTATGTTTGTTTTTCTACACCAAACGACGACTTGGCTCAACGTGGGCAGTCTAACACGAGTAACATGGTGAACGACCAAGTTTTCTACTCCGTAGAGAGTCACGCGGATGTTTATATAGATACTAACTGCGAACTCACTGACCCACTGTCAATTCACTTTAAATACCCAGCATAAGTTTGTGACTTTGGTGTAGCTAACCAAACAACATATAGTTATAAAAGTAACCCTTATTGTCATTTTCTGCACTCAAATCTTTGATTATGATCATTATGAAGTTTTTTTGCCAAACTTCAAATTGCTTCCAACGATAATCGAGTAATACAGAGGAGAACATTAAATTAAAAAAGGCTACCCTACGCTAAAAATAAATAAAATCATTACAGTATTTAGAAAATAAATATAATTTGACATTTAAATAAAATAAAATAGGTACAGTTATATATACATTCAATAGGTTGTTATAATAATACAGTACTTACTAATAATAAATTATTATACTGAACAAAACAAAGAAATTATACAACAATGAGAATTAATTATATAATATAAAAAATTCTTTGTTGACAATACAACTATTTAACAGGATATTAATTAGGCATGGTACACCGGTATATACTGAAATTGAATTATATTAACATTTCCAACATTAGGCTACGTACATGAGACGTTTGTTATTTGTTACTTACAGAGCCACGGAACATTCCTCGGCTCTTTATTTACGCTATTGGCAGTAATGCAGGCTCGCCCCGAGCTGTGACGGCAGGATCGTGCCTCGTTGGTCCGATAAGACTTGGCATTGACAGCGTGTCGTTATATGTACTATCACTCATTGACAATTACAGTAGTTATGACAAGCAAGAGAAACATACGAGTAAATATAGAATCAATGTGATATGTTGAAATATATATTGCATTCCTTGTAGTGCTTCTCTTTATATTTGACTATTTCAAAATAAGAAACCAAATGACTTGGTAAATATATATATATATATATATATATATATATATATATATATATATATATATATATATATATAAAATATAAATATATATAAATATATATATATATATATATATATATATATATATATATATATATATATATATAAAATATAAATATATATAAAATATAAATATATATAAATATATATATATATATATATATATATATATATATATATATATATATATATATATATATATATATATATATATATATATATATATATATATATATATATATATATATATATATATATATATATATATATATATATATATATATATATATATATATATATATATATATATATATATATATATATATATATATATATATATATATATATATATATATATATATATATATATATATATATATATATATATATATATATATATATATATATATATATATATATATATATATATATATATATATATATATATATATATATATATATATATATATATATATATATATATATATATATATATATATATATATATATATATATATATATATATATATATATATATATATATATATATATATATATATATATATATATATATATATATATATATATATATATATATATATATATATATATATATATATATATATATATATATATATATATATATATATATATATATATATATATATATATATATATATATATATATATATATATATATATACATATATATATATATATATATATATACGTACATATATGAACATATACTTAGGCTTCTAATGCAAAGTATGTAGATTATTAAGTACAATGCAGCATTAAAAGTATTGTTGTAATCCACTGGAACTGGGAAGCCTTAGAAGAGATGTAGTTCCGGGAATGTACAGCGCTTTATCCTAGATAAACCCACATCCAATTCACGGCATTGATAATATTATAACAAAATGGGTTTCGTAACGCTTATCAAGTATTTCTTCTCAGGTGAAATATTAATAAATATATCTACAACAGTATCGCAACTAACAACTGACTGAAATAATGAAGCTAGGTAGCGTACTATGTGTATTCTTCATTCCAATCAACAGTAAAATTCAAATAAATCACTATGCAATGATAATAATAATAATAATAATATACATTTACACTCACTGCACTGTTCATCTTTAACCACTATCTCATCTCTATATATTATTACTGAAGTCTAGTTATTACTGCCGATTGACATGTTGTGATCCAGCACAATGTATTGTTATTGCTTTCGCCGAGATGTAATTCAACTGATAAAACGTAAGTATGAAAGCGATCTACCGACGAGTCTACGTATTCGCTATCGATTTATAATCTACCACATATTGACCAATGTCGATCGAACTATTGCATTTTACAAGGTAACTCTTCCTTTCGACATCTTCAGACTTCCCAGTAGAATGGATTGCTCGTCTTAGCAACAAAGGGGCTGATAATGAATGCAAACTAACATGTGCTCTACTATTGGAAGATTGTTTGTTAGGCAACTGCATACACATACCAACTGCACTAGCCCAAAACGACAGCCAAAACAATAACTAAAATTAGGACAGCTATGATCAGGCAGATAATGATCATGATCTTTTTCTGGAAAAAAAACAGAACGGGAAACCATAATTAATAAAACAACAGAAATAGTATGCGACTGGAGGTGGGCTTTGTTTGGTAATAATAGTGATGTGGATGATTGAGAACAGGCCAAGATTTGGTGAAAAAGTCTGATTACTTGATGGGTGCTCTTATGAAGAAAAAAACTATGGTGAAGTAATATTTAAGGAAATCTAATTCGCAAAGCTCACCTATAGGCTCTGGGTTTGGTGACTTGCACGTATGAACATAACCTTGAAGTTGTCATGTTATACAAGAATTTGCGCAAGAAGGCAGCCCACCGAGTAAATTTAAGACCTTTGGTAGAAACTCACTATAGCATTGAATATTAAAAGCTCTTGAAGGATCTAGTTGCATTTCTAATTGTAAATCTTGCCCCGAAGTTTCACCGTCCGTCAAAATAGCATGGCTATAAAAATATGACGATAATATTTATGGTTGTTATGCTCGTAGATGGCCTTCTTTTGTGGATACAAATATAGCAAGTGGCCTTATGTCAGGATGCCATAGTGATTGTACAGATAATAGATGATTCATTGAAAAAAATCATTTTACAAAGTTTTTGAAGATACCAATCTGGTAATTATGCCTTCAAAAGTGAAGTTTAACCAAAATCCACTGCCACTGCAACAATTTATATTATTTATTTCCAAAGTCATAGATCTGATCTTCAATGGTTCTCGAGTACCCCAGTATAAATACAGCTGTCAGAGAGGGAAGATTGACGAATTAGGTTTACTTCATATTACTTCTGAGCATAGGCCATGTTTTACATTATCATTTCTTTCAGACTTGAAGCTGAATATTTACCTGAGTTGGTACAAAATATAAGCAAACTGTTTACTTTAGAATGGGCCAAAGAATAACTTTGTTAATCACAAGTCATGGCTTGTCAAATATAATAAATGGCAATATGTAAAAGTTGAAAAGTGACAATGATAGGAAGTTTGAAAATCATTTTGAATGTACAAAAGTGCAAGTACAATATTTTCTGCGCTCTTCACGAACAACACTTGGCAAGCGGGAATTCTACGATTATTTTCATGATTGATGGTGAAGAAATAATAGAAAAATGACAAGCCTTAAGCTGTAGTTGTGGGATGCAGGGAAATGCATGCGGAACAGAACAACAACACGTGCACAGGGTTGCCAGAATGCACTCTTGGTTGTGCGTAAGTCAAATAGGCTTCTAGTACTGGCTGGAGTGAGACCGCAATGACTAGATTGATTATTTCAATTGCCTTTTTCAATCAACTGCTTCATTTAGAATATTTTCCAACTGTACTATGTATTTACTGAGAATGTACCCGACGTATTCGAGAGTTGATATAAATTGATCATAGAGGCGTCATTATATCTTTCAATATACGGCATTATATAATGTATCAAGTTTGTTGTCCAGCCAACATTATTGGCAGCCGCTATTCATCGGACCATCAGTTTGTCACTACATGCGGACATTGTTGTTTGTGCAGCCTAAACTAACCTAAATAAGCCAATCCAACTAATTTAATGAACCTAACCTATACAAACTAACCCAAACCAACTAATCTAACCAAACAAATATTCTAAACCAATTTAAGAGCCCGCATATTCGACAGATTTACAGGGTGCACTTTCGCCACATATACCTTAGGAACTACAAACACTACGGACTTACGGTGCAATAAATAAATAATACCCTCACAATTGGATATGCTTGATCGAAAATTGAATGACAATTTTGTTAGGGAGCAATAATTGAATCAAAGTGTGCCTAACTTGATGGTTCTAATTGCTTAATTCCCAGTTACCGAATAATAGTAGAAATAAATTACAAACGCACATCTCCAAGTTCAACTTCGCTCATCAATATTTGAAATCCTAATTTGCCTGTAATTTTACAGTTTTCCCAATTTCCTTGGCCAAAATGTGTAATGTAACTAGATTTTGTACAAATTATAAAATGGAAAACTTCTCTATCTAGCAGTGGTTACAGGAACTCTTTCAATATTATCCCCTTTCCACTTTTCAATCCACAACTAAAATTTTCAACGCTCATCAAACTTGGGTCGAGCATTCCGAAGAGAAACATTCTCAGCTCAGATTCAGGCTCTTAATCTGAATTCTAAACTGAAATTAATATGAAACCTACTTCTGGTCCAATGAATAGCCACTTCGTACATTAGTTGTATAATTATATGAAACTATTTTTGAAATTTAAATTCAACTGAGTAGGCCTACTAAGATGAAATTGAATTGACTAGCAACGTAGCTGCGTTTCCTTTCTAGTGACAATTATTTTCAGCCTAACGTTGAATAAAATAGATTTGATGACCATTTGAAGTCTTACACGTCGACTACAAGGCCGTTAGTCTCACATTTGGCCTAGTCCAGCACTAAGAAGCTACTAGGTTGTGCATGTTAGTGAGAGTTGTGTTAAGTGTCAAATTGCTAAGAATTATTACTGTATTTAGTTACTAGAACACGTAGAAAGATTTCTCATTAAACTTACCCATTGTCTGGGTAAATCATAAATACATTATTTTGGCTGTCTTTTTTTCCAAGAGGACGGCGTGAAAATTTTACGCCAACCGACATTTGGCACAACGGAACTCTAGCAAACATTCAAAATCAAAAGTCAACTTCGTCAACCACATTGTCAATTATGACGCTATAAAACCGATCTATTTTGGTTAGAAACTAGCCTTCACCTCATCTTTTCAATCAATTAGTTCTGAATGGTATAAAATTTTACTACTTCTTCAATATTCGATCACTTTAATCTTTTGAAGCGAGTTGAAAAGCTTTACAATCTCTTAATAATTTAGTGGAGATATGCTTTGAAATAATGTAAAGTCCAGCTGTAGGTCACATGCTTCCGATGAAACATTCTTTTCTGTAATTTGAATGTCCAACCTCTGGTTTGTACATGGACCACTGACTTCAGAAACCAGCCAATAACGGCATTTCTACATCGTGTTTCATTGCAGCTGTTTGTATCACAAAAGACAGGCAATTGAGCAAATCATTGGAACACGGAAAAAGTGACAATAAAAGATGACAATCTGATTCTGTTTTCTATGAACAATGAGTATTTACATAACGTGATCGTCGATGTCAACAATCTTTGTCCAGTAGGACGTATTTTGGTACGAATTTATATGCATCACTATGAGTTTATTCCTTTGTTAGTGCTCTTTTTGCATGAAGAACTAATGTGAATTTATATGTGTTTTTCTTTGAATTAATTGACAGTAATACGGAGATGGTCATGTTCGACAATGTGCGTGGGGAAGTTATCGCAGCTCAACATCGGGTGTTTTAGCGTGCTGCTAGTGCACCAGTGATGTGCAAGAATGCTTTAATTAAGATACAGTTCACAGCAAACTCTACAGACCCTCAGATGGAAATAGGCAGTTTTAGCTCTGTTTGTCATGCGGCAACATCTTTACTGGATTTTTTTTCTTTCTGAAGCCGTTGAGCAAATAAACTTGCAAGAGTTCAGTAAAATCAATTACAGTCAACCGTCTTTAATTTTAATTACAGCGAACCTAAAAATATCCACTTTGATTATAAATGTCTGAATTGAAAACAATATTGAACATTGAACTTATGGATACAAACTCTGTAGGGACCAGAACAGTTGTTTGAATTACAGCAATTTTATTTTTAAATTTTAAATTTTTTCATATTAGGTAGGTCTAACGACCCACTATTTATTAGAGGTTGAATTAACAAGGGTTTACTGTAGTGTCAGCTCTACGCAAACCCAGCATATGCGTTGTAAGATGAGCTGGTTATTTGTTGGAATGTTCTCGCAACCTACACACTTTTACTTGGAACTACAAGTCTATAAAACTGTGAATTACTGTGCATGGATTCTGAATATTGTTATATTTCTTGCTGCTTATTTGATCTAGAAAAAATACATATCGAATCATTTCATTTGGAAATGGCTGATCCAATCTAGGAGGAAATTTGCAATAATGTGTAATTTTCTTATCTTTATATTCAGGAAGATTTTTTTTTTTGGAAGCGATTTGAAAAAAAATTCCCAACAGGGTTCAATTTTTTAGTTATGACATTTTTCGAAATTTCGTCAAGTTTTTTCACGAAAGTGGTCCAAACGATTTGACACAAAAAATGCACTGTTCAAGTTGGATAAGTCCACATGGAAACAAAGAATTTCACATTGATCAGTCAAACCGTGTGACCTGAGCAGTGAGTTTTAAATAAATAAAAGGTTCTATAAGAGTGGCATGGAAGTCTTTTTTGCCAAAGCTTCTCTAATTAATTAAGTCTAGATGCGAGCTCAAACACGTATGCACCTAAAACAACTTGTCATTTTATTTTCATTTCAAAAACTGTCGAGGCTACAAGTTATATTCAAACAAAAAGAAAATTAAACTCAGAAAATTAAAATTACTAGCTAACAACCACAGTAGCCTAATTTGTAAGTGGACTGAAATATCTGTTTGAACGATGGCAAGTGAATCTGGCAACCCTGGCAAAGTAAAAAAAAAAACTACACTCGCGTACGCTTACCTTGCGGGATTTAACGGAATACTCTTCCGCGATCTTCATCTGCTCGCGCGCCTGTATCACATGATCCGTTGACTGGGACACGTGGTACTCTACCCTGTCAATCAACTCACCCTGGAGAGCACCATCGGGCGGCGGCAGTCGTTGGCGCACGGCGTCAAGGGGCGGGGGAGGAGGGATGGGGGGAGGTGAAGCGACAGTACACCAAAGAGAGACGACAGTAGTCACACACACACATACATTCCACCACACGTTACGTACGCAATTAGTAGATTAAACAGAGATGAGCACAGAAAATGACATGACGAACAATCACCACACAGTTAAAAGAGAGGTGTCACCCCAGACATCGAGAGAGAAACATCAATTTGGGGGAGAAGATTAGTATATTACATCAAGGTAAGATGAAGAGAGAAATAATAGAGTGGAAGATTGTTAGAAAAAACCAAATAGAAAAAAAGTTTGGAACGAAATCCAGTAAAATGCATCAACGAGGAGAAAAGGAAGGCGGGAGGATTCGAGCGGCGATGAAAGGAACGGAGAGCGAAAAAAAAAAGAGGACAAACAAAAACCATTAGACACAATGTTCGCTAGGTAACGGTGAGCGGCGACTTACCCGCCTGGCTTTGCTCTGGTACTTTAGAGCCTTCTTGGTGTCCTGCGTGGCAGTCTGCACGTAGTCGACCGCGTGCTCCACGTGATACTCGATGCGGTCTATCATTTCACCCTGTTCGTGCCCAAGACAGACCCCAGACATAGTGTTAGTGAAGGAGCCCAGTGCATGCAACTAACCCAAGTAGGCAAGAACAGTTCTCCGAGTGCTAAGTCATCTTCGACCAATTTTCTTATTTCCATTGAGCTACGCGACACACTCTAATGATGACTTAGCGTCGATGAATGATGAATAAGAAGATGAGAAAATGGGTTGAAAGTTTACTTTTATTAGATGTTTTTGGACAGTGGGAAGGAAACGATTGTGGCCTCTTCCTAAGAGTTCATGGGAGTCGATTTAGCGAAATATCATTATTTTGGTGATAACTTTTGAACGGGATGACCGTATGAGATATCAGAATTCTAATAAAGAAGATGCACAGAGTTTTTTGACACCTTTAAGATGACATAAGTTATAACTGTTTATATCATATTGCATAATAGTCAAGCGTTTACGGCTAGAAAAACACATTTTTTAACCGTATACGCGTGACAATTACACAATATGAGATACACAGTTGTTACTTGAATACAGTTACACTATCTTAAAGGTATTAAAAATATCTGTATTTCATTTCATTAGAATTTTGATATCTCATAACGTTCAAAAGTTACCACAAAAAAAAAAGAGATTTCGCTAAATCAACTCCCATGAATTCTTAAGGACCTATCCCAGTATTCACTTCAACGACAGAGGCAAACTACGGAAATCCTCGGTCAGGTTGGTTCACCATGGTGGGAAATGAACCCCAGCCTCCTGGACAAAGTCCATCGTGCTACCCGCCATCGTGGCTCACCCGTCTCAGTTCTTCAGCTAACACACGACAGTGAAACCTCTACGCATCGTTCCAAAATCCATCAATTGCTTCCCTTCCCGCTTCACTTCCATCATTCATTTTGTCCAACCCTGCTCCCATATAACCAATGTTATTTTCTTGGATGGATCGTTCCTCTGCATTGTTTCTTTTTTCTGGTCCCTTGAAAAGTGATCCATACAGCTTTCACTGTACGTGTAGGTCTACTATCGTTTCGACAGCTAGCCTCGAGGCCCTACTATTCGAACTGCTGCCAACCTGTCGGCATTATCTACATACTGACCAACGTATTACTATCGCAAGACGTACATTAACCAATAATGTAAAGATAGCTTACCAAACAGACAAAAAGTTCTTGCCTACATTTCTATTCTACGCCTCTAATGACATTGACTAATCATTATAAAATAAGGATGCACATGACATTACAGACGCTATCACATTATTCCATTAAGACTCGTTCACATTGTAACAGAACACTTGGCAAACTGATAACACTAGCGGCTAGCGTATGCCGTGAATATGGAATTTAAAATTGTCTATTCACATTTCACACTCGACAATAATAGACAAGAAAATAACAGCCAATCAGAGTTCAAGGTTATTGCCACACCCAATGCCCCCTCAACCGTCAAAATTTAGCTGGCAATCGAGTCCAGATAGTTCGAGTTACCCACCACTAATCTTTCATTGTTCCGAAACTGGCGGAATCTGACTGGCTGATTCTCATGTTTTACAGTTTAGCGATGACACGAATGCTTGGAACTTGCTAGCCTTTATATGCATTCTTATCTTGAAGTTACGGTTAGAATCGGTTCTCATCAACCTTGGATTAGTTATTGTGCAGATTAAAGTTGTTGATCAGCATGGGTATCTTTTATGTTGTCACTAATTCTAAGCTAAACGCTAATTCTCATACTGGCATGTTGGTAAGACTGACCATTAGTGCTAGTATGCTGTGAATAAACACCAAGGACTTACCAACAGACTAGCAATCTAGCGTTAGTGTTGGAGTTGCATTGTGAACGAGTCTTCAATTATTCAACAGATTAGATTGCAAAGACAAGAGTTTAAACTTCAACTACGATCAAAGTTTAAACAGACGTTCAACTTTGATACAGTGATTGGCGGCCCAAGTGCTGCTAAGGTTGGTGAACTTCTACGGAGTAGTTTACTCATCAAGTTGGCATTGTTAATGCAGATAAAACGTGCTAATTAGTTACCCGAAGCCTGCCAAACATTCAGCGACACAGAACAATTAACGAAAATGGAGACAATATTTGTTTTGGTGAAAGAATCTCATATTGTTTCATAAATGTAATACGTAGAGCCCAACATTAACAACACTACCAAAGCCACCAAGAATCTATATTGGTAAATACAAGAATAAGACATTATATTTCTAGTGGCCGAGCAATACCAACAATACAATCAACAATGCTCTAAACATAACGTCTCTGGGACGATCTATTGAGACCAGTATTGAAGATATTGACAATATCCCAAGCTATACAAACACATCAACTTGGTTTGCACAAGTGACAGATAAGAATTCAGTGATTTACTATGATTAGAATTGAGGTTGAAAAATGAGATGAAAGAATATCACTCCAAAATATGAAAATTGATCATTATTTCAGATTACAGACACAGTACAGATTTCCCCCGATTCCTTTACACGAGAAGAGTTAGTTCTACATTTCTATTTTCTAATAAGACAACATTGAACTCATGCAACAGTGTGAAAAAAACATTTTAAGAGCAAACATAACCTAAAAGATCAAGAACATGATGTTAATATTATTGTGACTTCCAGTCGTCAGGTCCGCCTGCCGTCAGCCTAATTGGATTCTCTGTTGAAGAACACAATGATACAACTATTCTACACAGATATAACAGTGTACATGCAATCAACGTATCAAACTTGAAGCTGGAATGACATCATCTTCAATTCAATCCTCATAGCCCGGATAACTTACGATTCTTAAAAATTATTGTAGGAATCAATTACGTACGCCTACATTTTCAGAAGTTGAATTTTAATGTCATGGATTTTAATGTCATGGATTTTAATAGCCTAATATAAGAATGTTGAACAATCATCATAAGAGACAAAAGATCAGATTTTGACCATGAACCAGTATTTAAAATGGCCAACTTTCATCAGAATGTTAAATCAAAATGTTACTAACATTATATTGAATAACTTTCAATTGGGTCTACATTTACCCGATTCACACCCAAGCGGAAATGTAATTTAATGAATTTACTGAACAAAAGAATGTGCAATATATGGTTGCTTACAAATCAAGCTCTTTGTAAATAGTCAATAATTCAGGTACGCCAGTATTCTTCCGAAATCAGCCCTGTTTCGTATGATTATTACAGGTTAGCCTGAACGTCATTGAAAACAGAACAAAATGGTCAAAACTATGATGACTGACGAGATTATACAGTACTATAGAATAAGATTGATTTCAGATTGTACCAGCACTAACAATGATCACATAAGCATGCACAGGATGCTCATAGGATGAGAGGATTTCATTCATGAGCTATTTGAATTACTGTTTGTAGTCTTGAAAAACAATTTTGTATCCTTGACAACACGCTCTATTACGTTAGGAAGATTACATTCATAGTTCAAGCTAGGCGTGTAAGCTTTCAGACCGTGAACTCTCATGAGAGCAGTTTTCAAGATATTGATTGTTTTTTTAAAAATAAGTTCACAAAGAAATAAGCTAGGTCAACACTACTACAGAATTTTGATCAAATACACACACTGCACTCAGCGTATGATTGATTTCATTTAGTTTGATGAAAGTTAGAAGCCCAGGAATGCAAGCTTTCACGTCAAGAACTCTCACTCATGAAATATCAATTCGTTTTCTGTTCCATTTTGTTACTAAAGACATTTAAGCTAAGCTAACACAAAATTTTGATCAGATACATGAACTCGACTTGGCGAGCGAACAACTACGTAGGCTATTGATTTCGTCTGAAACGTCTGCACACTCTCAACACAACTTACTACACATTTGATATGGTAAAGACCATCAAATATAATGAATCAAATGGAAATATTACAATAAGAGCCAGTTGTACCAACTGACAAAATAAGAAAAAATAAGCAAATTAACTCATTACCCTTAGTTACCTATACGTTATATTCGTATCTTGAATAATAAATAAATAATCATCAGTTGGTACAATTGGCTCTTAGCAATATATGCTGCACTGAATTGATAACAAAGTCTACTGGTCCGAGTGGAATGTGACGTACCTGGCTTTCTACTAGCATGGCCATGTCCATGAACATGTCGTGAAGTTCTCGGATTGAGTTTTCTAGTTTGATGATGTCTGCGTGTCGCGCCTCGATGTCGGCCAGCGTCTGTTTCGCTTGCTGGGTCTCCATTATTATCTGCCGCAAACAAACAGCTCACTTGATACACTGTCATTCTATAATGTCATCAATGGTACCAATGGAATGGCAATATATATATATATATATATATATATATATATATATATATATATATATATATATATATATATATATATATCTTTGAAAAATATTCTGTCTCACATAAATAAGATTAAATGAGGAAAATGGTATCAATATCAATAATTTGAAGTCATAAAAAAGTGAATCAATGACAAGTTTTCTTGCATGTATCATTTTCCTGTTTGGACGTGTTTCTACAGGTTCCTTGAACCCTGAACAGAGGCTTCAACGCACACTAAATCGTCAGCCATAGTGAAATTGTGCATCATCAACTCACTATGCACCTTACTTGCTATTATAATTATTGCCGTATTGTGCCGAATATAAGCAGTCTCCCGAACGTGTGAGGTGACGAGAGAGAACGAGGATTTCTAGCAAAATCATATTTCGGAACATATTTCACTCATTACTATCTACGAATTATATTGGACACCGAATCATAATTGATTCTGAAACAATTGAATTAGGCTACTTCTTAGGCATTTGATATTGCATGACACAATTTAATATAACACCATTCATTACAGGAATGTCATCGGATGTGTTGTACACGTTTCTATGCAAAAGTATAGCACGATAATTACAATAGAGCGGTAATTTTTATTGCATCGAGTGTAGTTAGCCAAAATCAATTACAGGTCGAGATTCGAATATACGCCGTTGGAAACTTTTTGCCTCTTGAAATTTAGGAAAAACACACAGATTTGTATTCAACACAATACGATAAAGTGTACAAATCTTTGAAATGAACTCGTGGAATCAAATAGAAATACTTGTTGAAGATCACATAACAAACCTCTGACTACGATACTGTAATCCAGTTCTTTGACGATACCTAGATATACTTGTGTCCAAGAAAGAAGGTCGTCTACCAATATAACAATGATAAATATCAACAGTTATATTTGTTAATTGTGATAGTGTGAGGGTCAATGATTTCTCAGAACGAGATTTACAATTGGGAACACAACTACATCTCCAAATGTTCAAAACCGCTGTGAATTTCTCCACAATTATCAAAATATGTGTAATAATCCTGTTAGCATACGACACTCCTCTTCTACGGTTATGAGGAGGGTATATGTTTTAGTCAGTGAGTTGGGTTATACTTGAGCCAGCAGCTTACCTAGATACGTGTATCATGACACAGTCATAAAAGTGACGTGTAAAGCCGTGAAGGCGCTCAATATTTTGACCTAGGCAAGCTTCTTTCATCTACTAACAACATGCTCACACTAAAATATGTCTATTATTTGTATAGGGTAGTGTAATCCTAAAAATAAGTGGACTCAGTTTATTTCCTCACTTTTCAATCAAAGCTAATTGCTCTAGAAGTTATTGAAGATACACCTATTTCAAAATGGGCATGACTTGGTTTAGATAAAATCGCATAATACATCATGATACGTCATACGGCAGGATCGTCTCCGTTTTAAATCTTATAGGCCCCAACAGTCGTTTTAAATTAGATAGAGCCTCTCAGAAGCAAGTGTCTCAATTGAATGATTTACGCACCACTTTCAATGTCATTTCAAGCCAATTGTTAATTTTTAAAAAGTTCTTTGGCTGCCATATTATCTGTTGAAAACATAAATCATCTTATGTATACTTGAAACTGAAACTAGAATGCATGCATGTTGCCTGTATAATGTAGAGATTCAACGCTCACAGGGAAATATGCGCCCGAGAAAGAGAAAGAGACGGAGAGTGATAGAGATAGATAGTGTTCGATGCCAGCCCTGCTACGATATTTGCCTACGATAAAATTGCCCATCAATACGCTCGGACTGCACTCACCCCTTGCGTGAACACGGCCGAGTTGCCCTGCTCCAGCATCTCCTCGAGCTCCTCGTTAGTGGTGGTCCGCCCCGTGATCTCCAGCTGACGCTGTATCCGGCCCTTACACCGCTCCCTGTAGTCCGTCTGCGTCCGGTTGTATTCTGTCATCACCTCGACGAACTTGCGCGACAGTGTGGAGTGCTGCGTCTTGCGTATCCGCAGGTCGGCCGATGACTTATTGGTGTGCTCTTCCTGTTCTATGTTCTGTTCTATCGCTGTAACGTTGGAACGAGAACAGTGAGTACGTCACAGGGGTATAAACTTACCATGATTGTCACTTTGAATAACGTCATAGACCTTGCCAGCCTTAAAGGACTAGAACTTTGATTGGGTATGTTTACTAGTAAAGCTAAAAACCATGACAACACAGGTTAGTAACAAAATCACGGTCTCTTATACTGCAAAAACTTGGGCACATTTCGTAGCCCACCTCAAGAGTAGGGTTAGGATTTTGTGCTAACACTTGGCTCTGTCAGTGAACAATAACTAATCAAATCCTCAGTCTCTTGGAGCTAGCTAGGTCCAGGATGTTATTTCAAGTGCAAGTCACGGTAAGGGTCCACGGCAGTGAAACCTCCCTTTGAAAAGAAAATACCTAAGCCACTGATTTCTCGAGGTTTAACTGAGTGAAAGTATTTTCAATTCATCATTTGATACTTTTATTGTTGAATGTAATGTGAAATGTAAATGTATCCAGATGAAGAGGCTTTATCAATACTAATACAGTGAAGTGAAACGTCTATGCATCGTTCCCGGATCCATCGTTTTCCTGCTTGGGATCATTCATTTTCTCTCACCCCACTCCCATTTAACCAATGTTACATTTTCCTGGATGGATCGTTTTCCTGCATGAATGGCTTTATTTTCATGGTCCCTTGAAAAACGATGGATAGAGGTTTCACTGTACAAAGAAATATTATTCATCATTCATTTGCCACTGCATATATTTATCATGTTATTAGTCCACATGATGAGCATTGGACTTGAAGTAGGCCTTTTCATTTGAATGAGGTTATGTTTGAATCTGAATAGAGTGTAGTCTGCATGATCTTACGCTTCAACTCTAATCAGTTTCCTTCAAAAATCCCCAGAACAAATTCAAGTTAGAAAAAAAAACAGGTTACTTTACTTTCCAATTGAAATTGGATTTCTTTCTACATTAGCATCAAGTCCTAATCGCTCACTGTAGTATTGTTATTCGTTAGCATGAATGTTTTTAAAGAAAGTACACCCAAGCTTACCTCGTGCAATGTGATTGATAAATGTAAGTCATAGCATGAAAATTTCAAAGGAATATTTCAATGCCATTATAGATCTACGTTGCAAGAATTAATGATATAAAAAATAAAATACAATCAAACAGATATTAATTCAATATAATTTTTACGATGCATAATCAATACTTGATGACGATTATCAAATAGAAAAATATTGTTTATTCATGAGGTTTGATAATCAACTTGAAATTATTGATAATCGAATGCATCAATGTTTCCTCCAGCCCACTTATTTTCATTTTAATGTGAAATGAATAAACTTGGAAAATAAATTAGAAAGTGAAGTAAATGGAAGTAGCAAATGGTGCAGGCATTTTCATTAAATTTTCCATTGCGGGAGTATAGAATCAATCGCGTACCGACAATTATATACGACGAATGTTCCCCATACTTTTTTATTAGACAGTAGTTGTTAACACTGAAAATACGTGTCGATTGTATCGATTATGTCGATTGTATTGATTGTAGATTGTATTGATTATATCGATTCTAAAAAAAACACAATAAATCCCATATTACCGGTGATGAACACTATCGAAACCACATTCGACAGCACAATCATGTGAAATGGATGAATGTTGAACGATATAGATATATCAAATAACAATTATCAACTGATAAACCAGAAAATATACAAACAAAAACCAGTCGAAAGTTTTAAAAAGTTGTAGCAGATAATTCAATTCAACGCAATATGCAGTCAACGTGGCGCGGAATCAGGTTGTACGGCGGTAAGAGACGGTGAGATCGAATGATGAGAGATATTTAAAATGACGACATTAAACTGGACATAAAAATCTGAAGGATAGCGCCAAATAAAGTTTCATTCGAGAAAATAAAATAAGCAGCAGGCTTCAATAAAAGGAGGGGAGTTTACTGCTTTATATACAAGAGTCTACACACCCGTTAAAGAGAACTTAACTACGTTTATGATCTGTAATAACGTGTTTTGCGATATTGCACGACGAGCGTAGGAAAATAAAAATGTGTACCTCAAACGTATAACTGATGCGAAAAGAAATAGAAACCCATACTCATATCATGTATTAATAAACAGATTTCAAGTAAAGCACATCAAATGTTTCAAGTCTTGATATTATGATTTGTTTACTGATTAATTTTGGTCTTGTACATACACTAGGTAGTTGTAATACTTGTGAATGTGAAGTTTGGGTCCTTGTACATACAGTATTTTAATTTATTATACACAATAATGTACACAAATAAAATATATAATGGGCAAAGAAATGGAACAAGAATCTTGCATTTCATACAAAATGATTAAGTTGGTATGTACTTCTATCAACACATTCAAGTAAATATTCAGTATTCAGTATTTTATACTTTTTAATTTTTTTACTTTTTACTTTTTACACATTTTGATGTTACTTATTATTATTGTAATTTCAAGACCAATTTGAGCTAATAACAAATAGGTACTACATGTACGTAACCACGTTGTAATTCCTCACTAGATTCTCGCTTATCATCTTCCAAATAGATGTGAATGAAAGAAACAGACAAGTAATTTGTAAAACCGTTAACTTTCTACATCGTTCACAATTTTTGTACCCAACAGCTAACTTATCATTGAGTGACCAGAAGTCATTCAAAGAAGTAGACAAATGACAAACGAATTGTACGTATAAAATGTCAACCCCAAGTTCTTACACAGGCAAAAAGAAATCAATCAGAATTGTCACCGATGCGTAAACTCGAGTAAGAGTCCAATGAAAAACCCCTAAAATGCCTAGATTTCACGTTCAACATTGCAAAGAAACTAGAGACGGAAAGAGATGACTTACCCTTTAATTTGGCACGGACTTTATTGGCAGTTTTTTTGATGTCGGCCATCAGATCCTCGAGCTCTTGTTTGACCTCTGCAAAGTAAACAAACATGTGGCGTTAGTAAACACATACAAACACACATAAACAAACATGAAAAAAACAAATATAGACTAGACTAAAACTATACAGGTATACAGCGTATACAGTGGACGGCCAAAGCTGAGAGTGCCATTTAAAGCACGAGTATTCAATTTTCCTCCATTTTAAACTTTTTAAAAATCATAACAGTTGAAATATACAAAAATGTGATCTTGATGAAGATTTGAAAATTGAAATGACAGTTTTATAATTCAGTTTGCCCTGAAGTAAATGAATGTAATTATACGTTTGCACCTAGCTGATCCAGCAATTTCAATCTGTGATGGTTATCGTAGCTTAGACCAAAACAAGCTACCCTACATCCTAGCAATAGCCAACATGCTTGATACATGATATAAGGCCTATTTTAAATGATGACCAGGAAAAAAAATGGGCGAAAACAAAACCCTGTGTTGTATTTATAACTGGTAAATGAAAACAAATAGTTTAAAAATGATGAACGGTGAACAAACACATTTTGCATTAAGTGTTGTGCCGATTTTGCATCAAATCGCACACTACGTCATGATATGCCATTATTCAGATGCAACTTCTTGCCTACCCTCAAACAGGTGACAGTCTCTATCAATAAAGATAGAGAAGCCCACCTGAAGCAGGTGTTTTAATCAAATGAACAGATTTCAGATGAATTTATATATTTTAAATGTAATTTAAACCCCATTGGTGATTTTTACAAGGCTTTTTTTACTGCGGTGTGATCAAACTTGGGTGAAAAATACATCCATTCTGTGTGGATTAACATTAAATCTATAAAATGCACGAATGACTGCTTTCGGGTTTACTGAATAGAATTACTAAAGCGTGGATACGGAGATAGGTGGAGGGTTCGAAAGAGCAAATATTGTCCACCTCGAATAGCTGTACCAAGTGAAAGCATTAGTGCCTTTAGTGGAAGATAAAAAGTGAGATTGACTCAGAAGAGAACAAAATCATTAAAATTGTCAATTTTATGAAAGACTGAAATTTATTTTTGCATTTTTTTCAACTTGTCATTTCAAACTGGAAGGGTAAATCAGTTGCTGGAATGCTGAACCGTTATTCAAGAGACCTGGGTTTGGCTCCCGATATGGTCAACTGGCTGAGATTATTCCTCGTTTCTCAGTCATTAAAATGAATACTGGGATGGTTCTTTGAAAATATAAGGCCACGATTATTTCTTTCACGTCATAGTAAAATAGCTTTTCATTTCATCTTCCATCCATCTCATTCATCATCATTCACTAACGCCAATAGATCTTAGTTATCATTAGCATTCTTCAACCCATTAACAATTATTTCATATCATTTTTCTACCGGCACATGTAGCCGCTTCCTTCCACACGACCGCTTGCGCCGCCCTTGGTAGCTCGGTCAGCTGAGGCATCGCTTTAGAAACTGAAGTCACCGTTGGGCGTGGGTTTTTGTAAGCGTCCTTTCACTTATCATCACTTCATTATTTCATAATCACCCGCTCATTCGTACCCCCGTATAACCAGCTGTTGGTGGGGTCGTTAAGCAAACAATAATCATCAACCACCGCTTCCTTACCACTATCCTTCCCATAAAAACCTTCATCCCATCATCTCATTATTCATTCAACCGACGCCAATAGATCTCAGTCATCATTACAGTGCATCGTTAAAACCCAAAATGAAAAAAATCATTTTTCTTCAATATGGTCAATGCATCAATGAGTTAACAATGAGTCAACAATGTGTCAACAGCAAATCAATTTATCTAAAACGTGGATTTTGCACAAAATATATAGCTGTATTCTAGTATGGGATCAAAATTTGATGGAACATGTTAAACGATTGGTTTTCCATTTTGATTGTAGAGGCAACAAAAATAACAAATCCACAAAAAAAATCTTACTGGGCTCCATTTTATTATCGCAGTTTTGCTACACACATCCTTAGCGAGTACAAACTTGATGAGACAACTAATCAGTTTTTAAAATTACTAACTTTGTTTTCATTTCATAAGTAATTGTTATTTAATAATAATAAAATTTCAATGTTATAACATAAAGTCCACCTTATAATATAATTATCATGTTAAATAACATAATATTCATTTGATAATATAATTGAATGAATGAATGTTGGAGTTCAAAGGCGCGTCGACAGCGAGGTCATTTTGCATTGTAATTTTACAATACAATTTTGATTTTATAATATTATTTCATAAAAATTATTTTATATTTGTTAATTTTAGGGTAGATTCAGTTAGTTAAGGTTAGGTTAGGCGCAATAACAATACAGGAACGCCCGCATGAGTAACTAATTAGTTATACTATAGTCAGGTCATTACACAGGTATGGATGACAAATACAAAAAGTCACCTATTGCCATTCAAATGATTGATTCATCATCATTAATAAACAAGCTTATATAAATAAAAGTATCGTTTCGAGTATTGTGCAACACGTTAACATCAACAATGCTCGAGAAGTAATGACAGCAATGTATCAACGTGACGGCCGGTCACGGGTGAGTGTGACGTCACGACGTACCCCCCCCCTCACCCCTTTCCCCTCTCCGTCGGTCGGTCGACCACGCGAGCGAGCGAGCAAGCTAGCCCAGGCAGGGGCAGGCAGGCAACCCCCGCCAGCCAGACGACAAGAGCATTGTATCGATTCGAAAAGACTGCCCTACTCTCGTTTTCCGTCATGTAGAGCCCAGCTAATCGCGCCCCGCCGCCCACACGCACCCCTCCCCACACTCCCACTCCCACCCCCCAACCAATACCGCCAGAAACTACAGGTTTCAAAATCCGGTTACACGGTTTAATTTTTAATCGAATTCAATGGTTGATTTCAAGTATTATGGTATTTATTATTGTTAGGTTTGACGACGCATTGTACTGTGAATGAAGATGAGATAAGATGTTATTGTATTAGGTATTCTTGGATAGTGAGTAGGACGCGGTCGTGGCCTGTTGTTAAGGAACTATCCCAGTGTTCCCATGAGAAACCTCAGCCAGGATGGTCCACCATGGCGGGGATCGAACCTCGGTCTCCTGAATAGAAAATGGTCTACCTTATTCGATGAGCATTTTTTCCATTGAATTATTCAAGTCGAAGGTTGATTTCAAGTAATTTAAACTCAACCGTGTGAATAGAAAAATCAAATGATTGAATGAAAGTATAATGAATCAAGAGTTGAGTTCAATACATTTTGTTCGAAAAATGTTCTATTTCCATCAATGATTGAATAAGAGTAATCAATCAAACGTGCGACCGGGAAACAGCTGTTAATCACGGCCAGTCGAACACATTAAACTCGACTCATTTTAAATGTTGTAAACGACCATTCAATTATTATTAATTCATATCAATTGGAAGTCAAGTACTGAAATCGACAAATGTGATGAAAAATTGAACGGTGTAGAACGGGCCTTAATATATGTCATTGTTGTACTAATGATTTGATTTGTACGAGTGACCGCTGCTGAAAAGTATGAAAGGTTATCTCGTTTTTGGATCACGTCCAAGTGAAAGGCTACGAAGGGCTGATGAGGGAAGGGGTGGGTAGCATGTCCCCGGGTCTTTCTTTCGAAAACAAGTTAATTGTCTCGGGCAAAGGAAACGTATTTTTCTTTTCGGTTTGTTTGGGGGGCGATATGTATGGCCATTTGCCACGCGAGGGTCGGACTCGCCTTTTCTTAACCCCTTCGACAAAAATGTTTGGACAGATTGATTAGTTCAGTAAATTAAAGAGCTATGTGGCTGGAAATCTACTCGTAAATGTCAAAGATTTATTATTGCAGAGCGCGCTTCTGGAAACATGCAGCAAGCGGCCAGCATTACTGTCTGTGTGATGTACAGTGACAATAAAGACGAGACTGGGATTCGTTATCTAAAGCTTACACAATGTACCGCCCGTTGAAAAGAACGATCAAGATTATTTTCAATTAAGTTAATTGTCTGACAAACAGAAAGAAGGCGGATAGAAGTTATATATCCAAATGCATTTTCATGAATAAATCTTTTCGGATAGTTTCGCTTTTCATTGTTGAACTCTTCTTATTTGGAGCACTCGCGTGCCAGACTGATAAAAAGAAAACAATGAGATAGTTTCGAACTTTTAAAACGAAGTTTTATTTTTAAAAAGCTGTGATTTCCGGGGTTGGCAAGCGACTAGACCGAGCCCAACACAGCCAGCGGGCTTTTTGGACATTCACATTACCAACGTTAAAAAACGAAATTGAACTACCCACAAAGTGTTTTTTTCCCCTATTTTTTTACTCTCGCTAACAGTTGTCGGCTTGCTTTGAACTCAGTAAATTGGTGTCATTTTCATATTTGAGTGCATATAACTTCATTTTACATACTGATCTCTTCATAAACTCTTCCGGATTTTGTTTAATATTATTCAAAACGTATATTTTATTTCTATCGTTTTTATTTCGTTTATCTTTGTCAAGTCATTTGAGTTTATGCCAAATTGGGAAAAATAACTAAAACTACAATTGATATGTATTCACTGCGTTTTGAATAACTAACTGCCTTTCCAACTGTTTTAAGCCCAATAAAATACAGCATCTACAAAAATTGGATTTATGCCAACCTTGACAATGCCACATTTCTAATTCTCTATCGTGTCCTATTCGGCTATTCCTGATCAGTTTGATTAGACTTCATGTCGAGGCAATCGCTTAACTATATTAAAATAGTTTTAATATTATAAACGTATCATTTTCGTCTAGATAGGAGGGTGGTAGACCGGGAGAGAGGGGGTGGGAGAGACAGGCTTATTGGGTCGTCGGCGACATCAGCCCCTTACGCTTAGACACGCCAAGTGACACGGAAGCTTAGCGGGCGGCGAACAATAAGGCTCTAGAACAAAGCTACACTGAAGCACTTTGTCGTTGAAAAGAGTAAATCGGTGGGATGAATTTCACGAACAAACTGAAAAACTCATTAGTTATCTATTATAAGGGATGAAATACGCCTACGACGAGACGTGCAATATAGTATGCTGGCAATTAATCTTACGAGAACGTTTATTACGATTAACGAGACATAATATGCGATATCGATAATCGATATCGTTGTTAATAGTTCGGCTTATTACCGCGTCATATATATTGTGATATATTATGTGTACGGTATTTGTTCTTCGTTTAAAGGCGAGCAATGAAAGTCAAATGAACGAAACATCAGCATTTGGTGATATCTTTTCTACCAGCAATCTAATTTAGTAGAAAATACATATATTTTCAATTAGCGTATATATATCATATCTACAAATGATTACGAAACGGTATTGCCCAATTCACTTGAGAACGAAGTGTCTGAATGAAATGAGAGAAACTTTTGGTTCAGAAATAACAATTCTGCTGCCAATACAGCCGCCACGAGGACACAGAATACAGAATGCAAATAATTGATTAATGAGAATATAAAAATTCAAAATTATGAACAGATAATAGAACATTATTTTAAAAAGGGTAATAGTAAAGTGATACTGTGGGCTAATACAACTGAAAATACAAAATTATTGAAATATAAGAATTTGAAATTATAAGAAGATGATGGAACATTATTTAAAAAGATGATAAGGTGAATACCATAGGCCAAATGTAATACCAAATGTATCAATACAAAATGTATCAATGAAACATATTAGGAGTACGGTGGGAGGAGGGGGGGGGGGGGGGGTAGCTGAAGGTTATATTCATGCAATTTGACCATAAATACGTTTCAAAAAGAAAAAGGAATTTACTATATTTTTACATGCAAATTTTTGTGTGAGGTCTATTCAATGCTGAAGATTGGATAATTTCTTTTTAAATTGCAGTATAATAAATTCCTTCTCAAGTTTAAAAAATGTACAAAAGCTTCTTTAAAAATTAGCGATTGATCCCGATAACTATGACGTTATAACAATTCGTGTTATAACATTGTCGTCGCCCATTCATGTCGTCACACGTAACGTCAGAAAAGTTCAAAAAACAGAACAAAAACCAGACGAGATTCAGAAACGAGAGTGCATGCACACACACACCACCCCAATTCCCGATTACAATAGTCAAAATAAAAAGATTATAACATATGTACAATAATAATAATCACCGTATTAATCATCATATAATGATTATATATGGTTCTCGATTAAACAGAAGCATTAATATTCATCATAGTTATATAAAACAATGGAAAGTTTTCCCGACACGTCCAGACGTATAACTCTCACAGGAATCTAGCTGAATACATAGAGCCCATACTTTATATAGCTGTGACATGCTGAACCAAATTCTATAAACTTATAGAATTCGAATCTCCCTACCATGGATAATACATCTTTTGCCTATGGTATATTATGAAGTCTTTGAGATGCACTGATTCAGTCAAATTAGATTGTCGATATCTCCAACCATTCAAAAGCCATCACAAAATAGTGATATCCCCCCCACCCCAATTTCTATTACATTCCAAGCGCACAATTGATTTTAAATAAGCGATTTTCTGTCGAACATCGGCTTTCTTGGAAATCCACCGTCCTTTGTTTAGTTTCGTGTTCTGTTACCCCTGTTGACTTCATTGCAGTATTATCGTAATATTATTATCGTATATCGGAAATATATGTTATTCGATTATAATCGATTAACAATACGACATGACGTCTATAAAGAAATATCTATATCGGATATCGGACCACCGCATTCTACCCTCTGAAACCGACACAATGAAGTAAGCAACTCGGGCAATATTTCAAAAGCTTGTGTGTCTCATACAAACGTCCAGGAAAACGAAGGATATACGTTTAAAAATAAGCAACATCATTTTACGAAGATTTTTTCTTATCAATTATCAATATCGAAATCTTGTTATACAATGATTGTTTCTCAATTAAGGCAACAGATAAATTAATTTAATTCAATTCAATTAATTTTTATTACATATTAATTGTAATCATAATCACACTCTTAATAAGACAGCTTCGCTAAATGACCTCGCTGTCGATGCGCCTTAAAACCCTAATATTCATTCATTCAGTTTATAAGCAGAGTTGTTTCAAAACTTCCGAGATGGTCAGCTGTCACAAAAAAATACAAGTTCAAAACCACAAACTTTGATACAAGCTGCGCCGTCTGTGGCCATACTTCTTAGCCGAAAATAAGACTTTCAGTATCGAAATTGTCCTGAACACATCTACAAACTTTTCGGCACACATGAATGGGTACCGGTACCTACATACTTTTTAATTTTCAATTCCTTTACAGTAAATAACTATTGGTGGTGAAGATCCTAAAAAAAAAGCTAGATTGCATTACAAAATATTGTTTAAAAAATCTATCTGAAACCAAATACATTCAGGTTAGGTTACGAAATGTATAGCCTTCTTTATTTCAGTAAGTGCAGCTGAAGATAAGGTCTGCAGGTGAAGCTACGACCATACATTGATTTTAAAACTGCTTGCGCGATTTTCATAAAGCTTGTCGAACACGTTCGACATTGTTGACCTTACAACATCAAAAACTTGATTCAAATCTACTTTTGCCGATGAAAACATTTTTCGCCACGATATTCTTAGTTTTTTTAGTTGGAATTTTCACCATATCTACCAATTTTTCAATATCTACCAGACCGATTTCTATACCCAAGACAATAGCTCACAGTTCCAAAAAGTTCCCACTCAATGGTAACACCTAGAATGAGGTATTTTCCATACTATGTACAAAAAGTTTCACGCGGAACAGTTTTGACTTCCTAGGTCCTATCTCTAGCTCCAAGAGACTGATTGGTTATCAACTAGAAGAGCTTAATACTGTGGCAACACGCCTAGTTATTGTGTATTTCCATTATATTCGTACAAATCCTAGCCCTGCTTATGAGGTGGGCTACGAAATGTGCCACGTTTTTACATTCCAAGTGAGCACGACTTTGTTTCTATCTTGATGTATATAGGCATAGGCTTCTGTCACATAACAAAATGACAAATAATCGTTACCATAGCAATACAGCGAACTGGAGAGTTATCAAAGATTGTGATTGGTTAATTCCAACTGGTGGACCAAGATGCATTGAGGGTTGCGTTGGTTTGCCGGTTGGAGATGGTGACTTGACTAATTCGAAAACACGTTCCATTTCCTTAATACTTTCTGAGAACCATTGATCGCTGCTCTATCTAGTGTTGTTTTGTAGAAACGGCTGATAGGCTGGCAAACTTGATGACAGCTGTTAATAGCTGAGCCGACGTGCACGTAAAGTTAGTTTCTTTTATTACTGCTTATCTACGCACGATCGATAGTTCTTAAAATGTGGCCCGTGAATTGGAACATATTTTTAAAGTGGTATAGGGATAGGAAGTGAGGACACCATCTCACGGCGGCAAACCAACGCAACCCTCGATGCATCTTGTGTGGTGGACATTGCTGTCTGCCTCTTGCAACAATGAGTCACGTCACTGGACAGAAGCCTATTGTCCTAGTACTTGACTCTACTATACAGTGGATTGCCAATCATAGCTCTATATTCCTTCGGAACCTGAGGGTAAACAACTAGTAAATTTGGTGTACACCAGATTTCAGATTTCAAGGGATGTCATGGAGATTTTACGGGATTTCAAGAAGATTTCAAGGGATTTCAGGAAGATTTCATGACAAGTGTACACCAGATTTCAAGAGTTGTTAACCCCTCGTTCGGAGCTAAAGCCCAGGCCTAGCACGTTATTCAAGATATAGCAGTCGCGGTAAGGGGCTTGCACACACACACATATATATATATATATATATATATATATATATATATATATATATATATATATATATATATATATATATACATACAAAAAACGAAAATAATGAAAATAACGAATTGATATATTCGCTATCACTCATCCAATTATACAATAACAACAAAATAAATCAGAATTGATCCCACTCCTACTTGAAAAAGATACGGTGATTTACGTCACGATCGCAATGACGCGCATTCCTACTTGTGCAATCAGTTATCCTACGTGAATACACACGGGTATAATACCGTCATGAAGATCGATACAACCAACTTTGCATAATGCAATGAAATTTGAACTTTACCAGCAACCCGTCTCTATATACCTGGCTGCCATTATCCCCTCGGAAAACAAATGAACGGTGATGATTCAAGGATGCTCGAATTACGTTTCGAGCGACCGTTCCCCTCTATTCTACACAACTAACGGATGGGTGGTTCGAGCCTTTTTCATACGTGGATACAATTATATCATTACGCCATTGTCATTGTTATCAGAAGTACATTCAATGCGGGTTTTCCTGTAGAAGATGATAACGTATATAATAATCATCATGGTCAACGCGCTTGACTATTTATTAGGATATATTGCTTTACAATCCCCACTAACAGCTAGATTAATCGGGGGTACGAATGAACACATTCATTACATTCTATGTGCATTCAATTCATTGATAACATTGTGTATACCCGCGACTTCGTCAATTTATCGAAATGTTGAATTCGCTTTAAATTATTTTGTTTTTAATAGGTCAATGATCACAAGCGTAAATGTTTATATTTTTTTGTCAACATAATTGTTGACCTGATTTGTTCAAGCTCATATCTATTATAATTGCTATAATCTTGTTTCAGACATATTAATAGCGTCAGCAATTTTATCCTGCAACCAAAACGTGTATTTTTAGTTCTATATAATATATGTAGACTACTTTGAGTTATTATTGTGTTTCCAATATTCAAATTGTAATCTCGAATGACCAAGTGTTATGAAACAGATTTCACTACAAAGCGGTGAAGTGAAGAAATAACACGAAGGTAATACTATATAATGAACGGAAAAGGATCGTCTACCACCACAATGATCATTAGTTGAGCGTAAGGTGATTTTATTCCATATACTGGAAAAAATCAGACTTGCACTCATGTTTTATTTTGTTTAAAATTTTGGTGCCACACAGTGCCATAGGTTGGTTCTGTTTAGAAGCAAAATCAATTCAGTACTTTTTCCAGGAAAATTTTGTTGAAAAATTGAAAATTCTCACGAGAATGACTTTGAGTAAAAAAGGATCTAATAAAGATTACATCATAGAATGTTATTATTATTCCAATACATGTTTCGATCAAGATATGCAAAAATTAGTTCGGCAGTTTTTTTGAAAATATTGAAAAAAACGATGAAAAAATAGTTTTTGAAGTTTGTAGTTTTATAAATGCATTTCGTAGATAGCCTACTATCTCACATAGCCTACTATGCTCATCTTACAACGCATAATTATGCTGCGTTTTCCTAGTTAAAACTTGTCATTGTTGTGTTGACAGCTTTAACAATTTCAACGCGTTTTAAAAGATGTAATTGTGTTTCTACTTTGCAACCGCGCAAATATGATCTCGTACTGAATAATCATTGCCTCTCAAAATATCACAAATCTAACGGTGACATCTGCATTTCTTGTGTCGGTGCACAACCCTCGCCAAATTGCCTACCCACGTCCATAACGACCTGTAAAACAGTCTGGACTTCAATAAGACAATACATCCATAAATCAAGTAAGAATAAACTTTGAACAAGACAATTGAAGAGTAAACCACATAATGCACGTGTCTGCGATCCCGGTCGACAGTCTCGCCTTCATTCCGAACGTTCCCCCCCTATTCCACACGATAAACGCGCGGGTAGTTCGCGCCTTCATCTTTCGTGGACAAACGTCTAGGTGGCTGGGAATAGTCATTGGTTTGGTTACTACACCAAAGTATGACGGTTCCGACTGACCGTCTCCCCTATCGCACACGCATAGCGCACGGGTGATTCGCGCCGTCGTCTCGCGTGAAAACAATTGTAGATATACAATTTTATTTATAGATATACGTGGTCAGACTCGTCGAATAGCTACCCTTGTGACGCTCAGACATGCAGCAGGGTGGCGCACATTTTATCTCTTTTTCAACCCCCCCCCCCCCCCCCCCCAGTCACCCCATCTGGAGACGTGGTCTTTATACACTCGAGCATATTTCATACGAGACACATTTACATTTTTTATATACTATTTTGTATTTGTATCGGGTACATACGCACTTGAATGAAAGGAGGATCGGCGTCGGTGAACGAGTGAGATGATGGAGAGATGAGATGAAATGGACAGTGGGAAGGAAACGATCAAGGATCCATTCTGGTTATTCATTTGAACGGCACGAGGAAAACGACGAGAGATCTCTGGTCGATATAGTCGTGAATCGAATCCCGGTCTTCTGAATGACGGAATTCCGTGTGCCGGCGACTGATACCCCGTCTCGATATCATTTTATACAAACATCTTTATTAGAAACGACAAAACCATGATTATTATTGTTACCGAGATTCTATTTAATATTTCCATTTTTTATATTGGGTTTGGCGACGCACTGTAATGATAATTGAGATATATTGGCGTCGGATGAATGATTAATACGAAGGGACGAAATGAAGGTTCTGTATAGGTATTGAGTAGGAAGTGTGAATGAAGCGGTCGTGGTCTTTATAGTAGACTAAAGAGGCAAACCACGAAAAAAACGTGAAAGATGGAGGGGGCGGAGATCGAACCCAAGCCCAATATGTCCCTTATCACCCGGATCACAGAAGCGAGCGCGTTAATAACATGTGCCGGCCTCTATTGGATATTAAAAAACGGATGCGTTATGTAAGCCACGTAAGAGAAGGATGGAGATGGAGCGAATACCAAGAAGACGGTTTGAAAGAGAAAGCAGGCAAAAATTTGCGGAAAACAAATAGATAAGATAAATGGGAAGACCTTAAATCTCTAGAGATTGGTGTATACAAAAGGGGGTTGATTTGGTACGAAGTGGAAACCGACCGCAAGGTGGTTGAAGAACGCGAGTAATGGAGAGAACTGTCGGAGATGGTGGTGAGAGAAGGCGAAGATGCAGTGTAAGCTTATAGAAGCGTTGGACAGGATTTACGATAAAGAAATAAAAATAAGTACGTAATAAAAACAGTACGTGCGAAAATAATAATAGAAAACTACAATGAGCGACTGACCTGACTCGTCGAAAAAAATGATTACAAAAATGGCAAAAAACAACGTAAGTGTTACATTTTATTCAAAATGTTGATATCTACACTGCATAACATTTTTTTATTGTATATGTATATTTGTGATTGTATATTTTTATTAAAATCTACAATATTAAATCCTATGGCAATTTCAGAATAATTAGGCCTATGAATTCGAGACTAGCCATTTTAGATGATAATACCTATAAATTGAGAGTAACATTCTGACGATTTCTGCAAGGGCAATGTATGTTTTCTATCATATACCATCAATCATTTCAGCTTCATCTCTAATCTCACATCGTAAGCCTTATGCTAAACCTACGTATTTCGTATATGTAAACATACGAAATAAAGTCACCTCCTCATTGATATAACAAGCCTGTTGTCAAACCTTCATCCAAAACCGGTGTAGTTGTAAAAGCCAAAACAAAAATAGATTTGATATACTGACGCCCGAGCTGAGCTTATGTTAATTGCTGTACATCTGAATAAAAAAGAATATGATTTTTACGTTATAATCTTTATTTTTATATAAAATTATATTTATATATATATTTTTTTTTCTGTATTATACTGTAAACATGGCCTATAATAGTACAGTTATGTATGCGTATATACGTGGATAAGGTCGGCCCAGGCAAACTGTCAGTGCTATAACAAATTGATGGCGTGACTGCGCCAAAGGTGACTCATCGAAAGCGGAAGGCGTAATTTTGGACATTATAATTACGTCTTCTGATTTCGCCGAGAGTAGTTTATGAATTATTTGAAATCACATATTGGCTATTTGTTGAAGTAATGGTACGTAATTGTGTTAAACGTCAGATATCGATATACACTTTTCTCCATTCAATGTCATGTTTCCATGACGGGTCCCGCGAAGGGTTTACAACTCCTGAAATCTGGTGTACACTTGCCATGAATTCCCTTAGAAATCCCTGAAATCTCTTGAAATCCCTTTGGAATCTCTGAAATCTCTGGAAATCCCTTGAAATCTCTGAAGTCTGAAATCTCTTGAAATCTCCTAAATCCCTGAGATTACTTGAGATCTCTTGAAATTCTCTGAAACCCATGAAATCACTTGGAATCTCCGTGATTTCTGAAATCCCTCGAAATCTATTACATCTCTTGAAATCACCAAAATTTATTGAAATCACTGAAATCTATCAAAATCCCTGAAATCTCTTGAAATCACCTGAAATCTTGAAATCAGGTATATATACACCAAATTTGCGAGTTTTTAACCTCTCGGGGTCTCGCTAGTTGAAGGTCTATATAATATCTGTACTAATAAAACCATGGAAGGGAGAGCGTGTGAGTGTCCATCCGTCCGTACATCCGTCCGTCCGTCCATTCGCTCTATGAAGCCTGGTAGAATGGGTGTTTCGAGTGATGAGACGGGCGTTAGTGTCGGATAGGGGTAGTGGGACTGGGAGTTGGGGGAAACCGGTTTTCCCATGGCTGGTCTCCTGTCAGTCACAATTGTGGCTGGGGGGGGGGGGGGGGAGAGAAGGCGAACCATTTACTTTCTCATTTCGTTAGAAGCACACAATGCTGTTTCAATATTAGAAAAATAGACGACTATCGTCTTCTACTATTTCATTTTGCTTTGAGCTCAGCTCGCCCCAGAAGAAACCGTTGAAGTTATCAACACGGGAGAGTTCTTTGTCCACATTGAGGCTTTCATGAAGTCGATTTCGACCCTCATGTTGTTCGAGAATGTGCTGTGGAACTTTCTATTCGAACGCAGCAGTAATACGTCATTGAGACAGAGAGATGAGGAGAGAGAGAGAGAGAGAGTGAGGGGTTGTGGGAGGGAGGGGGGGGAGGGGGGATTTGGGGGGAGGAGGGAAGGGGGCACGTCATGACGGGCCAAACGTGCTAGTATTTTTATATTTTCATGAATAAGATGGGAAGAAGTGATAAGGTGGGATGTGGAAGAGAGAAGAGAATCGTGGAAGAGAGTGAAGGAAGAAGAGTGGTGGAGAGTGGAACTAGAGGAGGGTGGAGATGGCGAGGGGTATTGTGACTGCCGAGCCCAACTCATCGTGATGATTTGTCTTCGAGTTTGGTGATGATCAACCAACCCCTAACCCGACTATTGTTGGAAAAAATGGGGTAGATTTCATTATTATACATTTTTTCTAATTTTTGGGTGAAAATGATTTTTAATATTCATTAAAACAATGTAAAAAAAATTATTTTCACGGAAGATAGTATAGCAACCAAACGACCACAAATATCACCGTACTACTATTTGGATTGCCTTAGTATTTTCGGGGTAGGTCCTCTAAATGATTTTACAGGACGAGAATTACTATTAGAAACACTAATACATCTACCGAAAAGCGTTCAATATACTAAGTTACGGCGATAATATGTTTGCAATAACGAGATATTTACAATTATTTTATTGGGTTTAACGACGCACTATAATGATAACTAAGATCTATTGGCGTCGGATGAATGATCAATGAGATGATGGGATGATAAGATGAAGGTTCCTCAAGTATTGAGAATGATAGTGGTAAGGAAGCGGTCGTGGCCTATATTGTAGGAACCATCCCGGCATTAGCCTAGACTACAGAGGAAAACCACAAAAAACCTCAGTAAAGATGGACGGTGGCGGGAATCGAGCCAGGTCCGATAAGCCCCTTCACCTCCCAGATCACATGAAGCGAGCGCGTTAACCACTGCGCTGCTTGTGCCGGTGACATTTACAAGTATTGAACATTTAGTTGGTAGACGACGTTCTCGTTTCGTGGATACAAGTGTAGACCTACATAAAAACTCGATGTGATAAACAAAAAGCGGTTGGCTTCTACTGGGACGCGATACAAGCCAGCACATAATCACATATTTGAAGTTAGTTTGTAATATAGAGGGAAAAAGCAGTTTTAATTACACGTTATTTACTGCATTTCTTGACGACATTTATAGGCGCTTTAGTTGTCGTTAACAGCGCGATAATATACTTGTGTCCACGAAAGAAGGTCGTCCATGCCAACATACCAGATAGAAATATCTCCAGAAAACAAGACATTTTAATTTAAATTAATGAAAATTCCACTGTAAATCACAGTCGAGTGAGATGACACGTGATGACAAAAACAATAATAATATACAATTAAATGATTCATTGATCAATTAAAATCAAAAGAAAAGGAGAAATTGAAATTAGGATGAGGAATATAACAATCATATTTGAAAGTCAATGGTAAAATGAATGATATAATTAAAAATAAAAGTATACCATAATTATATGGAAGTATATGAAAGTATACGTACTAATCAAAAGCATCTCAAGTATCGTTTGTATATTTTATTGATATTATATGTAGTGCTTTGGTATAATACCTAGATAATACGATTTTCTGGACAAGATTTACGATAAGAAACGCAACTACATCTTTCAAAAAGCGTCAAATCCGTCAAGTTGCAGCGAGATTATACATGACGAACGACATTCATCTTTCAGGAACACAAGTACAGGCTGCCTGTCACACGATAAGTGTTGTGCTTGATGGAGACGCCACACACCGGCAAGAAGGCGGTGGCAGCAGGGGGCGGTAAATCACGCCCACGGTCTAGAATATACAGGTCTTGTGTCGGGCCATCTCCTTGCGCTGGAAGGCTGACACCAAGATGCATTGAGGGTTGCGTTTGTTTGCGGCCGGGAGATGGTGCCTTCACTTATCTTGAAAACACGTACCATACCGTGAGGACAATTCTGTGTAATGTGGATCGCTGCTCTATCTGGTGTGTTTTTGTAGAAACGGCTGATAGGCTGGCAAACTTGATGACAGCGAGCCGGCCTTGAACATATCCTTAGTTCCTTCTAACACCACTTATCTACGCACGGTCAATAGTACTTACAACGTGGACCGTGAATCGGAACATATTTTTAACATGGGAGGGATAGGAAGTGAAGATGCCATCTCCAACGGGCAAACGCAACCCTCAATGCATCTTGGCTGACACCAACAGTACTGCTAGTTCCACCAAAATCCGTGCGTCAGCTAAGTGTAGAGAGGCCAGTCACGTGGCCATGTTGACGTTTGACAGCTGACGTCTTGCCGCCAACAATGACGAACATTTGATGCGCGCATGCGTAGAGCGTGGCCCACTGGCCTCTTCTCACCTAGCGTTCCATACGGATTTTGGTGGAACTAAAGCAGCACTGTTGATATATTTTTTTCAATAACATCGAAACTTGATACAAAACCATTGTTCCCCAATTAAGGCAATGGATGAAAGATGCGACCGTTTGAACGGAGCAATACAAGGCGCATGCTTACAGCGTGGTCCACTATCTCTTTACAACAAGCGTTCCTCACGAATTTTGGTGGAACTAGCAGCACTGTTGATATATTTTTTCATTTTTTTTTCAATAACATCGAAACTTCATACAAAATCATTGTTCCCCAATTAAGGCAATGGATGAAAGATGGGACCGTTTGAACGGAGCAATACAAGGCGCATGCGTACAGCGTGGCCCACTATCTCTTTACAACAAGCGTTCCTCACGAACTTTGGTGGAACTAGCAGCACTGTTGATCTTTTTTTCATTTTTTTTTTCAATAACATCGAAACTTCATACAAAATCATTGTTCCCCAATTAAGGCAATGGATGAAAGATAGATAGGATAGTTTGAACGGGGCACCACAAGGGCGATCTCACCAAGGGGTAACCAACTAGTACGTTTGGTGTATTTCAGGGAGATTTCACGGGATTTCAAGGAGATTTCACGGAATTTTAAGAAGGTTTCAAGGGATTTCACGGAATTGTAAGAAGATTTCAAGGGATTTCAGGGAGATATCATGACAAGTGTACACCAGATTTCAGAAGTTGTTAACACCTCGGATCTCATACCACCCCAACTGTTGACATCAGCCGACATAGCTTCGATTCAAGACCTGTCTATTCTAGACCGTGATCATACCACATGACTTGTGACAGCTTACTTGCTGATGTACCGCATTGCTGCCACCGGCAATAAGGCGGTGGCAGCAACGAGCGGTAAATCATACCACATGACTTGTGACAGCTTACTTGCTGATGTACCGCATTGCTGCCACCGGCAATAAGGCGGTGGCAGCAACGAGCGGTAAATCATGCCACACGACGTATGACGGCTTACTTGCTGATGTACCGCATTGCTGCCACGGCGCACGGTTATCAATCATAATATGAGCCGCGATATTACAGCCCTGTTGATCTTTCCTCTCGTATAACCAGTTGCCTGCCGCGAGTCCTGACATAACCTGTTGCCTACACCTGGATCTAGACACTTGTATTCAGGAGAGAAGAAGGTCGTTCATCACTGGGATGAGTGGTCGAGTGGCTAGCACACTGAACTGTCACCGTCATTTAGGAGAGCGGGGTTTGATTCTCGACATGCTCGACCATCCACATATAGGGGTTTTTCGTGGTTTTCCTGTCATTCAGGTCAATACTAAAATAATTCCTTAACAAGAGGCCACGACCGACTCCACCCCACTATCCAAAAACATTAAATGAAATAAAATTTCATCTCATCATCTCATATACCATTCACCGACGCCAATGGATCGCAGTTATCAGTACCGTGCGTCGTTAAACCCAATAAAAAAAAATGTCGTCCACCAACAAAATAATTGTAAAAACTTTGCTATTGACATTATCTCGCTGCAACTTTCAAGGATTCAATAAATTTGAAAGACATAGTTGCGTTCCTTATCGTGAACCTCGTTCTGAGTCATTGTAACGAAATCGCTTTGACTCGAATCGGTTTGAAAACCTTTATACATTTACATCCGATTTGGGCCACGTCGGTTTGATTTCAACCGAGTTGAGCAACTGAATTGAAAGATGCAAATCGGCTTGAATTATCTTGAGAATTCCTTCGAAGTCGTCCAACGTATTGGCGAGCTTCGCGCAGCAGTATATATACACAGCTTTCTCACTGATCAGTGTTGCCGTTCTGGTGATTTTGTCACTAGATCTAGTGTTTTTCAGTCTCCTTTCAGTGTCTGTTTTCATAAATTCAGACGCGTCTGAAACTTGGTGTTTTAATTGTATCTTCAGTGACAATCTGGAGTTTTTTTAAAAATACAAATTTTCATTGCAAAATGTCAATTTTGGCGCCGAGTGCAACTTTGATTTCTCATCATTCGTCATTGAAACCCGCCCTGATTTCATGTCGACCAATAACAAAGCTGGACAAACCTCTTAATACAAGTACAGCTAACCCTCACGCCAGAATTCCAGGAATCTACTCGGGTCTATTTCGAGATCCTGGTCAAGCAGAAAAATACCTTCCCTTAGGCGATTAGCGAATAAGATATTAATAAAACTGTTTTAATTTACTAAACAGATAATTCAGTTATTTCATCATAATTCCTACAATTCATTTTCCATTCCAATGAAAGTTATAAAACGTCAATAATTGTCATTGAAAAAATTCCGTGAAATTATTTATCGCTATAATTTTTTTTTTCAATTCATTCGTTCACAAATTACTTCGAATTAGTGTCTTCTGAACTTTTTGGAATCTGGTGACAAAATTTTTAAATAGTGTCTTTTTGAGGAACTAGCTGGTGACGACTATTCAAATCTAGTTGGCAACACTGTCACTGATATACCACATTGACTATAGTGAATTACAGTGGAGACGGTTGTTGATGTCGCTTTCTTTATACTGGGCTCAAATGTTACAGCTTTATACTCTCAGTATCAACGTAACATATAAACGATCGCGATGACTTGCCGGGTTAGTTATATTGTAGTGAAATTGATTCGGAACTTTTTCCCTTATGGAGACGGATTGTAATAATAGCTAATAAGCCTATATATTGTATTGATATTAAATTTGGAAAATGATACATCAATTCAGGTATATAAATTAAATTGATTTGGCGAGAGCGATCAACGCTTCAAAGTCGGATTGAATTCGAGCTAGTTTATAGTGCTCGACAACTCTAGTGATGACCTGTTGACTACACCTGGTTGACCTGAGTGGCATGACTCACTTACTTTTCACGGTTCTGTTTCCCGAGTTGATTATGTCATCAGAAAAAGTGACTCACCATAGTGACTCACTGATAAGGTTTAAATAATTTCAAAATTACATATTATATCCAAACAAGTTTTCAGAATTTCAAATAATATATAATCAACGATTATCTACTAAAATACCGTACATTTTGAAAATAATTTTATGAGTGTGAGGTTGGGTTGAGATTAGGTTGACAGTTTTTCTGTAATGACGACTTTATCTCACTTTTCAACGTGAAATCGAAATGATAAGTCACTGAAATCTGAAAAAAGTGACTCTCATTTTTTTTCGAGAATACCAGTCGGCCATTTGATACAGTGAGATGAACCATGAGTGAGCTAAATGACATCTCATTCCCTTATTCCTTGGAACTAGTATGTAGGCCTATGCCTATACTTTATATTTTTAGGCCCGTTCTAACTAAATTTAACATTTATTTTGTGACCACATTTGATAGTTGATTCATCATGATAATGCCACAAACAAGCCCAAATAGGCTTTGTGGGCTCTAGTGTGAAGTACATGTATCTTCTCCATAAGAAATGTCAATAAAAACAACAACATAAAAATAAGTTGGAAATAAAATACGTTGAATATTATTACTGGCATTCGACAATACAGCAATGCAGACATATTTGCAATCATGGTAACTATTTTGAAGGTTGCGGATACCGATCCGATTATAGCTCTGTTATCATCGAGCGTGCCGCATCACTTTCCGTTTCCGCACAGTTTTCCGTCTCCAGTGTGCGGGCTGAGAAACCTCACAGCTATAGCTACTAGACTGCGTCCTCCAAGTGCACATCCGCTCCGACCTTGTCGATAGACCGCAGTCTACTATCACTTTCATTGTATATCGGCAGTCGACCATTGTTGTCAATATTGTACTGTAAGGCTTGTATCGTATATATTCGTGGCCTGTACTAAAATGATTGAATCATATTTTTGTATCATTATTATTTCTCTAATAACGTCGAAAACTTGGCATTTAGCCATTGCTTCCCAATGAAGGCGAAGGATGGAAATTTAGGATCGTTTGAACGGGGCGCGAGAATTTTTCTACAAATCATTTTTTCTTTTTTTTTAAATAAATATATATATTGGGTGTTACGACGTACTGTAATGATGACTAAGATCTATTGGCGTCGGATGAATGATTAACGAGATGATGAGATGAAGGTTTTATGGGTAATGGGAAGGATAGTGAGAAGGAATCGGTCGTGGCCTATATTGTGGGAACCATCACGGCATCAGCCCAGACTGCAGAGGGAAACCACGAAAAAACCCTGTGAAGATGGACGGTGGCGGGGATCGAACCGGGTCTGATATGACCCTTCACCTCCCGGGTCACACGAAGCAAGTGCGTTAACCACTCGGCGACATGTGCCGGTAAATGGGACTAAAACAATATAGTTACAAATCTCAACAATTGTGTGGATATTTTCGTTTCTGTGGTCAAATTGGGAAAACTCTCTCTCTCTCTCTCTCTCTCTCTCTCTCTCTCTCTCTCTCTCTCTCTCTCTCTCTCTCTCTCTTTCTCCCGCGAAAACAACATCTCGAGACGACGGCACGCGGTTTATCGGTCTATTGGGAGTATTTACATGAAGTTACCCACAGCCTTGTCGGCGCTCTACTCATGCATACAACATTAGGGCTGACTTCGCCCGAGCACGGGACTCGTGGATATGTCGATACTAGTTTAGGTGATGCAGTTCCGACGACGTGTGGCCAAGGGGGCGTCGTTCAGAGTGACTCCGAAACTTACGCACTCGTTTCTCGCCATATATTGTCGGAACAGTGTGTTCAATCGAGTAATTCCCACAATGCAAGTGCTAGGATTCGAAACCACCACACGAGACTGTTTTTTAAAAAATCATTTACTCGATGCAAAATCATTGTTCCCCAATTGAGGCTATGGATTAAAGTACGATCGTCACCGGCACAGTAGCTGAGTGGTTAGCTCACTTGCTTCGTGATCCGGGAGGTGAAGGGACATATCGGACCCGGTTCGATCCCCGCCACCGTCCATCTTTACAGGGGTTTTTCGTGGTTTCCCTCTGTAGTCTAGGCTAATGCCGGGATGGTTCCTACAATATAGGCCACGACCGCTTCCTTCCCACTATCCTTCCCACTACCCATACAAACCTTCATCTCATCATCCCATCATCTCATTAATCATTCATCCGACGCCAATAGATCTTAGTAATCATTACAGTGCGTCGTTAAACCCCAATAAAAAAAAAAAAAAAAAAAAAAGTACGATCGTTTGGACGGGGCACAACAAGGACGATTTTAATACCACATTTAAATCATTTTGAATTAAAAAAACAAAAACATTTTTTAATTATACAAACGTTTTGGCCACTGATTGCGTGATATGTAGATTTCAAGTCACAGTCAAAGGACTGAATTTTTAATTTAATTTTCATCCTTCATGCTGCTTCGTTTTCACCCGTCAGACTGTCTCTTTTCCTTCGATCGGTTCGGAATCAATTTGGGTTTCCCGTTGACCAAGTCACCCTATAGTCACATGGCGTCAGAACTGCACTTCTCCCTCTTCTTCTTCCTCTAATTTCAATACGTATAAAATATAGGAAACAAATATCAGAACATTTATCGACAAGACGATATTGACGTCATATCGGAAAAATATCATGTTTTGATCATTGGTTTTTATTGTAGATTCAAGAAAAATATTGGCACACAAATAAACGTGACGTATCACGTAACATATACTATTTATTATATATAGGCATATAAACTACAATGTTGTCATTTTATAAATTTTTATTTTTTAATGATGCTGAATATTGTTTAGCGGCACGTCAACGACTTGGTTGTGTTGTTTGAAGTGAACTATAGCCACTTGCCAATTTAAGAAAATGTTATTTCAAGGGGTTCATCATTCGAGAGAATTTTGAATTTCTAAAAAAAGAAATTTACATTTCCAGTCATACAGAGTAAGTATGTATTCTTGCAGTTAAACGCATCTTTTTACGGTTAAAATGTATTGGTAAATATGGATGGATAGGAATTCGGTATCTGTCACATAAAAGAACATCGTTTGGCTTGGCAGGAAGAAAACGAGCGAGATAGCGCTCTAGTGGCACAAGGCGAGTCTCACAATACGAGCAAGAGATGTATTATGTGCTACTGTTATCAGCTCTCTCTCTCTCTCTCTCTCTCTCTCTCTCTCTTTTCACTCCCTTACAACAACTTAACCCCCCCTACACAAGCGAGGTAAAAATAAACATCGATACAATATTGAATAGAACGATCGGCTATTCAGAAAGCGCTTTCACCTATACCACTCTTACATCCATCATATGGTGTATTATATACACGTGGATATAGAGGCATAGAAGATAAGTTACATTGTGAGAGATTGTGGGTCAAGAGTCTATAAATAACCATCTGTATGGTTGATTCAAGTGTATTTTACTATAGTCCACGATGAATGGATCACTTAAGTCTGATTGTACTCGTACATCAGCACTGTATATTCATAGTGTAAGATTCGAAGCATTATACATAAACAGCTATGGGGAACTGTGCGAGGGTTTCAACATAATGATTACAATAACGTGGAAACAAACACAAATTGACACAGACACAAATATAATTCATATATATATATATATATATATATATATATATATATATATATATATATATATATATATATATATATATATACATATACATATATATATATATATATATATTTATATATATATATATATATATATATATATATATATATATATATATATATATATATATATATATATACACTCAAACTTTGTTTCAACCAAATTTGTTTTGCCATTCACTCTACCTGTTCCAACTGACTTTCTTCGTTTAAAAAATGATCAGATTATAATTTTTTCAATATAGGATTTTGGCATTTTGGAAAAGTCGATCTAGAGTTAATGATCGCGAACAAGTTGAATTTTCCCCTAAATAAACATCTACAATATCAAGTTGTGAAAGCCTTCACAATTCACATATATGATCAGAATAAGAAAATGCAGTAGGCCTAGAAGGCTTATAAACGGCGAAACATATTCGAAGATATTGCATTTGTTATCAACGTTGGGCGCCAATTGAGATATGATATTTCAATATTTGTCGTAAACAGAGATGTCTTACAAATATTTATTCAATTCCATTATGATGTGTTCTCACGACACACGTACATGCACGTTACATGTTCAAGAGGTCGTTGTGTTTGCTGATGTGAACAAATACAAACATTTTTCAAGTGAGTTGTTTGGATTCTGAACAAAGAAATTGAAAGGAATTGTAAATTCCACAGCTTTGTATATACACCCTAATAGTATTATATCATTTTGTAATCCCTCTATTCAAGAGAATGCATTTCTTAGTGTAAAGGTAAAGAGTATTTAAAAATACCTACAAACAATATATGTGTGTGGGTGTGTTAAAAAAATATCAATTTCTTGTGAAATTTTAATGAGCATCGAAAATTAAAAAGATCTTCAATGCTTTCGATGATAAAATATCTCCAGTTTGTCATACCTATTTATTTTCATTACGTTGACGTCTAAACCTCCTTAGTCATAGTCATGAAGCATTGTTTTTTTATAAACGTCCTCTCTTCTATCATCACTTCATAATTTCATTATCACCTGCTCATCCGTACCCCCAAATAACCTAGCTCTCAGTGGGGTCGTATATAAGCAACCAATAATCATTCAAATCTATTGAAGGATAATTTTATAAACATTCCTGTTCCATTCAGTACTGCATCCGGAGTACTGTACAAAGAGAAATTAATACCACCATTCAAGAACATTTCTGCTTGATTGGCCGAGTGCAACTCATGTACAGTATGCAGCATGGCTCTGTGAATGCGCTTGTGACCTGTGGCGACCTGGCATGCATGCAGCAATGCGGATCACGCTCAGAGGTAGAGGTTCAAATCACTTGAAGCAGGTCATCGGAATTAATACCCCACTTAGACCATTCACAGCCCACACTCCATCTCACTTTGTCCTATAGTGTGTGTGAGAAACACTACAAGAGGTGATACATCGCATACCCTTGTTATTTGTCATAGGTCATTTTTATGCTATTCATTGGGTATACACATGTGACCCAGTTTATTTTTCAATATCTTCAATATTTTTCCAACATTGCCAATGGTCACCACTATTTGTATTATTTATTTATTCATTCACTTATCTTCATTTTTTGTTCAAAATAATTATGGCCAGTGGTTAGAGTAATTGTCCGATTGGTCCATAAAAAAGTACCAGGAAACCATTGGAGATATAACAAAAGGTAACAGTCGATCACATTCAATTGATTATTGTTTGCTTAACGACCCCACCAACAGATAGATTATACGGGGGCACGAATGTGCAGTTGATAATGAAAGTATGACGTGATGGTGGGTGAAAAAACTTTTCCAAAAAGCCACGTCTTATGCGGTACTCGAACCCACGCACAACGGTGATTTCAGTTTCTAAAGCGGTGCCTTAGCTGACTGAGCAACGAAGGGATGCTGCTCGCTGCCGTACATACGAGAACGGGGGACGCGTATTTATAAAGACATGTAGACAGAGATAGAGATATGTATAGAAACTATGCGACGAAGTTCTTTCATGTCGGTTGGGTTAGGTTAGGGATGGAGTCGATCACAGAGAATGCTGAAAACAGAGCGGACAGTACGCCGATGCGAACCCAAGCTGACCCTACCCCTAGTAGTAATTTATATGCCTCTCACTGTCCACTTCACAACACAAGTACACCGTGTTATATTGTTATTTATTGGTGTAACTAGAGGTACAAGAGGGGTGCCACAATTGTGACGTAATCAAGTGAATGATTGCTCTATTGTATGATGGAATGATGTCCACACTCTACAGTGCTACTGTACGCGACAGACAGATAGATCAAACACATTTCAGCCGGCGAGAAAGCACGGTCCATTATATTCGGAGTTGGGTTGTTCGCGATGAGGTATCGCAGAGACCGGGCACCACATTACTCCCAAACACGATGAAGTGATACCAACATTTTCTATCATTTTACAAAGGCACTGAACGTGTGGCCACGAATGGTTAATACACTGAACCGTTATTCAAGAGTCCGAGGTTCGATTCCCGCCATGATCTACCATCCTGACAGGGTTTTTTCGTGGTTTCCATCTCTCATTCAGGTCAATACTGGGACAGTTCCTTAAGAACAGGTCTGAGGTCACGACCGACTCCTTCCCACTATCCAAAAACACCCAATAAAATAACCTTTCATCTTTTCATCCCATAATATCATATTATGTCATTCACCGACCGATCCCAATAGATCGTAGTCATCAGTATAGAGTGCGTCGTTAAAACCCAATATAAATAAATATAAAGGTGTACTTATACTCCCCTACTTCAATGTGAAGTATTCCCGGGGACAAAATCTTCGTCCGGTTCAACTTGCTGCTAGCGCAACTATCGCTTTTATATCGAATTATACATGGCTCAGTAGATAATTATATGTTCGCAGTAACATTTGTTTTGCATGCAAAGTATAGATTTTGAAAGTTTATCGATGCCACCCGCACCATATAGCCACTCGTATCTACATCTAGTTCATAAGAGTCGCTAAATCGCCACCAGCAATCGGTACTTCTGGCTCTGATTTGTCCACAAGAAACCACACGTACGGGCCACGTTATTAGTATGGGAGTGGGTACAACTTCTTCATATAATGATAGTCTGTTGGTATCACTACATCGTGCTCCAATCATCGCCTGTCCGCGCCATGCGTCGACGAAGAGACAGAATCATATACCATCCACGGATCGGTTTTTCCATGGTTCGTTAAAATTTAATCAGCTGTTATATCGTGTAATCTCCCTTGCTTACACGAGTCATGTTGTTGACTAATGTTGTTTTTAGTCTTCAACGTTCTGTCGAAAAACCGGCCCTAAACGGCCGTAAAAAATGACCGGTTAAAAAAACGGCCGGCCTAAACGGTCGGTTTAATAACACACTCGTATCAATGGCAGAAGAATTGAATGACAGAACCAAATTTTCATCAACCAAATGATTGTTAAACTTCGGTAATCGGGTTCGGGTATACAGTTTATTCACCGAGTTGGCTAACAATAGAATTATGAAATAATGGCAAAGTATCGACTGCCATTTACGCATATAGTATAGAAGGGCATATCTCACAAGTGATAAGCCCATAGAATTGAACACAACCTGATGGTATATTATATTAAACTGTACTTTCACACGAGCTGATAATTTACTTGGCAATTATAATACATGTGTGTTGCATACGATTGCTGAGAGTAAATTGGAATGCACCGTACAGTGGGTCCATCCTAATATAACCCGTCAAAGGAATGAATGACCCTCTTTATTTTCGTCATTATCAAGATTGTGTTATTTATCTTTGTACAAGTTGGAAAAGAGAAAAACCTTATACGTGAAGCCCTCATGGATAGAACCACACAGATATATGTGAACCATGCATACGTCACATCGTACGGTATAACAAATTCAAGATACTTATTCCAAATACCGGCCTATAGGCCTACAAAGCAGTATAGAAACGAAGCTTTTTCCAATTTCTTTCCAATTTGTATCATGATGAACTTTACATTTGCTGTTAATGCAAAGAAGTGATCATTGCCCAAAAGACTTAGTTCAAAGTGCAAGATATAAACATTCGTGTTTTGTTTACTCTCAATACCAATGCTGGTGATGTCCCGATATATATCACAGAAACGGGTTCTACTTATAATGTGTTCCGGACTTTCGGAAACTGAAAGACTTTTATCGACGGCGGAAAATCATGGTCACAGACAGCGCAGTCCTGGTGTTGAAGTTCATTGGTTTTAAATAATTAAAATGGGGTGGTAAGATCGCCCTATTGGTGCCCCGTCCAAACGATCCCATCTTTCATCCACAGCCTCAATTGGGGAACAATGATTTTGTATCAAGTTTCGATGTTATTAAAAAAAAAAAAAGCGAAGCGAGAGAAAACGGCAGTAACATTCATTTAAAATATCTCATTGCTGGGAAATTTTCGCCGGCCATATTGCATTTTGAAACGGTTCTATTGTTACTTCTCGTGTCGAACACAGTATAGAGTACGATTGCAACAGCTAGATACATTCAATGCGCCGATACTAATTTAAAACAGGCCTGCTAGTAATCAGCGCAGTTAGCGTATATACAAAACAGTGGTAATGGCAGGCATGGTTCGATAATAGCCGTGCGGAAACATAATAGCCAGCAGCCATAGCTTTATGCACAGAGCCTATATTCACGGGGGGAACCGATCAAGCATCCACGTTGGGTTCGCAGTGGTTTACAGTAGAACAATTTCATGATGAATAATATCGATAAAAACAACTCATTCTTTTTCTTCAATCTTCGAAACTTGATACAAAATCATTGGTCCCCAATTAAGGCTATGATTGTAAGAAGGGATCGTTTGGAAAGGGCACTACAAGGGTGATCTTATCTGCACCCCCTAAAAATATATAAGTAACAGTAACATTGCCATGTTTTTGTCTTCTCTACTTATTGTTGGATTAATCAAAAGACACGTATAATGATATGCACATATATATATATGAAATCTACAATTTATACAACCTAAAATAATACTGTATAAATTACTTTTTCGACTTATTGTGAGACAATTGTACTGTCGGAATGATTGGCTATATTCTGAATTGGACAATTTCCTTCCTCCAGTTTCAATTATTAAAGTTCAATCAGCACATAGGTCTACATACTTCGTTTTACTCCATTCATCAAATTATCAACTAATCCTGATTTTGTACTGATAAATACATGAAATTACTTGAAAGTAAGGGTGAACAGTATAAGGTTCAAACAGTTCAAATCCCCCTCCCCCCTCCCACAAGTTCTAGCTGTTTTTGTCTTTGAAGTTGGTAAGAAGTTGCAGGCTTCCAAAGAAAGCCACTATGCCACTATAGTGTTGGTTCCCTCTATATACGTATATACTAGGAAAACCACCTAGTACACGTTATCGGCTGGACGTTATGACGAATCCGGTAATACGTTAAAATGTTGTGAAAAGATAAACACCCGGTTATATTATATGTTAAAATCGTTGTGAAGAGACAAAACACCACGCAGTAAACGCTGAAGAGGAAACTGAGATATGATAAATGATATTTTAATCAAAATGGCTGATAGCTCGATGATCCGAATCATCCTCAGGAATGATGATACCATGATTCTTTATTTAATGATTATGAATAACAAAGTTTATACAACAGTCAGGTAAAGTTGTAGTGGTGCCAACGACGTGCATAAATACAAAACAATGTTGTACTGAAGTATATATATAGATTGAATTAGATTAGATTTCTTTATTAATCCACAGGATTTTGCATTTAAAAAAATGAAAAATATATGGCAAGTCAATTTACATAATTATAGTTTGTTCTGTATATAATGTATAGAAAAATATACATGAATAATCTGTGAATATTATGTCATTCTGACATATGGAATCTGTTTATAGCCCACTATGTGTACGTACGCACGCAAGCACGCACCTACGCACGCACAGTCAAACATATGAAATATGTATGATCATTACAAAAACTCGAGTGTCCGTGCGAGTGTATATTTACTATTTCCTTTTCGAATTATGAATGAATATCGGCGTTCTAAGGCGCTTCAACGAATAGTTTTTTGCGTCCGATCAGGCACGTAGAAACTTTTATTCGAGTGTGTGTGTGTGTGTGTGTGTGTGTGTGTGGGGGGGGGGGGGGGGGTCATAATTTTTGATCAAAATGTAAGATGTGGTTTCTCGCGCATACGGGGCCCATTCCCGGAGGAGGAAAATATCAAGCCCTTTTATTGACTTTCTACCATCTTAGAAGCATATTCAACATAAGTTAGCGCGTGTATTCTGACAAAATTAATTGAATTGAGGGCGTCAAGACTTTTAGTATGGGCTTATAGTACTATAGTGGGGGGGGGGGGGTAACCCCCCCATACTACAGGGTTTTACGAAACAGCGTATTGATGACCAAGATCTATTAGCGTCAGTTAATGATGAATGAGTTGATGGGAAGATGAGATGAAAGGTTGTTTTATTGTGTGATTTTGGATAGTGGGAACCATTACAGTATGTCCAGTTTAACGATAGAAGAAAACGAAAAAAATCTCTTAGAATGAATGGTCTTGTTGTAGGTCTACTTGTATCCACGAAAGAGGAAAAACGTGTACCAACCATTTTTTTTAAAAATCGGTAATTACATAATCTCGGCGCAAATTCATGCATCATACGACTATCATTTTATTCTTAAAAAATTTCATTTTATATACGTTTTTATTTGTGAAAGACGCAGTTGCGTTTCTGGTCATAAACCTCATCCTGCATGGAAAATCATGTACGATATCCTATAAAAATCACTTAGCAACGCAAATATAACGGTGATATTCGTGTTTAGACCTGGTAGACGACTAACGACTTTCTCCTTTCGTCTAGGCCTATACAAGTATGTAAACACGTGGAATTATGCTATCATTACGAACAAATAATGTGAATTTCGATGAGTTGAGTTTGGCTTAGCCAAGTTGGCTGTACACTCGGAAGCAAAAGTTTTTCGTCCCTCATTGCCTGACAGGTAGGCAACTCATTTAACGTTTCCACTACTACCCTTATCACGTTTCACAGTCATTTAAGCTATAGTTCAGTTCGATAGTTGGCGAATCGAGTAACCAAATCGTTAATGATAGTTGATTGGGGAGGAGAACGAAAGGACGTTCAGAATCATAACTTGAGCGAGTTGAGGTATGCCACGACAAAAACTGGTCCAGAATGGAATATGTGAGTGACGACGATTGTCGAAATATAATTATGAATACAACTATTACTCATTTCAGAATACATACAATTTGTCAACATTGATTAATTATTAACTAGATCATTGAAACTATGAAATAAAATGTATCTCAATGGTGAACGGTCTCAATAGATATTTTTACTGAAAATATTACGAACTATCATATTATTTCATTCAGCATGCCTGACGAACGTGGCCCAAATGCCGAGTGGTTAGCGTCTTGATTCCACAATGTGAAGGGTAACATAACGACTCCATTGTATGCATATTTTCTCATTTTTGCCGGTATAATATAATTATTTAAAAAACACGGGACGATCCGAAGCATCCGGCCACTTGATGCTTTTTATCAATGTTGTTTCCACACCCAGACAAATTTGTTTTCGAGATAAATCGAGTGAATTTTTCTTTTGTGTAAAATTATTATTGAATATTTTTGCAAACATTATATTTCGAAACGAATTTTGAACTGATTACGTATCAATTTAACCATTGTCAAGTCATTTGTGAATCGTGTTCAAGAAAATATTGTCAGATGACTCGAAAAGGATTGATAAACTATTCAAATTCCTGGATTTAACCGATTTATTGAATGAAATATGATTGGAAAATAATTTATAATTTCATGTAGCGAAAATTGGAATACAGATTAGAAGAATGAATGAATAGAAAGAAGTGTGATCAAATGATCACGCTGTCGGTGTCACCCCAAAACGAGGAGAGGTTTTAGTCGGTAAGAATCCGACACTCCTCGCAATTAAACCCGCAGGGATCTTATGCAGGATTTCCCCTCCTCACAAAAGAATATATAATGAAAAAATAATTAAATTCATACTAACGCTCACCTTTTGATGGAGTCTTCGTAGTATCATGAGATTTAAAATATAAGTTCATTCAATAATTCTCTTGATCGAACCAATTTTCACACAACAATACAACAACACACATTTAACAATATTTTAAATGTTGTTGTGTAGTTTTTGATAACAATTTAAAACAGCCCATAACATCAAAACTGTTTTTCAAGAAGAACAGTGATTTGAATTCAACATTCAATCCCGTATCGTTATAGCCATTAAGAACAGTGTGATATTTAATAACCTAATTCCTTAAACAATGAGAATGAAATTACCTTTTAGAAACTTTCAACTTACGGGGAAATTTTCATGCATTTTTTAATAGTAAACTCAGTAATTCATGAATGAAGTCACACCTATTTATGATTTTGTTAAAACAACATCGAAACTTGATACAAAATCATTGTCTCCCAATTAAGGCTGTGGATGAAAGATAGGATCGTTTGGACGGGGCACCACAAGGGCGATCTTACCACCCCATTTCAATTATTTGAAACTAATGAACTTCAACACCAGGACTGCGCTGTCTGTGACCATATTTTTTCGCCGTAGATAAAAGTCAAGTGGTTAATTTAGCCTAAGCTAAGTAAAATGTGAAGTAGAGTAAATATATAAAAACAAATACCAATATTATATGGAGACTCTAGTGTGAGTTCAGTCGGTTGAGTATCTTAACAGGAAAGAATGAAAAACAAATTCTATAGGCATACATCATTATCGCTCATTCTTGAAACGATACAATGCGACGTTTTCGAAGTTGGTTAAGATGTGTGTAGCGAAGATTCAATTTGACACCATTTTTTTTTTTACTTTGAAAAAGATATTTTGGAACTTCAAAAATAACGTCACATATGTTACATGACTGCAAAAATCGGAAATATTTGTATTTAAAAAAAAAAGGTGAAGTTCATATACATTTTGATCTGTGATACATTTTCTACCAATTTTCAATTCGATCGGGTCAGCCATATCGAACAAAAAGAATAAAAAGTACTATTTTGGTACCACTGGACGTTTTTTTTCTCGTTCATCTTACAACGCATATATAGCGTATTACGTATGCCATATTTTGCGTTGTAAAAAGAGCAAATATATGAAAATATAGTGTTCTTTTGTTTCTTAAATAGCTGATCAGATTTCTGAAAGCATATCGTGTCCTTGATATAGACCAGTGGTTCTCAACCTTTTGGGTTCCGCGACCCACCTTATGATATGAAATAATACCACGACCTGATAAATTCAAAATTAAATTTGAATGTCCTGGTTATGTCAAGTTAGGATCAAATTGTTTGTTATGGTGAATTTTGCAATATAATAATTCATATGGGTGATGGTGAGTACTCAAGGCAGTGAGCTAACTAAAAGGTATAGGCCTACAAATTGTTTTGATTGAAAACCAAAAACTAGTCAAAATCATTGAAAAATAGTTCAATCACAGACCTTTCAGTGCGATCCTTGTGCTTGACTTTCTCTAACAAGAACGTCAAAATTTGAAACTATTTTGGACACAGCAATTCGAAGTGGTGCAGAAATAGCCTATTCAGGCGATTCCGGTACTTCGTTTTGATTGACGCCATTGCGGAAAATGCTGTTTCACACAAATAGGACGAAGGGAATGGCAGAAGTTTTTTGATGGCTATTTCACTCAGTGTGGGATATTCACTCTTAACATTGAACCAAAACTGTGACAATGAATGATTTTTAAACTGAATTTTAATACACTTGATACACTTAATATGATAGTAACCCAAGTATTGTTCACTATTAATATGAATAAAATTCTATTGTTTTTGTAGTCAAAACTTATAATTAATAAACCACTTGAAAAACATATAATTATATAGTGTTTGGGAGTTCTTTTTAGCGCTCTACACTCGTCAACTGCAATGGAGACACTAAAACTAGAATTTAGAGATGGTAATTTCCAAATTCACAGGCCAAAATACCCTCCATTTCTTGGAACAACACATAATACATACACTTGTCTCATCTTGAGAGTGGGAAAAAATCCTCCTTTAGTATTGACGCTCGGGTGTTTTTGTTAGTATTCAGGCAGAAGAGAGTGACACACGACATAACTTTAGGAAGAACTCTGATGGACGTTGAGTTAATTGGAAATACATTAGGCTAGCTGCGTGAGGGTGTGTGAGGATGGACACTCAGAACAAGTTCGGTCGAACCCATGCAGGACCGGAACTGCCCAGCAAGCAAATATTGATTAAATTTGACTATTTTTTCATTGTTATTTTCCGAGACGACGCGACCCACGTCGAACCCCCTTGCGACCCACTCTTGGGTCGCGACCCATAGGTTGAGAACCACTGATATAGACCGATATACTACAAAAATTGTAAATCTTGTTTTGCTCGTTCTACCCTTTAATGAACGATATGGCATCAGATCCGTTCCTTTCCCAAAAGTAGTTTGGCAAGTATTTTGGCAACATGGTTTACTGATAACCGAGATAATATATAACAATTTGTACCAATTCCAGCTACATTACGTTCATTGAATTAACCCACAGACGAATTATTTTCATGAAAAACCTCGATAAATAATTGAAATACCTAAAAATTACTCGGAAACTATGCAAATAATCTTGCGATTTTTGTCTCCTTCTTATTGGTATCACTTTTAAGCCTATCACTTTTGTGTAGACCTGTATGATCATATTTAAAATCATCATTTAGTTTATTATGGTAGGCTCTAATTATTAAAATTCACTAGTAATCAATAATCGATAAATAATTAATAAAATGTACTGATTTTGTTTGAGTGCCAACTACTGATCCAATCAATTTTTGTATTCATTCATTTGAAAATGTAGCTGCTTGTTTAATCCCAAATGTCGAATTCATATAATACAAAAAATATTGTATGTTAGGGTAACGAAATTGAATCAGAAAATGATTTTTTCCATGAAAATATCACCATAAAGTCAACCTAATAATTCAGAATAGTTATTATGAAATCAAAAGAATGATTGAATATCTTAATATTTATAAATCTATATGTCTAATCCTATTAAATTTATCTTGTTATTCTCTCTAAATGTTATCATTGATGATTTTTTATATTTCAATTAATTGATTTTTATTCTGTGTGTTTTTGCAATCTTTAATATAAGACAGAGTCTTGAATAAAGATATTCATATATATAATACATGTGTTATTATATTGAGAGCGCGCATCTTAGCTGAGAATGTTTCTCATCGAAATGCTCGACCCAAGTTTAATGTGAGTTGGAAAGTTTTTTTTGGGTTTAAAAGTGGAAAAGGGATGATATTAAAAGAGTTCAGTAACCACCGCTAGACAGGGGAGTTTCACTTTTTTAAAATTGAAACAAAATGTATTTACATTACACATTTTCGTCAAGGAAAATAAGAAAACTGTTAATTTACAGGCGAGTCAGGATTTTAAATATTGATAAGCCAGGTTGAACTTAAGGATGTGCGTTTGTGATTTATTTCTACTATCATTCGATAACCGGGAATCAAGCCATGAAAACCAATAATTTGGATACCGCAATTCCGTAGTTATGTGGTTCTCGAGATATATGTGGCGAAAGTGCACCCTGCAAATCTGTCTAAGGTGCAGTCAAACATTGTGATATATAATTCTTCATTCTGCTTTTTTTTGTAACATAATGTTCACGCTGGCTCTATAAGGATTAATCGATTGACTCAAACATTCACTAATTTTTGTCATGAAAAAAGAAAATCTCCGTAACTTTTAGTAACACAGAATAAATTGTCGATCCTATAAACATGAATTCTTGAAGTTTACTGAGAGGGTATTCTTATACATGTTCCATGAGTCTTTTTTGAACATATTGGCTAAAGGAAAGTGTAATTGAATGAATTCGAGTTTATATATATTTTATCACAATATACTCCTTTTTCAAATGGCTTGCCTGACAACTTAGTTCAGCTATAGCGTTTTCTCAGGACTTTATTGAAATTCATTTTATGAATCGTGTTTTATGTTTGGCTTGCTGTGCGTGCGCCTGTGATTTCCTACAACTCTCATTCTGAGACAATATAGATGCATTGGTGTATAAAACTTATTTGCATTCTTTTGTTTTCAATTAACTAATTCACTATGTATAAGAAGTAGTAATTGAAGTTCAGAGGGAAAAATATACAGAAATAATCAAGAGATAAGAGATAATATAATAAATACAATGATATCATGATTATCATCATCAATTTTGCAAGTATTTGGATGTTTTACTATTATTATATGCCATAATTGATGGGATAGTATAACCAATATCAGCGAGTAAATGTGTATAGTTTATTTGCAAGTAATATATAGTAGTAGACGTATGGGGTTGCTGGTGGGTCGGTGGGTAGGGGAGGGGACTTGAGTGGACATATTTTTGTGTATGGTAGTATAGCTGATAATCACGTTTGAGGCTTGACAAGTTGCCTACCCCTCAGGCTTATATCAATGCTATACCTGGGCCAGACGAAAAACTTTTGCATCCGATCGTACACGTTATAGTCTAGTCTACACGTTATAGTCTAGTCTACACATTTTGTTTCAAGTAGAATCAAATGTCAGCGTTATAGACTTCATCTATATGACTTGAACATGGACCTATTCAAAATCTGCTGTTGTAAAAATGCTCGCACTTTGGTATACAGATCATGAGTGAGGAGAAAGAGCGGGGGAGGTGAGTGGAGATGGGGAGATGGGGAGGAGGGTGGAGAAGGTAGAGGTAAAAATGATTAAAATTTAATAATATCAAGATATGTGGGAGTAAACGGCGTTAAAAATAATAATATCAAAATGCCGCCCTCGGTAGCTCAGTCAGCTGAGGCAGCGCTTCAGAAACTGAAGTCACCGTTGGGGTTTCGAGTCCCGCATGAGGTGGGCTCGAATCCCGCATAAGGCATGAGATTTCGTAAACGTCCTTTCACTCATCATCACTTTATAGTTTAATAATCATCTGCTCACTCGTATACCCCCGTATAACCTAGCAGTTAGTGGGGTCGTTAAGCAAACAATAATCATCTAATAATATCAAGATACAATGACTCTAAGATTGAAACGACGCTATAGCTGGGTTTATGTTGATATACTACGCTATCTGTCTTGATTATGTCTGGGGTAGCGTGACTGCACCCCCTTCCCCACCCTCACCAGCACCATAACCCTTGACCTCCCCGTCGGCGGCGGGTAGACGACACGCAATCCGCGTCTATTGTAGTCAACAGCTATAGGCGCCAACGACGTGGTGTGAAGCGCTCGGATATATATATAATAGCGCAAGTGTACGCAATGAGTACCTGAAATCTGGATGAGGCCTGACGGGTCACGAACTTTTTTTATAAAACAGCTAAACCACTAGTCAGAAAATGAAAATGTAAATATAAACTATAAAGTATAAATAAAGTATAGCTGTCAAGTATTAGATTAGTGTTTAAAATATAAATATATAATATAATATCATATATATATATATATATATATATATATATATATATATATATATATATATTTATATATTTATATACAAATATATATAAATATACATATATACACACACACACACACACACACACATATATATATATATATATATATATATATATATATATATATATATATATATATATATATAATATATAATATAAAATAATAAAATGATATATTGAAAATTTTAAATGGAAAAAAAGTTGATGACTCCGAGAAAACATTTTGACAAAAAAAATCACCCCAGTGGGAACTTTTTGCCCTGGGGTGACTCCACTAACAGCTAGATTATACAGACGTACGAATGGGCAGGTGTGCAGGCCGAGTGCGTCGAGCATGTGCCACGCATTGTTATCTTCATCTATTTTTATAAGGTTGAAACATTTGTTTCAACGACGCACTCGCATTTATAAGACACTTGATGTTGGTGAATGATGCACGAATGAATAATATAACATTGGGGTTCACCGGCGCTTCAACGACGTGGTAATTTGCGCCGGGATTTGAATGATGAATGAGATGATATGAAAGGTCATTTCATTAGATTTTTGAAGGAAGCGATCGTACGTATAAAAGCATCCCACCATTCGTTTCAACAGCAGAGGAACGCCACGAAAAACGTAGTCAGAATGGTTGACGACAGCCCGGGTTTTCCTCGATACGGTTCAGTGAATTAGCAACTGTTTGCAGCTGCGTCTCCGGTCAAATAAACTTCAAGCTGTCAGTTCGACTCGAGACAGTTCAGGCTGACATCTGAAGCCAGCTCCTTTTTGTTAACTTTCTTTCACCGATCATCATTTCATTCACCACCCGTTCATTCACATTGATAATTACTGTTTGCTTAACGATCCTACCTACAGCTACGTTATGTGGGGTTATGAATGAGCAGGTAACAATGACACTATGAAGTGGTAAGTGAAAAGACGTTCAAAAAAACATTTCTTATGCGGGACTCGAACCCACGCCTGAAGGTGACAATTCAATGTCTAAACCGATGCCTTTAGTTGACTGACCTACGGAGGGCGGCCGTATACGTACGTATCCCCTTATAACTTAGCTGTTGGTCGTTATAAGCACCGTAAGTTCCATTCCGTTGCTCATGTCAGCTAAGGTACCACTTCATAGAAACTGAAGTCATTGTTGGGAGTGCGTTCAAGTACAGCATATAAGAAATGGGTTTTTGCAAATTAACGTCCTTTCACCTATCACTTCGTAGTTTCATTACACCACCTGCTCATCCGTACCCCCGTATAACCTAGCTGTTGGTGGGGTCATCAAGCAAACAATAATCCATCAATCAGCACCACTAACCGACGAATACGTCATCTCATACGAGTACTTCGCCAACCACAACTAACGATACTACAAGTATAATGTGTCAAGGTGATCGAAGAGAACAATTAGATGCATAGCTGATGAGTAATCGACAATGTGGGCAGATCCAGACTGCGAGACATCTTCCTCGCAACGGCTGTTCGCGAACCGTGAGAAATACAAGAAGGTAGATCGAGTTTATATACTCCGTCGGCGTCGGCGGCGTCGACAGGAAATATAGATTACATTTCCTCGCCACACAAAACGGATGAGATCGCAGCGCGGATGAAAGCCAACCGAGAAGATGGAACTCGATTAATTTATAAGTAGACACTTCAATTTTCTGATAAGAAATCCGCCAACGAACATACATATTTCAGTTGGTCGCGCGGCGAGCGCAATGATTTAATCACCATTAAAGGTATATAATAACCATCCCACACACACATATATGGGATGGGAATCATAGCATTGCACACGGTGACGTTATTAATGAGTTATCTCTGCTAAATCTCTCTCTCTCTCTCTCTCTCTCTCTCTCTCTCTCTCTCTCTCTTTCTCTTTCGCCCTCTCGCGCGCTGTGTGTGGAGGAGTCACGCAGTATTGATCTCGAGGTGCCAGCGGTGAATGCCGGGGGGGGGGGGGGGAGGGGGTGAACCAACACGGCATGTCTGCGACCCAACAAGCAATGTTCCCTTGTGCAATTACTAATCCATGAATGAAATTAGTGCATTCATTTCAATACAGATAGACAGTAGCTGATATAGTTATAACAGGTAATAGGTATGTAGCTCAGAGCCCAAGGGATCACATCCATTCTCTCTCTCTCTCTCTCTCTCTCTCTCTCTCTCTCTCTCTCTCTTTTCCTCCCGTCATTTCATGCTTCCGCGTTTCGACAGACAATTCGTGTCTGGTAATTAATCGACGTCACTCGCTGTGGGGGAGGAGGGGGGTCGAGTGGGGGGTTGAGTGAGTGTGGGTGGGGGATGGAACTTCCCACGTCGGTGTGTCAGTTGTCTTGGCGGCGCACGAGAAACAATTCCAGAATGACGGGGGAGATACCGCCGTCGAACGATCCTGTTCCGTCGGGGCAGGAAACTAGATCAGGAAGTTGGGGGAATAAGGGATACACACAGGTTGAGGTTGTTAGATGGCAGTTTTTCTTTGACGACGTGAAAGTTTCCGGCGACTTGTGGATAGAACCAGTTGGGTATGATAACGGGAGAACGTTCTAGATTGTTACGAGAGACGCCGAAAGTGATGCAAAAACTTTTATAGTTTGACAAATCATCATCGTACTCGGTTCTCCATGCATGTAACGCTGTGGATTACTCACGATTTTTTTGGGAGAAATTTCTTGATAAATTTTCCCTAGCCGGAGAAATAAGAGAACGTTCATTTTCTACAAATTTTCATTTTTTGGGTTCAATACTTCACTTTGATCGATTTTTTTTTATCAACATCATGTTATTATTCATGGTGGCACAATTTATTTTCATACGGTAACACAATTTAAACAATATAAATGTAAACAGAACATTTGTGAATTGAGAAGAAAATCCCACCGTCACAAAAATAACTATTCGACTGCCTATACAGAGCTTGACGGCTACATATTAAATCCAATAAAACAATTCTGTACTGCTCTGGAGTTTGGACAATTCATATCAATGACAGAATAATTGGATTCAGTTCATACTTATAGACTAGAAAATTCACCTTTCATACTAATTCCAACCCTCGCTGAACCGATTTTTTTCCGTTGGATGGAATTAAAATTGATGTTGGGTTGACGGTGCGTCGACGATCGTAGGATGGTGTATATATTTCTTTGGTCTATGATTTCGATCTGACAGCTGCACGCATGCTTGCTCGGAAAACGAAAACCGATAGTATAGGCATTCCAATATAAACTTACTGTTCGTTTCTAGGACTATCCTACAGGGTTATGTCAAGTGACGTCACTCACCGTAGAAAGAAACCGACAACAACAATTGATATAAAATAATAGAAATCTCTGATGGTTCCTCAGCTCACTGTATATTGCCATGATGCCGGTTATTAGTGATGATGATTTTGTTTGCTTAACGACCCCACCAACAGCTAGGTTATACGGGGTACGAATGAGCAGGTGATTGTGAATCTATGGAGTGATGATTAGTGAGAGGACGTTCACAAAAACCCATGCATTGAGCGGGACTCGAACTCACGCCCAACTTCAGTTTCTGAAGCGGTGCCTGAGCTAACCAGCTACCGAATGTGGCCTGATTGTTAGTCATTTGTTACTATTAGAAAGTGTTCAGTAATTCATTGAATTTGGCTGTTAACTATCAGAAAATTACCAACTGCCAACTTTCAGTAACACCCAAACTAACTTCGAAATCAACTGCCGGAGCCGAGGGCTTAACGATTAAAAAAATCAGGTATACACTTTAGAAAAAAAAAATTGAAACGAAATCACGGAAAATCCCCCAAAATGAAAAAAAATCAAGAAAAAGAAAAGAAAAAGAGAAAAATTACAAAAAATCGAAAATAATGAAGAAAAAATGAATAAAAATTGAAAAAAAATGTCAAGTTGTTAACCCCTCGGTTTGAGCCGAAGGGTAAGTAATTAGTGAATTTGGTGTAGGCCAGACACCTGATTTCAGATTTCAAGAAATTTTATTGAGATTTTACGGGATTTCAAGAGATTTCAGAAAGATTTCATGACAAATGTACACCAGATTTCAGGAGTTGTTAACCCCTCGGTTTGAGCAATACAGCCCCCAAAAGCCTCCATGAGTATTGTCATCAGCGTAGATTCCGTGATTCATCATCGACTGGGTGGCAGAAGCGCCAACTTGCCGAGACGTACAGGGGACTAATCAAGAGGGTATAAATTAGGGGTGAGTCAGTACTGGGAAGTGCACGTCTTGCTAGTCGGACGCCGTTATACAGTCATTAGGCTCGTCTACAACGGACAGATCTCTACGGCCGTGACCACTTCAAAACGAAACCGTGAAAGAAATCCCGGCGAACTCACCCACATGACAGGGAGGGGGAGTTAACACAGTCCCAAATTTGGTATTATAGCCAGCTTGAAATTAAAAACTGCAATTGAACCACCCACAAACGTGTTTTTGTATAGTTTGATGCATTTTAATATGTAATATTTTATATAGCTACTGTTAAGACGTGTTACAACTTCATTATAAATGCAGAAGTTATAAAATAGTGTTGTCTACACTCGATATACACGTTGCTTCATACTTTTCAAGAAGTGGTAGGATCGCCTTCGTAGTTTCCCGTTCGAGCGACCCCACATTTCAATTGCGACTTCAAATCAATTCAATTTTTCAATTCAATTTTCAATTCTTTTTCGAGCCTCAATTGCGTCATAATAATTGTATATCAAGTTTCGATGTTGACAAAAAAAATCATCACTGACATTGCATATCTACATATATTTTGGTATAAAAATTGTAATCTTCTAACTTTTTTCATTCAATTTCCGATATGCTCATTTTTCAACTACGTGAAAATCAAAATTTTCGTTATCTTTGTTATTGAAATCGAGAAAATATATCTCGTCCTTTCAACCAACAATAGTAGACGTGAATAGCCTACTTCCCCCTCTTGCTTGCCTTCTAGTTCATATCAAGACAGCTTACATTCTTATTTAATTAAACACGATATGACGAAAGTTGTGGCGCGCGTGCAATGACGGTCGCGTGAATTGTACGGTATTCATTCATCAAATGAACTTACGAATTCCTACACATTTTCGACGATTTTTTTTTTACCAAATAAAATCTGATAACGAAGCAACTGGTAAGACTCAAAAGATTGTTGTCAACGACTTTTTTCATTTATTTATATTGGGTTTAACGACGCACTGTACTGATCTATTGGCGTCGGTGAATGATTAATGAGATGAAGAGATGGTGAGATGGAAGGTCATTTTATTAGGTGTTTTTGGATAGTGGGTAGAAGTCGGTCGTAACCTGTTATCAAGGATCAAGGAACCATCCCAGTATTGACCTGAACGACAGAGGAAAACAACGAAAACACCCTGTCAGGATGGTCGACCATGGCGGGAATCGAACCCTGGCCTTCTAAATGACGGTTCAGTGTGCTAGTCACTCGACCTCTCGTAAACTCACATTAACCTCTCTCAGTAAATCTGATTTAACGAAACAACTGGTGAGACTGGAAAAAGATTCAACTGAGACTTCTGTGGCTGAGTCGTTAATACACTGAACCGTCATTCAGGAGAGCGGGGTTCGATTCCCGCCACGGTCGACCATCCTGAAAGGGGTCTTTCGTGGTTTTCCTCCGTCGTTCAGGTCAATACTGGGATGGTTCCTCAACAACAGGCCACGACCGACTCCTTCCCACCATCCAAACACACCAAATAAATTATAACCATTCATATCATCATGCCATCATCTCATACAATACATCATTCACCGACGCCAATAGATCGTAGTCATCAATAGAGTGCGTCAATAAACCCAATATGAATAAAATAAATGAATGAAAAAAGATTTTTGTCAATGATGCTCGATCGTCTAGATGGCGATAAGATTGTATCCACGAAAGAATTGGTCATCTACCACGATAACAAACACAATACTATAAGTCTACCGGTACCGTTATCATTATAGCTGTAGCAATTTTACGATATTACGATTTTTCATAAAGAGGTTTGCGGTCAGAAACACAACTATATCTTTCTGAAGCGTTAAATCCATCCAAGTTGCAGTGAGATTATATATATAGATATATAATTATAAATAGTTAATTACCAGAGTTTTTACATTTATTTAGTTGGTATCGACGACCGTCTTCTTTGGTGGATATAACCAACCATACGCTGTGAGACAGGCATGAAGTATTCACCGTATACTTGGTTGGATTATTATTAGCTTCACGACCATAATATCGGCGAGTACAGCGGTACAGTATTCATGAGATTACACGCGAGGGAGAGAGGGAGCGAGTGTGAGAGAGAGAGAGAGAGAGAGAGAGAGAGAGAGAGAGAGAGAGAGGGACAGAGAGAGAGGGAGAGAGAGAGAGAGGGGGAGAGGGAGAGAGGGAGAGAAAGAGGGAGAGAGAGAGAGGGAGAGGGAGAGAGAGATAGAGAGAAAGAAAGAGAGAGAAAGAGAGAGAGAGAAAAAGAGAGAGAGAAAGAGAGAGAGAGAAAGAGAGAGAGAGAGAGAGAGAGAGGGAGAGAAAGAGGGAGAGAAAGAGGGAGAGAAAGAGGGAGAGGGAGAAAGAAAGAAGAAAGAAAGAGAGAGAGAGAGAGAGAGAGAGAGAGAGAGAGAAAGAGGGAGAGAGAGGCAGAGAGAGAAAGAAAAAGAGAGAGAAAGAAAGAGAGAGAAAGAAAGAGAGAGAGAGAGAGAGAGAGATAAAGAGAGAGAGTTAAGGAACCACCTTGAACAATATGCAACAGTTGTGGAGTAAGTTATAGGGACGTGTGCAAAATAGACATCACGTCCATGGTTTGAGACATGGTATGCCTATACCGGTACATAATATAATTATCTGATGTTAGAAGCATCGGGATTAGTCGAGGGTCAGAATGGTAAGTGGATCGCCCGCAACAGTTTCCAGGACGTTCAGGATCGTGATGAGGGTTATAAGAACAAGGTTCAAGGTTGACTGGAGTATCGATCTAGACGGGACTCTCGCGTCCACGAACCAGGATTTCATTTGATTTCAGGAGGCGCATTCCTGTACCAAGATGAACCCAGACTAATTTAGACACGTGCTACGAACTGGTTTTAGGACGGTTAAATATGCTCGCATATATGTAAATATCACTGAAACCAGAATAAAAAAAGGAATAAATCGTACAGGAATGTATGAACAGGAGTCAGGACCATCATTCACGAATAGGATCGAGGTTCTGTTATACATCTATGTTATTCAGAAGACCGGGGTTCGATTCCCGAGACAGTCTATTATCCTGAGTGAGGTTTTCCTCAGTCGTTCACGGGAATACTGGGATGGTTTCTTATACGAGGAGGCCACGACAACTTCCTTAATAGGTCCCGAACAACTAACGAAATACCGGTAACCTTTGAACTCATCTTTCCATCATCTCATTCATCATTCATCGACGTTTACAGATATTCAAATTATCGACCGGTAAGCGTTTGACCTGTGTATGGAGCCCGCAAACATGCAGATACAGTTAGGGGTTAATTTGTATCGGAACGCTCATTTTTCTCTTCATTGATACCGGAACCATACACCGGAACGTGCCAAAGTATGCATAATGGTATTACAACTTGTCGCTTGAAATGTGATTTTTTTAAAAAAAATTTGTGTTCACTCAAGTTTTTTGTTGTTCGACATTGTTTGGCGTGGAATGTGTCCAAAAATAATGTTGTGAAGCATGACAGGTAGCATTATTGGAATGTATTGGCAGTATTATACAGGGCTTACAGATAGTACTTCGTGATGAGTAAAATTAAAATGAAATAATTCAAGAAATTTATTTTGAGCCACGCGAATTAGCTGGATTGTGAGGGAAGAGTTTTAGTGAAAACCATTATTTTTACGTTCCGGTTACTTCATTTCAACAAATTAATCTCTGGACACAACACAATTTGCTTTACATATGGATGTTCGCGTTTCCGAACCACCCGGTACGCGGTTTATCTCGGCTTTTCTCAGATAATTGAGATAAACATGGAATGAATGCTTATCACGTATAGTGCTTATCAGATGGTAAACAATAACAGCTGGTGTCATCCTCCGATTACTCATCTGGTCTCAAGGTCACGATTAACAATTGTCTCGGGAACGAAACAGAATCAGTATTAAACGGTTTAAGAGGTGTAAGCACGGTGCTTTTAAATGAAGAAATAATTATTCATTTTTACGATCATTTTCTATGCTCACGAATCAGTGTCATTCAATAAAAAAGTATATCAACCCCAAGGTAATTTTATGCTCTTTAATTAATATGACATTCCATTTTCGTGAATTCATATTCATTAAGTTTCAAGATGACTAGACTAGACAATGAAACTAGACGAGCCTATATATATTATTTATTTATTAATTTATATTGGGTTTAACGACGCACTGAGTACGATCTATTGGCGTCGGTGAATGACATATGAGATGAAAGGATATTTCATTATGTGTTTTTAGATACCTATAGTATAAAGGAGCCGATCGTGGCCTGTTGTTAAGGAACCATCCCAGTATTAACCTGAACGACAGAGGAAAACCACGAAAAAACAGAGTCAGGATGGTCGACCATGGCGGGAATCGAACTGAGGACGGTTCAGTGTGCTAGCCACTCCACCACTCGTCTCGAGTCCAACTCGATACAGTATTGAAATGAATACTGAGTGTAGGTGACAAGAGTCTGTATGGAAGACAGTGTCCCCGAAAACGAGAAGTAAAGAGTGATTGATTGATTGGCAATGACGTCACGCCGGCTGATGTCAACATGTTTACTCATCAGTGTGGTGGGCAGAGGAAGTGGGCAGAGGATTTACTCGTCACAAGGTGGGCGGCAGAGGGTGCTTGCGAGTCTGATAGACAGGGAGGTAGGGGTTGCAAGGGGATAACGGGTGGTTGTTCAGTAGGAGACAAGAGGGGGAGGGGGGGGGGGGGGAGCGGTGAAAATCTAGATGTTTGATGAATATCACGGAGCATTGAATTAATTGAGGTCACACATGTTGGTAATTGAACATTTAACTTGAGATGCAATGCACTTGTTGAGACCTGAAAGAGACTGAGTGTAGTTGATTTCGTATTCGAGTTACAGCTCGAATTTACAAGAAAAAAAGAGCAAGAGATTTGTTTGTATTTATTTTTTCGTTTGTTTCCAACGTTGTTAGCCTAATGAAAGTTTGAGCATCAAATCATCTCGAAAAAAGTGTCGATTTTTTACTTTAAATTTATTGATACATTGATTTTACTTACAAACTATAGGCCTACACATACCTACATTACGCATATAAAGAACTAGGTACTCTCGACTGATTTACAGATAGGACTCATAGTAAGGTGGCACTTGATACAGTGCATGCGTCAACGATTAGGCCTTAACAAAGAAAAGAGCTTCGTACAATGATCCTGAAATCCGAATATTGAACGAACTCTCGACAATTCCCAAACTTTTAACCGATACTTCAACGGTACTGAACTGTTCACGAAAATAGAAATGATTGTGTAGGGGAGACCACCGGTCGATTTCTGGGGCTAATTCACCCCACCAGATAGCAGTCCAACCCCACGATGACACCTCATACATAACATCCCATGTCTCAAGATTTATCCAAACCCTTAAACCGTATCGTTTTTTTTTTATGATTGTATTCACAAAACAAGACGATATACAAATATATCACTGTCATATTTGTGTACCGGTAGCGGCACTTCTTCGAGGACCAACGATTTTCAAACCGAGATTTACTACTTGGAAACACAATTACTTCTTTGAAAAATCTTAAAATATTCAAAGCTGCGGCAAGTTCCCACAACGACCAAATTATTTACGGAGCTGTTGGACGACCCTCTTATTCCGTTGATACTGGTACACACAGAACGGCACAAACACTAGACCACCGTATCGAATATGGCTTATCGACTTGTTGGCAATTCAACGCTCGTTTGGATTTCGAATATCCGCGCCGCAGCAAACACGTTTAAAGGTAACATTATGTGGTGACTTACTTTCATCGGTCTGTGGCGCTGATAAGATGGCGCTGTGTTTCTTCTTCACCTCCTCCACATTCGCTTGGATCTTGTCGATCATCTCTCGTATCTCCTCCACCTGAGACACAGAACGAATATTAAAGCCACTCTGTTCGAATGTATTCTTTTCAATAGTTCGTAACTACCCCAATAACTGCTAGCTCTTATGGGGGTACGAACTAGCGGGTGCTAATGAAATTCAATCAACTGATGAAAGGTGAATGGATGTTGATAAAAACCCAGGATTCGTATGGGATTCGAACCCACGCCCGGCTTGGATTCATTTCATCAAGCAATACGCAAGTTGAGTCACAGAAAGCAGCTAGAAAACGCTACACTGTGAATCACACAGCAGAACTTACAGTTCACATGGGGTTTAATTTGGTTGATATTGATGCTTTACAACAATTAGTAAGACAATAACGGTTTTAACGAAACAATACAAAGGCTGTCCAAAAAATGTCTTCAAAACCAACATTTTGTTAATTGTTATCCCAATTAGAACATCCACATCATTAAGCAGAAGCGTATTAATACTTTTAGTAGGCCTTGACTACTGTTAGAAGGCAGACCAATAATCTCGAGATGGCTAATGGAATAAATTATATAACCACAGTATAAGTAGGACTACACGAATAAGGCCCTATATCTCTGAATTTAACTACGATATTCGCGGATGAACGGTACGTTGAGACATACACAATGTTATTAAAAATATGAGTGCATATTTTCATTGACGTCACATCGAAATGACAAAATATTTCAACTCACTAAAGATATTTCGTTGAATTATTTTTGTGTAATAATACACCACATGTTACTTTGCGAAACAGCCGCATGTATTGTAACAGAGGTAAGTTTTATGGACACACACATCCCAAAACCTGCGCTTTTTCTTCATTTCTTTGTTCGTAGGTCTATCGAGTTTGATGACGCATTGTCATGATAACTGAGATCTATTGGCGACGGTGAATGACGAATGAGATGGTGGGAAGATGAGATGAAAGATTCTGGATAGCGGAAAGTAAACAGTCGTGATCTGACATAACCGTTCCAGTACTGACTTCAAGTCATGAAAAACCTCAAGTCAGGATGGTCCACCATGGCGGGACGGGTATGGAGCCCCAGTTCCATCGGTTCTGATCGATCCGTCTCGGTTGAGATTTTCGTTCGGTTAGATCTTTCGACGTGACAAATGCTCTGCCCTGGTTGTCATGACAGGCCATTAATATCTGCGAAAGCTGTCAATCACCAACCGCAGAAGAGTGTTATGTAACCAGACTATTAATCAGATACAATGGCGACTGATTGAAGAACAATAGCATCAGACAGGATTATTAATTGAAGGGCTAAGCTGAACGGAAGTGTTCGCTTGAAGCGTGACATGCTCCTATACTGTTTGTGTATGAAAATTAAATACTGGTACATTCAACAGGTCAAACAGTTGATCCAACTGATTTCGAGTTTGTGATTTTGGTGAGTATGCCAAAATTTCAAGTAATTTATAATCCTATCACAGCTTTTGAAATATTTTTTTCAGTGAAAATGTACTTCACCGACGACCAGGGCAACCGAGCCAAAAAATATAGACTTTGTGAATTTTAAAAACAGTGTACAGTAGGCCTACCATTTTTATAAGTAGGCCTACTATCTAGGCGACGAATTGAATTACACCATAGCAGTAGTAACAGGGATGGTTAAATTACGTGTTACTATGTATGCAATCAATGAAGAGGCAGTTTCACAGATACCAAATCACGTATTCTATTAATGTAAGGGGAACAATCAAGTTTCGATGTTATTAAAAAAAAAAAAGTAAAACTGTATGGATTCATTGCAGCTAAGTATTTATTTAATTAGGCTAGATATATTGGGTTCAACAAGTAACAAGGATGCAAGATGACTGAAACCTACTGGTATCGATGAATGATTATGGGAGATGATAAGATGAGGGATATTTTAAGAGCTATGGCCTGAATTTTAGGAGATTCCTGTATTCTTTTCAACGACCAAGGAAAATCACAAAACCCTTTGTCTGACCATAATAGGATTCGAACTCTGGTCTCCTCGAATGACAATTCAGCACTCTCGACTATATTCCGATTCAGGTAAGTAATCATTGTTGAAACAATTATAATACGTCTTAGCGAGCAGCATTAAAACCTCAAAACTTTAGAAAGCAATTTTACTAAATGCGGTATGATAAGGCTTTCCAAACTTAAGGTTTGGATTGGCATCGAAAATTATCGATCGGCAACGGGCAAAGGTTATTACCGGTAGGGTACTGGTAACATCTTCAAGAAGTTGAGCCACAAAATTGAGAAATAAAAGCCTCATGATTCTTGAAAAAATGAACAGTTCTCTAATAGAGTTTAAGAATATCATAGGCTCTAAATTACTCTACCCAATACAGAAAAAAATTCAATTCTCTACAAAGATGAAACTAGAAAAATTTCCAACTTCTATATTTGAGTGAAAACAGTTTTGTCCAGGCACAGGTCTACACATTATGATTAAACAGTGTTAAATTATTACATCCAAGCACATTAATGAAAATACCGTACAGGTACCAACCTTCACCGAAATGAGACTTCAATTAAGGACTTGAGATTGATCTCAGGATACATTTATGCAAAAGCTGGTAGCCCCTTTGCCACTAATTATTATTTATCAACATAAAAAACTTGTATTATAATTATAAATTGGTTCAATTGGCCTGAATACTGAAATGAATTATTGCTTCTGAAATTCAATGGCTTACACATAAACAGAGAGTACCCGCATTCTAACTACTGTCAATGATTTCAACTATTGAACCCACATCATATAATTTTATATAAGCAGTCCAAGAATACACAAGTTTCTTTTGCGTGAGGTTCTACCTTTAGAGAGATATAGGCCTACGTATGGTAGACTACACAAAAATTTTGTGTGCATCGTTTGGTAGGTAGGCCCTACATATTGAAAATATCTGCGACAAATCAACTTGGAGCAATCTACTTTCCAAGTTTGAGTTTATTCACTTTATTGCAGCATGTGATTGGCAACAATGACACCTTGTAACACATCGTTATGCAACTTCAATTAAGTTGCAGTGTGAAAAAAGTCAAGGATTCACTTTCTAGATACTCTCACATTAGATGAATACACACTGGATGAAAAACTACGACTTCACTAGATGGTATGACAATTGAACTTGTAAGTCACCATTATTCCCACACAAAAACCTAAATAAAACAGTGTGAAGGTCAAGTGTAATAAGTTGTACATACACAAGAGGTGTTCAGCTGCGCTATGTATTTAGTAAAGCAAGTTAAAGGTTACAGTAGGAAGAGAGAAGTGAAGAAAAGATAAGAGAATGCATAGTCTGATCCCGTAGAGACATGAGGTTTGCAATAAAAAAATAAAAACCCACCCATTCGAACCAACTGCTCAACGTTCCGTGGATAGTAGGAGCCGTCGATTTCGTAAATAACTGAAGCAATGGCTTCTCGAGCTGTGCAACAAGTCAAAAGAGCCTAATTTAAATCTACAAATGAGCAAATAAAGTGATTAAGAGTCCATGGGAGTCGATTTAGCAAAATATCAGTTTTTGTATCATTTTAATGAGAAAGGAAAGCACTGTACTTATAAAAACGTATGCAATTAAGAATGTGTCGAATTTAATGTGGGACTGAGCAGGGTGCAAAATTGAAAAATGATACAATTGGAAGAAAATACAGTGACATAATGAAAAGAAGACTAGATGAGAAGTGTGGTATTTTCACACAACAGTTGTAACTCCTCTATTGAACAAATATGATGACTTGAAATCGAACCGGTTAGCAACAGGGAACTGTTACCGGTAACCTAAAAATGTGTATTTACTTGAATGCAACGAAAGTCACTGCACTCATAGTTTTCAAGGCAATTCAAAAATGAATACAAAATTTTGTCATTTAGAATAAATTACCTCTGCAAAGAATTCATCCATGAATCCATCTCGTTCCACAGTGACCGCAACATCGTCTGAGCCGACATCGTCGTCGTCACTCTGAGCCTGTAATAGAATTGACAACTTATATTAGTAAATACATTGAAAAAGTACATGTTAGGACACAGTCCACATCTACAAGCTACTTAAAGCAACTGTAGTGGTACGAACACATCGTAATTCTTATTCTTTCACACATATTCAACATTTCATAAGTTATCATATCCTGGCGGCATTTTAGCGGCAGCAGTGAGTCCGTCGATCAACGCCTACTTGGAGTAGGCTGTCGTTTTCATCAATGCACATGTTTACAAAAGAAGGTTGGGGCCAAATCACCATCGAAAAACCCAACAGTAATTCAAGAAGTTTTATACAAAGCTTCAATAATTGACTGAATAAAGTAATGGTAGTCGGTGTGTATTGCCTATAGGAGGAGTAGTTATTGATAATATGCATTGAACCTCTGTAAATCATAAATCTCACAAAGATTACAGAGATATTGCAATCTGTTACCGGTACATTGAGTATGGACACCTGGATATTTTATTATAATAAAATATGCTAAAAATGGTTGATTTGGCCGAGACAGTTGAAGCAAGCTGCTTTGAAAACTTAGGTCAAAAGGGTGCAAGTTCGAGTAAGAAGTCCCATCACCACATAATTGTTTCATTCACACAGGTCTGCTCATTCGTAGCCTCATGTAACCTAGCTGATGGTGGGGTCATTAAGCAACATTAAAAAAGTATGTCTAGGCCTAGGACCTGTAGACCTCTATTGATAGTATTACTGCACCTCATAACTATCAACATCTCACTAGATTCAAGACTCTTTCATTGAGTTTGTATCTATGGAAGGTCTTGTGTCTACAACACAGTGAGGCAACTTCCAATGCTGCATCAATAATTGTGAGTGAAGAGTCCACTTTATCACTGAGACTATATGCCTAGTTGTCAACAATAATTGTCACTTCAATTATTGAGTTTGTAGTAGGCCTAAGAAATCAATGTTACTACCACTAGCAGCAAGATTGAACCTAGAACAGATATAGACTAGGCCTACAGGTGTAACCAACAATAGGTAGGCCTGGGCCTACTCATATCGCCTCACTTCAACCTATGTGAGAGTCCAGTTATGTTAACAAATTTATTGTTGCAGGCTGGAGACTATGGACTTGGAACTTGAGTCTAGTGACAGGCCTAATTGTTTGGCTTAGGGGTTAGCTTGGATAGGCTAGCTTACCCAGAAAGATAAAACTACAGTTAGCCTAAACTGTGCAACAGGTGGAAGACTCATGTTTTGCTGCACAATAGGGTTTCCTAATACTGCTAGCTGAGTCATATTATGCTTTGCCTGGTTTGATCTAGCAGAGGAACAGCCTACCAATAAATAGGCCTAATGTCAAATCATAATTTTGTCAAGTTCAACTGACAACCCAATGATCGCGTAGCTTGGGGTCATACTGATATTTATTTGAATCACAATTATTATTAAAGAAGTAAGAGCCAAGCCCAGCCGAAGTATAAGGTCTACGCCTAGCACTCATTGACAGTGAGCTTTGAAAGGATACAGGCCTACGCCTGTTCGAGCCCCGTAAAGGCTGCTTACCTTCTTATGCACTGGGTGGGAGAGGCTCTATGGGGCTAGGTTGAAATTAAAAAGAATTCCACCGAAATATAGAAACTTACCGCAACAAGGGCTGCTAATCTATCCTTCGTCATCTTCTAACCTTCCAATTTACACACTGGGGATTCGTCTTGCTTTATATAAGCATCCCATTCACAAAATTACCATGAAACCGACACTAAACTAAGGAAAGACACTACGATCCCATAAAAATCGATACGCTTCTGCATTGCTCTTAATAAACTGCGCGTGCGCAGGGAAAGTCAAAGTCAAAACTATCTTAATTTACTACTTTGGCTGGATCAAATTCGTTTTAACCCTCTTAAAAACTTCATTTCATCTTAAAATTATTGATAATTTATTTTAATTCGGAAATTTTCATTCACTCTTCAGGTTTTTGCATCGATACTAATTACAACTACTGAATTGAAGTGGCGGACTATGTTATTAGCAAGGTTAATAGAGTTGGATCACATTCCTCTCAGCAGAACGCCATTGTGATCCGTAACGACTCAAATTTTCGGTAAGAAAAATCATACAATTTCCCATGCATCGGCCCATGGTTTTTGATTTGATGGAAGTATAATCATTTTTTAATATTGAAGTACGATTTCCAAAGTTTATTTTTGTGTTCTTTGTAGTAACTTGAGAGAAAATGTACTTTGAAGTCGGTTTTGTGATACCATTTTCCTGTGAGACTAGGAAAAGGCGCGATTGCTTGTTATGTATACGATTTTTTTAGTGTGATGGTAGATATTTTCTTCGTCGTTTGTTAGTTTGGTTTATTCAAAGAGTTGACCATTACATTATATAATTTAGACTTCATTTTGTGTAAGTGCACTTGATAATGTTATAGCCCTGATGCAATTTTTGCATTAAACCGTCATAGGCCTAGGCCTACTGTTTTGTCATCAAGGACAATGCAACGTTTAGGACCCTAGGCTTTAGTAGGGCTGGAACTTAACCTTTATAAGCCAGGCCTCGAGTGTATGAAAACTGGCAACCAATGCAAGAATTCGTCAAAGTAGCAAGAGATACATTAGGTTTAGGCCCTATGTAAAAACTCTTTGTTGTTTTTTATAGGTCATCACAGTTTGTCAAGCCTTCAAATTCAAAATGGCACAAGATCCTGATATGCCAACATTCAAGTGCGTCTTGGTTGGAGATGGAGGAACTGGCAAAACCACATTCGTCAAGCGACATCTTACTGGAGAATTTGAAAAGAAATATGTGGCAACTCTCGGTGTGGAGGTTCATCCACTTGTCTTTCACACAAACAGGGGGCCAATAAGGTTCAATGTATGGGATACAGCGGGACAAGAAAAATTTGGAGGACTTCGTGACGGTTATTACATACAGGTAAGGCAGTTGAGAATAATGAGGGGATAATGCAATACATGTGTATCACCGTCCCGTCGATGGCTAGTTTGGGTGTTGTAGGGCCTAGGCCTAGTGATAAGGGTTCTGGTAGCCAATGTAAGCCTATGGTTTGAAGCTCAAAATTAGTCCCATGTGAATCCATTCACCACAAACCAGCAATGATTCTAACGAAAACCACCACCATCCAAACTCAACTTTGAAAATTATGAAGCACAGTGCATATTTACCAACACTTGCTACGTTGATAGGCTGTGGATAATCGTACGGTCAGTCGTATGAAAACGCGTAAATAGGTCGTACGGTCAGCGTTGTCATTGGTTGTTTATGTTAGTGTCGTAGGATTCGTTTGGGTGGATAGTCTAGTTGTAATTTTCACTGCTAGAGTGCACCAGACACCACTTACCGATAAATGAACATGATATATAAGCTCCGTTCCCCCTGCTTGTGGTAGCCCTATACAAGAGGTTTATACACCAACCTGACCTACCTAATCTAAACCACTGCCTGCAACCTGTCTGTCCACATAATTGACCATGTTCCTTTATATATATAGACTCTAGAGGAACCAATTTTAAAAAATTAAAAAATAAGTAGGGCCTACAAGCTGGATTTGATCAGAGTTCCCTGGCATGGGAGTCAGCTGTGCTAACCCATGTGCTATAGTAGTCACATTATTGGAGAGTGCTATTTTGGCCATTTATGGTCATCGACCGAAACATCGCGGTTATGACGTCACTGACCGTATGATGTATTTTCACTTGATCATACGGTTGACCGTATGAATTTACACTCCCATGTTGAAAAGTAGGCCTGGGGCCTGTTATTCTAGATTGAGTTGGCAGTCATCTGTTTGAGCTTGCTGCAAGGGGCTGTCTGACCACAGCAGCCCAGTGCATATAGCGTAAAAATGCCCCCTCCCCCTAAAAAAAAGCCCACCATTCACCTAATATAGCCTAGGCCCCAGGCTTACTATTTGAGTACCTAGGTTTAGTTCCTACCTGTTGAGCATTATAGGCCTACCAGTGCAACTAACTCTTTGACGCACTTGAGAGGATGCAATTGATCAATAATGGAGAATTGGACCTAGGCCTACTCACGCTCAACAGGTGGGGCATAATTTGGCTTTTCGTCGTAGCTAAATAACTAGTTACTGAGTGATTAGTAAGCGGGATTGATTTTTCAAGGGTCTACATTTTGATTCAATCCTTTGTACCTGTAATCATACTTTTTGTTTCATGTTGAGTTTTATCAATTGAGAAATATTTGTTCTGCTATTGGTCTAGTTAAAATTAAATTTTGAACATTAATTAAAAAACTGAACCTAAATTATCTTTGAATGAAGCAAGTCACTAACCACACCTCAAATGATATGAAAACACTGTGGTGCATGCTGTAGGTCGGTCCCTCATAACTTCTTACCCCTTTTTTCTGTGGTTATTCGCAAACTGCCCGACTCGGAACCGGAATCATCTCCAAAGAAAAACAAGCCGCTCTACTTCACAATTTGTGGAAATAACATGGTGCATATCACACACGGCTAGGTAGGCCTAGGTAAATTCTAAATTGGCTCCTGTACCCATGGTTTTATGCCCATGGCCTAATCCATGAAAAAATATTTTTCTGTACAAACTATCGTGAATAGGCTTAGGCCTAATCATAAATCTTTAGTAGGCATATTAAATTTCCTCACTTCAGTTAATAAGTTGTGACAGTTAACTTATCGTAATCTTGTCGGCCTACTGAAAAGTTCCAATAACCTTGAAATACTGCAGCTATACAAAATTGATATACCGGTAATAGTGATATTGGTGTTATGATGTGTTGGACGACCTTCTTTCATGGACAAAACCTTCTTTCATGGACAAAAGTATGGGCCTACCTACCGTACTTTCTGCAATAATTTCATTTGTTCATCTCAAGCAAGACACTTTGAAAGATGGTCGACCATTTCTAAGTTCTTTCAAACGTTTTTTCCAGGGTCAATGTGCGGTTATCATGTTCGACGTTACATCGAGAGTCACCTACAAGAACGTACCAAACTGGCACAGAGATTTGGTCAGAGTGTGTGAAAATATTCCCATTGTGCTCTGTGGCAACAAAGTTGATATTAAAGACAGGAAGGTGAAGGCCAAGAGCATTGTTTTTCACCGTAAGAAGAACTTACAGGTAAAGTTTTTTCAATGAACTTTGTAGACTGGTTTTATAATACAGTCGGACCCGCATATAACGAATTTCAAGGGGAATGAAAATCTGTTCGTAAAAACAGAATTTCGTTATAGAGATTTATTGCTTCTTTTCATAACAGCACTTGAATTTTAGAGATTTATAAAGATAGGCCTACATTTACGACTTAGGCCCTAGTATAGTACTGTATTAGGTGACATATTATCATCGCATCGTATCATCACTTAGTATGTTTGTAGAAAGTAATAGAAAACAACAATGTCCTTTCATAAAGAACTTATCATCTGCTATCACATGACACCACAACTCCCCACTTTTCGTGTTTTATTTCCTAGGTTACAGGACACTATCACGAATGGAAATGAAGGAATGTAAACAAAAAATAGATAAACAAAGTCATTGAAGATGTCACCATCACGTTATTATTTAGTGCGCGTTGAGCGAGTGTTTTGTTTTGGGCCGTTCCACTGTGCGAGGGACGGGGAGGGGGGGGTGCAGCAAGAGTTATGACCACGTGCTGTACGCGTCACCAGCTGCTACGATGTACAGTCCATTCAAAATAAATGTAACCTGAAAATAAATTCACGCAAAATGCTCCGATTTTCGAACATTTTGTTGGAAATAAATGAAAATAATGAGCAAAATATGCTGAAAAGTGACAAAAAATTCGTAATAACCGAATTTTGAAATATAAATCACTTCGTTATAGGTCTTTATTTAACATTGTAAGGATAGGAGATTTGAAGGGGGATGGTAATTAATTCGTAAAAACCGAAATTTCGTTAAAACCGAGTTCGTTATAAGTGGGTTCGACTGTATTGTATGCTGTCAAGTGAAATTGTGATGGATTGTTCTGAAATAATCAAAATTTTGAATATTTACGGATCAAATTGCTCATTCATTGGTATGTGAGTTATGAAATGAATCGGCAAGGCCTAGACTATATGAATATTATATACCTTAGAATGTAGTCATGAATACGACATGAGTACCGTAACCATTGAGTAAAGAAGTATCCTACGAGATAGGCATATAATGAGAGGTTAAACAGCCTTAGACAGTCCCTGGACCTAGTGTTACCGGAATGCCTGGTAATCCTGCTAGGAGCGCTGTGATCACAAAGAAAATGCCATTTGCTATAGAGCAGTGTTGCGAGTGAATGCTACTAGGAACGCTGTTATCAGACTTTTTTTGTTTATTTATTTTTTTGATGAGCATAGGCTGTCATACGGCATTGACTAAATAGAGACTACCTTATCAATGCCGTAACTAACAAGCTCACATCTTGATTTTAGTTGAACCTAATTTTTGTTGCACCATACGTTATCACAGCAACCATGTTGATGATGATTTGAGAATATAGCGGACAAAACTGAAGACGAAACTTCCTGTCCCTCTAATCTGAGACACAATTTCATATTTGGTTTTCCAACGTTCCAATGTAGTCGTAGGTAGCAGCCCTGTGTGAAGAAATTAATAGATTAGCTATGACTATTGAATTGAAACAGTATCATATACTTTTTTCTATTGGGTTTTATCGACGCACTGTAATTAATGATGACTTGAATCTATTGGTGTCAGATGAATGATTAATGAGATGATGAGATGAAGGTTTTATGGGTAATGGGAAGGATAGTGGGAAGGAAGCGGTCGTGGCCTATACTGTAGGAACCATCCCGGCATTAGCCTAGACTACAGAGAAACCGCAAAAAACCTCTGTAGATATGGACGGTAGTGGGGATCGAACCGGGTCCGACATGCCCACTACCTCCCGGGTCACATGGAGCAAGTGCCTTAAAGTCTAACACCCGTTTGGTCAGCAGAGTCAAAAAGTAATTTTGAAATTAATTCTACATTGGGGAAATTTGAGTTAAGTTTTGTTGAACATGTGTTGTCTTGAATTACTAGGAAAACGCGGGATGCGCGTTGTTAGACGAGCTTAGGGGTATAGAAATCTAGAATGAAAAATAATTTGTCAACCCAATCTACATCTACAGACCTTGGATCACTCCAAACGTTCAAAAACCTTACGAGAATCAGTTATGTCACGGCCTTCTTCTTCATTCATTTCAATCGTTTTGAATTAATTAGTGACACTTGTTGCTATAGATTTAATTGGTTCCCGTAATAGCCTAAATTGATGGAAAAATGCTTTATAAATGCGTTTTCTTCGTTATTTCTCATCCGATTGATGCGAAAAATCTCTCAAAATGTGCTTAATAGTTTCCTTTATATTCGGCGAAAATTTGAGAGGTCTTGAAAAATTTTGATTTTTCAAGTATTTTCCTCCGGGTTATTCTAATGGGGATTTTTGAAATTTCTAAAATTCATACAAAAAAAAGTTACCACCCGATAATGCCACAAAACTATACAGATCTAAGTTAGATGAGGAACCATGGCGAAAAGAAGTTTGAATTTGATAGCTGTAGCCGTTTGACCTGTGGAGAACCGACAAAAAAACATAAAAAAAAAAAAAAAACATAAAAACGAACACCAATTTTTTTCAGTATGTCAAATTGAATCCTCGCTAAAGCTCGTCTAAAAATCACATCAGAAACACTGTCATATTTTTTGGCCAAAGTTACAGCGCTTTAATGAAATATTAAGTTGCTATTTTGACTTCATTTTAGTGAAAAATCAACTATTTTTCCTCTTAAAATGAGTGTGATTCATAAATGAGAACGGGTACCTATATTTATTTCTGCATAATTCTATTCGTAACATCTTCATCTACAATAAAACAAGTTTTTTGATTGAATGTCATTCCTTTTAGTATATTTTAATGATCTGTTGAATAATAAAAACGCATACAATTTGAAGGTTGTGTGTTAAATGATAGGGAAACATCCAGTATTTGAATTGATATATCTCAAAATTTATCCCGGTTAGCCTATCATCTGTTTTGATATTATTATCGAGCACATCAAAACGAATCGACTGACAAAAAATCATATTTTTTTCATGACCATGAGGTAATGGAGGTTAGACCTTAACCACTCAGCTGCCTGTGCCGGTCATATACGTTACTTAGGACACATGAGTAACTAATGAGATCACTTTTTCATTTTAGTTGAGAGTTAATTCTTGTTGCACTATGCCTAGATACTAGGGATATCATCGATTAATCGAGAATCGATTCTGATGTAAAACAATTCTCAAATCAAAAGATCGATTTTTCAAACAAACAATATATATATAATTATTTTTTTTATTTGGTTCAGTGCTGTACTTCTTTACGTCACAATAAGTGCTCATTTCATTGTCCATTTTATTCTGTATTGTTGAGATATTACTATCTGGACAAAAGCTATCCCTTTGGTTACGTCTGACAGCCGAACGTTGACAGAAATACCCGAATGGTACAGTACAGTTGAAAGATGTCTCTAGCAGCTATTTTTCACGTGAACGCCTTGGGAAGGTTGAAAAAAAAGTTTCAAATTACACTACTTTTTCGAGAGATGAATTTTTTCCCATTTTTTTTTTGGGGGGGGGGGGAGTTTTAAAATTGATTTTTAATCGATTCTGGAGCATAGAGAATCGATTCCTGATTTTGAGAATCGATGACATCCCTACTAGATATGTTCTCAACTTACCCTGGAGCAACGATGTCGATGATGATTCGAATATATATAGCGGACAAAACTGAAGACAAAACTTCTGGTCCCTCTAATCTGAGACACTAAATTTCATAGGCCTATTTGGTATTCTAACATAGCATCAATGAATCCCTTTTCTATAGTTGTAGGTAGTGAGCCTGTGAAGAAATTAATTTATTAGCTATGTAGGCCTATATTGGTACAGTATCAGTATCTGTATACGTTACGTACGCCTGACAATATGAATAACTAATGAGCTCACTTGAGTTTACTCAGTTTAGTTGACCAATTTTTGTTGCACTATACGTTATCATAGCAACCATGTCGATGATGATTCGAATATATAGCGGACAAAACTGAAGACTAAAACTTCCTGTCCCTCTAATCTGAGACACCATTTCATATTTGGTATTGTAGCCTAGCATTGATGAATCAATTTTCTATAGCCTTTGGTATCGGTCCGTCTGGCTCGATGAGCTAAGGCAATGCACAGTTGATGCTAGGTCATTAACTAACAAATCGTATAGTCAAGTAGAATAGAGTAGTTGTAGATTGGGTCAGCCATCTTTCAGCAGCTGATGTCTGATGAGCAAATTAACTTTCACTTAGCCCTACTGTTTTATTTCAACTTCCATATAATGAGTCAATTTGAATCTTTGTATACCCTGTAATCCACAAACACCATGCCTGTAATCATTTGAATTTTTAGCAACCAAACATGAAGATGAAACTTCCCATCTCTCTGATTGGAGATGAAGTTGAAAGCTAAATCTTGATCTTGCCTTAGAAATGAGATATGTAGTATTTACTAACCTGGATGTTACTTCTGATTGGACAGTATTACGACATTAGCGCCAAAAGCAATTACAACTTTGAGAAGCCCTTCCTCTGGTTGGCAAGAAAACTGATTGGAGATCCCAACCTCGAGTTCGTCGCCATGCCAGCACTGGTTCCCCCAGAAGTCACTATGGATCCCAACTGGCAGTTGCAGATTGAGAAGGATCTTAAGGTACATTCATCTTGCTTTACTTCTTCCTATTTCATAAATACATCATGTGGTCTCTTTCTATTGGGAAGTGCATCTAATATCTGGGTGGCAGTGAATCGTAAAATTTGAATGACTATTATAGCCAGCTGTCAGCATCACCTAAAATTAATTAATCATAATTAGCCACTAGAATGTGTATTTGAGCACAGAAGCTCTCAATATTTTTTGGGGTGGGTCTCCTACATAATTACTTGAGTACCAAACTAAACTAGAAATATATATATGCTAGTTTTATCACGGTATTTCATTATTGAGTTTATAGTGATGTAATGCAGGGGTGCCACCAATTTCAATTCCTGTCCCAGCAGCTAAAAAATCCGTGAAAATCCTTGACACAAATTAAAAAGCTGTTTTTTGCTCGAACAAAAGTTTTTACTCATGATTTCAATCTAAAACATAGGCCTATGTCAGTCTTGTAAATGGTTCAATTTTAACAGTCCACACGTTCACACAAGAAGGAAGCTAAATATGCGTTGTTGGACCATGTCTGGAAACATTTCAGGGACGAGTTTCGAGGATCTATCTCTTGGATTGATCAACAGATCATTTTCGGTTACAAAGTTAGCTCAGTGTAAATTTGCGTCGCGTGATTTTCTTGGTTTACGAAATTATTCATAAAAGAACTGGTAACTTTGGCGCGTTCATTTTTCTTGTGATAGACCTATTCGGAGCACGCATGACGCCGTAAATTGTTTAATCCACCCATACCAATTTGTAGATCGGCTTTTGCACAAATTGCTATCTCATTGGAGATCGCTTTCGTTTATTCATCTTAAGGTGTAATGGCCGCTCCTTTTGGTTGCCGCCGAGATGTGTGTTCAATCTCGTCGTGTAAACGACTACGGAGATGCCCGGTGTTGCCAAGCTTGTGTCATGCGCACATCGTGATGCGTCATACTATCTTTAATGGCGCGGTTTATTTTTAAAAATTCAAATTCGACTGTGTATATACTGACAGACCGACAAAGCAAAATAAACGTATATGAAGATGAAAATCCAGTGGTCCGTGTAAGAGCCTCAAAATCCGTATAAACGGATCAAATCCGTGGAAACGGCAGCCCTGATATCATGATTTCATATGGTATCGGCTTCTTTCTAAGTTTGAACTTGTGCTGATTAGGTGAGGACTGTTATAATAGCGAAACGAGTGTGTGTCTCTTGCCTCGGATCTTACAGGGATATGTAAGGACTGGACCAGACAAATTTGTGGTTCAATTACAAATTTTGGTCAAAATATAAATTGAGTGAAAGAAATGAACATGTTGGTATTGAGATAAAAACTTGATTTCAACCCATTATTCTTCAGTTGATGCAAAAAAGTTGTAGGAAAAGAGTTGTAGGATAACTACTGTGTGTGTGAAAGAAAGATATAAATTTCTGTTTTACTATATTCTTTATTGTTTTCTTTATTGCAGGAGGCTCAAGAAACCGCTTTACCCGATGATGACGAAGATTTGTAATTGCAGTATCTTAAGCTATTAACTTTAATAAATTCATTGTTTATCCCAAAAATCACAATAATAAAGGCAACTCAATTCCATTTATTACTCAATAGTGGGGTTCATTCAACTTAATTTCATGGTTGCCTAAAATCTGTTCGAAAATCATGAATCATGATGGTGTAAACTATGAATCAAAGAGAATTGTGATAAATTATGTAAAAATGTAAAATCTCAGCTCTCATCTTTAATGTTGCCTAGCCTACTTTATTCGTTTATTATTAATACTTATACGGTTATACCGTATGAGGTGGACTACATTAAAATAATAGGCCTATTACGGTGTAACCCAATGAACGTACTTTCAGTGATCTAACTAATTATTATATGAATTACAAATGACAAATTCCTCTAGAAGGCATGTGTGTCTGGTTCATGTATGTTTTTTTTTATAACTTCCTGTTTGTGCTGTAACAAGCCTGTAGGTAGTAATAATCTGAGTTGGCTAAAATTGTTTGAACATAGGTATGTGCAAGTTTATTACACCATCTTGAACTAATGTAGTAAATGATTGTACTGTTTTCGGTGTGTAAAGGAAATTCCTAAAAACACTTCTGTATGGATGAATGAGGCGTTTTGTAGTAAAGTTTTTTTAATAGATGTGAATGGAATTTGAATGTTACATGACTAGAGGACTGTTTACTATTTTTATAGCAAAAAAGTTGATTCTGCAGTTAGAGCTTGAAAAGCATTATTAAATTTATTACCATTAACTGGTACAGGTCTGCTTTAATTCTAGGTACATTTTGTTGCATTTGTTAAATTATTATTCGGCCAGCAATTGAATGTACCAACTTCAGAATCTTACAGGGAAGCACTGAAAATACCACTGTATCATGTTTGGTTAGACAATAAAGAGTTGTAACCAGAGTTCTTGTATGATGATCATTTCTTGGCAGCATTTCCTTCCTTTGCTGGTGATTTTCTTGACAACATGGAAACAGCTTCAGTATTATATAGTAGTATAGTATGCTCGATCATTATAAATTGGGGTTGACGTTCGATTCAAAAATTTATAATCTTCATACGCCTTGATGAAAGCCCACGACCGCTTCCTTCCCACTACCCATGAAAAAAAAATTCATCTCATTAATCCGATGCCAATAGATCTTAGTAATCATTACAGTGCGTCGTTAAAACCCAATACAATGAAAGCTAGAATGCATTCTCTGGGACATAGTTACTGGATCCATTATTTTTCTGCTTGAACCATTTATTTTGTCTCACCCTATTCCCAAGTAGATTAGTTGACCCAATGTTGAATTTTCGTTTATGGATCGTTGTGCTGTTTGGATGATTTTTCTTTGCCAATGCCTTGGAAAAGATGAGGTTTCAACGTAGCTTCAAGTAAATGCTACGGTCGAACTCGTCATGTCCATGGACCGAGGTTGACTGACTGGTAGTACTGTAATACGACAGTTCTTTTAATAAAAGTATGCTTATTATTTTATTCATTCTTGGTTTTACGGTTCTAAGCTATTTTTCTGGTATAACTGATCCACCCATCATAGTAATCGCACGTAATTAACCAAACTGCCTTATTCCTAGGCTTCCTAGATGCAACATTTCATGCCATACTAAAATTCTCATGCTGTTCATGTCATCCTATTATGAACATAGGCTAGGTTAGTTACGGTGTTTCTACATGTTGAATAGTTTCTTTAGTAAGTTAATTTTGACTGGTCACCTGAAAAACGTACTAAAGAGGTTCCATTGTTATAGCTATGGGTTTAAAGTAGGCACACAGTGTAGGTAATCTCTATGCACCATTCCCGGATCCATATTCCCATATAAATTTAAAGTCAAATTTTCCTGTGTGGCATGGATTTTTCCCCCCGCCCTTCAAAAACGATACATAAAGGATCACTTGTTCATCTCTTGACGTTTACAAAGGTCAATAAAAACACTCGACATCACAGGAACGTACTATTTTGCATTTTATTGATAACTAAGAACAAAATATAACTGATTGGAAAAGTAACACACGAAGCTGTTTGTCTATTTCATTGACAAGCTCTTCAAAAAATAAAAAGTTGATTTAAAATTAAATGTCCCATGAGAGGGTTAAGATCTAGGTAACAGTTGGTGAGTTTCTTCATTTGGAATCCTTTTCTTTGAATTCCCGCGCCTTCTTTCCGTCCGACAAGTTTAGCCTGTCCTTCTCCGTGAGCGCCGGTAATACTTTGGTGACGACGCCTGTGCCAAGGGTGAGCGCTCCGTCACGCAATGTAAACCTCTGGCCTTGCTCCAACACCATCGGTCGAATCAGCTTCAACACCAGTCTGAAACAACATACCTCGTCATTACATTGCTGGTTTAAAGTCCAACGGAACTCGCCAGTTGTGAGTCGTCTTTCAATGAGCTTAGGTTGTAAGCCGAGCTGTATGCTGTGAAAGTATTCGTTGATATATTGTAAAAATATACAAAAATACAAAATACGATTCAACTGAATGCTTGTAAGACAAGTTGGGAAAGTTAGGGTTTGATGCAAAGAATATCAATACGTTGTGGATGGATCATTCGTCTTATGAGAGATGATGACTACAATGTATAGAGTAAGAGAAAGGAATTAAAATGAGCCATGATGAGGTAGATACACTGGACACGTTGAAAGAAACTCATGGACTGAGAACATGAAGTACTGGTACACATAAAATGAACTGAACAATGCGTGCTGGGAAGATTCCATAAGAAATTGATAATTAGTTACTGTATACAAGAAACGCACTAAACATGTTGTGATAGTAATAGATTATGATTGTGATGAGTGTGATTGTAATTATACATCCCAATCAAAAGAGTTTATAGGTCTACTTGAGGATTAGACATGGACGTGTCATGTAGCAATATAACTCAAAAATTTGTTAATGCATACAGCATACAGTACGCGAGCCAGCTGTCCTGGTCTACTTCTACGTCTCATTCTCATCCTCCAAACTGGTTACGTACATTATTGTACATATCAAATAAGCACAAAGTTTGCTAAATAGTTTTACTCACTTTGAATCTTCGCCGGGCATGACCATCTCTTTGTCGGGAATGGTGACTTGCGTCGCACAGTCCCATGTGCGAGAGAACATCTGCAGCTGGATGAAGGACATGAACGGCTTGTGGCGGCCACCCTCGTCCTTGCTCAGGATGTACACCTGCGCCTCGACGTGGTCTTGGGCTTTCACTGAGCCAGGCTTGCAGAGGATCATGCCTCGTCGGATGTCGTCTCGCTTCACGCCTGCAAATTGGCAAAGATTGTCAAACGATAACCTTACAATACGCGAGCAGTTGAGGGGATACGGGTTTAAAGCGCAATTTTTTAGCGCATATTTTTCAATATAAAGTATAAGCTATTGGAGCAATCTTCCATTTGAAATAATGTTCAGAATTATAAGAAAACTGTAATAAGAAATTACTGTTGAGCCATGGCAACCATTGGTACTACCAAGTTACATGTTATAGGCATAGAAGATTTGTTGGTATTTTGAGAGTTTGCAAAACTATATGATTTTCCTATTAATGATTGTTTGCTGACGACCCCATTAACAGCTAGGTTATACGGGAGTACCAATGAGCAGGTGATATGACAAAGTTATGAAGTGATGATAGTGAAAAGACAAAAACCCATGCCTTATGCGGGATTCAAACCCACGCCCAATGGTGACTTCAGTTTCTGAAGCAGTGCCTCAGCTGACCGAACTACCAAGAGCGGCGTTTTTTTTTTCATAATCAACTCAAAGGCGTACTCTACAACCTATCCAAGTTCTATTTTCATCAGTCAAAATCTGTCAATTGGTTCAATCTGTGAATAATTTAGAAAAACATCCAATCCCAATATAGGCCTTGAGCAACAAAAACACACAGCCAGGACGTGACATAAGAATCAGGTGGGGTGTCATTTTACCTCGTACGAGTGCTCCTAGCTGATCTCCGGCGTGCGCCTCGTCTAGGATCTGGTGGAACATCTCGACGCCTGTAACCGTACTCTTCAGTACTTTATTGTGTCCAACAAACTCGCACTCGTTGCCCTTCTTCAAGATACCGCGCTCCAGCCTTCCGGTCACCACCGTACCACGGCCTGCAAACAACGATCGTTGACTTGATTGTGAAACCCCTTGACCCCGGCAACCAAATTACTGGTCTTCGTTGAGGGCTAGCAAATCATCATTTTGACACATTGACTGACTGAACGACCAAAATATGACAGAAACCATAAAATATTAAGGTAAGATCTGTCCACTTGTTTAAGAGCTAGTCTAGACGGCTAATAGAATTTGAGTGAAACTGGAGAAACTTACTTAACCAAAGGGTTGGGACATTTGGTACCGCCTTAAAGGCTATCTGGTGACCTGCGTAGTTTCTACGACAAATTGGAACTTGATTCTGATTGATGAGAGTAGGGCTGTGCGAGACTCGAAATTTTCGAGTGAGTTCGAGTCGAGATCGAGACTCGAACTCGCTCGGAAAGATTTTTTCCCAGATCAAAATTTTGAGTCTCGAAAAACTTTTGAGTCTCGAACGTTTTCGAGCGAGCGAGCGAGAGTGGAGGAATAAGCTTGTCATCTTTCTATCATTCAACAGATTGGTATTAAATAATAAATATATAGGCCCCTAGTGTCTGAAACTTATGAAACAGTTTTCTTTCTGCATTCCTCCCTTCGATTTTGCATATAGAACTTGCTGAATGATTACAACGCGCATCATTTCACAATGTCAGTTGCACCGGACTGACTGACTACTGAGTTCTGTTGAGTCGTAGTAACAACCAGACACGCACACGGGTCTCTCTCCCTTCCTAAGTTCCTCTCACTCCACAAACTCTTCAAGGACAGATTGAAACGTCATCACGCGTGTTGACATGACACTCGGGACGGCCGAGCGCCAATGACAAAAAGTTCGCGTGTCGTAGGAAACGGTCGGAGTTAGCGAGTATACACGATCTCAACAGTTTCTATCATCGAAGTAGCCGATCAAGTAAGTCATCAGTACCGGTAGCGAATTTATCAAGTAGTTTCGCCCGGTTTCTCTCGTACGCAATACAAAATTGTCGTAACTTTAACCGGAAAGTGATGATTTTCGTGGCTATCTCCTTTAATATTGATTGTATGGATCCACTTCAAATTTTGCACTTAGATAACTATCATGCTAAAAGTGAAAAAAATGAAAATAAAATAAAAACCAATGATGGATATGAGTATTTGGTTGTTACGAAATTTTCAACAATAAAATTTATTTTTCGTTTTTCTCGAAAACAATAATTTTTTCAATTCAATTTTTTCACGAAAATGTTGCTGAAGTATTGTTCAAGGATTGGTCATATCGTTTTTCTTATATTCACTGCTATATTTCAAGATATGATTTTATTTACAATGTTTTTTTTTAAATTAAATTTTTCATAAAATTTTCAATCAAATTTGTGCTCAAACTCGCTCGAACTAAAATTTGTGCTTGAACTCGCTCGCAGTGTAATAGTGCTCGAAACTTGCTCGAACTTAAAAAGCTCTGCTCGCACAGCCCTAAATGAGAGTTGACTGTATAAATATAGTTCAGGACAATAATTGTACAAACATCCATGTCTAAGAAGTCACGAACATAATGAATCAAATAAATGATCAGATCTGCTCTCTCCTCGCCGAACCATATAGGCCCAATTGTTTTATTTGGCACACAAACGAATTGTAAGGAAGAAATCTCTAGTTTCGGTCTACCTGGTATGGAATACACATTCTCGACGGGCAGATAAAACGGCTTGTCCAATTCTCTGACGGGCGTAGGAATATGACTGTCAATATGATCCATCAGACTTAAAATAGCTTCTGCTCCCAATTTCGGTTCACGGCCTTCTAGAGCGCATAATGCCGAGCCTTTGACCACTGGAACATTATCACCGTCGTATCCCATTTCTGTCATTAATTCGCGAATCTCCATTTCAACCAAGTCGACCATTTCTTGGTCAGCTGCGTCAACCTAGAACATTTCGAACAAAATGATTGTCGTCGTCCATATTAGAAGAGCATTTGCCACTGCAGACTCACTCGAAATTAGGCCTACTGGTGATTGATAGAAAAATTTCTTCCTAACGGTGATTATTTTTCGTGCAAAGACATTTAGAGCTCACATAAATTGGGTTAGTAGGCCTATATTATAATTTCTCATCAAAATTGGTTCGATTGCTCAAAAGAATCTTGATAGATGATTTGAAAAACCCCAAACAAATGGCAATTTCTCTTCATTAACTGCAACATCGAAAACTTGACATAAAGCCATTATTTCTCAATGAAGGCAAAAGGTGAGAGTTTAGGATCGTTTCAATGGGGCACCACAAGGGCGATCTAACGAAATAGTTGGAAAATAAATCAGAATACAACAGCAAATAACAATGCACAAAATTTTCAAGTTTCAAAATGTGTTCCAAGGGTTGATTTGTACTTATTCAGGTTCTAATTCAATCAGTAGGCACTAATCATACGCCAACAAGCATTTCAAGAGAAAACTTAAATTTAAAAATTCCTCATCCCTTGACTAGGTGGAGGCCTATATAACTTCCCGGTCAATTACGCTGACGAGTAGGCTAGTACTTGATGGAAGGTGTCCAGCGAATTTATTTACAGACTTATAGTTTTATCATAGGACTAGCAGTTTCATGCAACAGCCCCTTAATCTTGATCATCCCTCAGAGTAGTAGGCCTACCTATTGATAATATATAGACTTACCTTATTAATAAATACAACAATGTGATCAACTCCAATTTGTTTAGCTAATAGCAAGTGTTCTCTAGTTTGAGGCATAGCACCGTCGGTTGCCGCGACTACGAGAATAGCACCGTCCATTTGCGCCGTCCCCGTTATCATATTCTTAATGTAATCTGCGTGTCCGGGACAGTCTGTGTGGCCGTAATGGCGGGTTGCCGTTGAATACTCAATGTGTGCGACATTGATTGTTATCCCGCGAGCCTTCTCTTCAGGGGCGTTATCGATCTCGGCATACCCTTTAGCCTGTGCAAGCGCTTTATCTGACAACACTACAAACAACAAAGCAGAACTTGATTTCCTTGCCTGTGGGTAACTTACAATTTGGAAAATATGTCTTGATTTTGCAGCTTACAGAATTGAAAGGCCCAACTGTAGAAGCAATTTTGAAAAATGCAGAAGTATAACCCTCATCTTGAGAAAGGAGAGCATGTATTTTATGATCAATCACTTTTATTTGGTTTGCAAGAAGGATGATTGTGAGTGAAGGAGATTGAGTGAACTTCCTGGTGCAGAAACACTTCAAATTATGGTTTTTAGAGTGTTTGGGTTGACTATTTTTGTAAATCAAATGAGTCTCTATCTAAACCTATACATGAAGCTTACATCACAACCCAAACTTTTTTGTACTCGGAAGTGTTGTGTAACGATCCCACCAACGTTTGGGTTATATAGGGATAGGAATGAACGGGTGATCTACTGAAATGATGGAGTGATGCTCAGAGAAAAAGTGTTTACTTGGTCCCATGCCTTAAGCGGGACACGAATCCATGCCCAACTTGACTTACCAACGCAGAGCGTTAGTTATATGAGACACAGGAGCAACCCAAACACAAAATTGTAGGACTACATCTATTTATGAAAATACAAAATCTACAAAATAGAATTGTATTTAATTTCATACCTTTTGTGATAGCAGCCGTGAGGGTAGTTTTGCCATGATCCACATGACCTATGGTTCCCACATTGCAGTGAGGTTTATCACGGGTGAAAACTTTTTTCTCCGCATAACTCCGTTGGAAACTTGCGAGGGGTAAGAATAATTTACTTACTCGTACATTATGTTGCTGCAAATTACATGAAACAATAATTTACTTATTCCATTTAGATGAGCGTAGAAACGAATTTTTTTCTATTATATATGCCCCACTGAAGGAACAAGATTTTTTTTTTTTTTCAATTTGGTGAGTGGCATGTACAAGTCGTACTTGAACGTAGGTAATCAATCAATCAACTGACTGGACATTTGTGTCATACCAGAATAGGTAGGCCTATGGGCTAGGCCCTATCCCTTTAGTTTTTGAACAACAGTAAATCTCTTTTTGGTTAAAATTGGCAAGTTTGGGAGAATCCCTGAGCATATCAAATTTTCAATTTTCAAAATTCAATGCAAATGTAGGCTAATGATTTTTTTTTCAGTCTTATGGCACATAGTTTTAGCACATAGGTTTACGTCTACGAAGTGCCAAGTTGAAAGAAATTTGGTTCCTCAAGGTGGTTTTAAGAAAATAAATGTAGGCGTGGGCCTGTTTCTATTGGAAAAGTGGAATTTAAGGCCTATTTATTTAAAAAAACAATTGAAACTGCATAGTGATTAGAACGATCAGCAAGTGTGCATATTCAAACGTTGATTATGGCTATCGGTACGAAATCTATAGGCCAATACAAAATTCAACGAAGACAATTCGTAACGCAATTTAACAAATTCAACTAGATTTACTAGCTTTCCAAAATGAGGGTATGTAGCTTTCACATGTTTTAAACAAATATCTTGCTCATCTTACAACGCAGATGCTGCGTTTTCCTAGTAGGCCCCTAGGCCTATCAATAAAATTATCTTCCAAGACATCACATCTGGCCATTGAGTTTACTGGCCTATGGATAAGTGCGTGATGGACATTACAATGCTATTTCACCACGTCAAGAAGTAATGAGTAGGCTAGTAAATGACTTGATTGATATCCAATAGTTTGATCTTGCTTCCATTCATTTAAGAGTTTCTGTTTTGTGTTCCAATTAATCTAGCTTCATCACTTCAAAATCATGAGAACAATATGATGTTGGTCTACACTATCTACAGGACTAAGCCTACATGACGACACAGCCAATTTGAACATTTCGTTATTCTTTCATTTTTTTCAATGCTGCTCAACGACCCCACCAACAGTTAGGAGCGGGTGATAATGAAACGATGAAGTGATGATAAGTGAAAGTACCTTTACAAAATCCTATGCCTTATGTGGGACTCGAACCCATGCTATCGTTCCTAACGCGGTGCGATAGCATTAAGTATATAGTGTTTACTATATACTATATACTATACACCATATACTTAATGGCGATAGTATACTTTGCCAGGGAGGCGGCCATTCCACAATGCCAGGCAGCCCAGGTTTCACTGTCGTGGGGGCTCTACCTTGACCCATTGTGACAGTTGGTATCACAAGGCCTAGCCTACTTCGTGCTAGTGGTAAAGAAGAGAAATTGTGATCAACGGTACCACTTTGTACCTAATCTACTTACGCATCTAGAAATATCCCCCGCAAATAAGATCTGTTTCAGGGTCTGTCGAATGACTGAAATAAAAACAAAACATCGATTTTGACCACTTTTGAGGTAAGATACGAGTAGAAGAGAAAGATAAGCCTATATATGATAAGTAACTAGGCACTCGCCTAACCTAACCATATAAATCTTGAGCACATGAGTGGGATAGGCTATGTTAGCGGTGTTTCAAGCATAGGGCGCAGTGATTTACTAAACCTGCATCATTCGGCTCGATCAGTCAAGAACTTGAATGAATTATGATGACATGCATTGGTATTAATTCTACATTGATGTAAGATTGAAGAATGAAGTGCTGATTAGTTCAACGAACAAATACTAACTTACCAGGAGTAAAAATAATTTTGGATGATATTAAGGACGCCATTTTTATTTTTAACTTCTTCCTCTTGCACGGTCTAATGGCAGTCTTGGGTCACATGATCAGCTGCTGAGAATAGAGTCTGAACACTCTATTCAGGATTCCAGAGGCAATGATTAGACCGCCAAAGGTTTAAAATTATTATTGTTTTTGGAAAGGCGAGCCATTTTATATTATTCGTTACTAATAATAATTATACCCACACGATGTAGTGAAACCAACCTATTTTATCATGATATAAAGATATATCATAATGAAATATTATATTAAATTATTAGATTAAATCATGATAAAATAGGTTGGTGTCACTACATTGTGACACCTATCATACTAGATATAAATTTAGATTCAATTCAATTTCAATTTATGAATCTTTTTACTCTTCATCTTATTTACAAAACAAGAGAACAGGAAAACAAAACAAACAGTAAAAAGGTAACCAAATACATTATGTAGATTAACATTGCAAAATGAAAAAATATGTGAAGAAGAAGCCTGCGTAAGAACTAAATCTTGTGTGCGGGCATGACTAGTAAGAGTTATTATTTAAGATGGCGAAACCATAAAAAATAATGAATCAAACCTTTTTCACAGTCATTGATTTTCCAAGTGTAGATAAACTGAAGAAATTAAAACATACCATTATAAATTCATACAAACCAACTTGAAGAATATCTCAAAATATACATAATTTAGTTGAATAAAATGATGTAATTCATAGATATAAATATGATAGATATAATAGATGTAATACTAGGAAAATGCGTTATGTGTTCCCGCGCTGATGAATGAGCTGGAACAATAGTAGTGTTCGTCTGTCTGCACTATCTTGCACGAACTTGCACCAACTTACACCGATCGGTCGGTGGCCGTTCGTCTGACTCGGGGCAGAATAGTGCAGCTTGCACTCGGCTGTTCGTTTGTCGACGCACGGTGAACTAGAGTAAGTTGGTGTAAAAAAGTGTAAGAAAAGTTACCCCTGTACGTACAGGTGGTGTAAAGTAGTGTAAGCAGATTTTACGCGCGCAACATGGATGTATCTGTGGATGCTATTCACGTTTTACGTATGGACTGATGAAAACGGGATATTGTTTAGCTCTGAATGTTAGTTTTATCAGTTCATCAATCATCCATGAGATATTTGTTAATTATTATATCAGTTTAGTTCATTAGTTTTATGAGGATACTTTTATTTAGTTTATTTAGTTTGCTCTCAAAACAATATTGTTTGAATATTCCGGGTGTCAAGTAGCTTACTGGCAATTCTCTCGCGTCTTGCTACTTTTCTTTCATCTTTTAAATATTAAATAAATGCTTTTGGCCAAGGGTTATTGGTCATGAATATTTTTGTCTCGACCAATATCATTAGTAGTAGTAGTAGTAGTAAACTTTATTAGCATGTTGCTATTTACATATTCCATTTCACTTTACATTCAATAAAACACTAAACTCAACATATTTCTCATGAGCGTAGAAATTAATTGAAAGTTGAAACATATTTTGAATTCGCGGCAAGTAGTTTGTGGTACGCGGTGGGTGGTGGCTGTTCGTCTTTAATTGTTAGTTCACGTACACCAAGTTGAACTGAACAACGGCGCATCCTGCACGGAGTTGAACTCAAGTTGCTCCACCCCCTTAAAGTGTACTCTAGTTCTTTTCAGTTCATGACAGACGAACACAACTAATATATCAACATACTTTTGGATTGGTTATATATGGTTACTATATATCCACCTTGGGTCCAAACCATTACGTCACTGCCCTCCTATTTCCTGACTTATTCCTATGATAATAAAGAAGGCTTTGTTTTAATTGTTTCCAATCAACTGGTGACACCTGTTGCTTGAATTTAATTGGTATCTTAATAGATTTGAGTCAAGATGCATTGAGGGTTGCAATTGTTTTCCGCCAGGAGAACGGGCAAACAAACGCAACCCTCAATGCATCTTGCTTTGAGTGATTAAAAAAAAATGGATTATATAATATATTTTTTTACATCGAAACGGCTGATCTGATTTGACTGAAAATTCGGAATAATGTGTACAATTATTATATTGAAATTCCCTGAGGATTTAAATTCTCTCGGAGGGTGTTTTTTTTGACGATTTTTTTCTCTGAATCATTCTTATGGGATTTTTGAGAACTTTGAAATAATTTTTTTCAGAAGTGGTTCAACCGATTTCACCTCAAAACTATACAGTATCGAATTAGATAAGGACACTTGTGTATGCCAAGTTTCAACCTATTTTGAATTTTCGTTTGATCTGTGGAGCGCGAAAAAAAGAAAATCCCTTTTTTTAGTATGGTGAAATTGAGTCTTTGCTTCGCTCATCCAATAATAGATGTAATATATAATAGATGATCATAGAAATAATTCATAGAATAATTCATATGACACTGTATAGTCATACTCAATGAATTACTTGTTTAGTCAACGTGCATACGAGATAACATATTACAATTGAGTAATTATGATAAATTCATGTATGTTTCTTAAAAGTAGATGAATTGATATGGGTGAACGAATATTGAGGGGAATATTATTAGATATTCTGGGGCTCAAGTACAATCAATGTGTTGCTGAGCAATTTTTGTATTCCTTTTAAGAACCATTCACTACTATTTACTATCTTCTTTTCAATACAAAACCTTTATTCTATATTGATATAATTTATTTATAAGCATAGTTTTTGAAGTAATCATCGAATCCACTGTACTGGAGGAGTGGAGGTAACTTGTCTATACAAGACCAACGCAGCATGTGCGTTGTAAAATGAGCCATATATTCATGTGGAGTATAGCCAAAAGTTATATACGACCCCTGGTTTCGAAATAATTCATTCATTTATATAATTCCGTTCTTATAATAATATAATCACAGCATCGTTATTTGAAGCAACTTTTTTATTATAATTCATAAACTGTCAACTAAATATTTTGATAATCATTATTCTAAAATTGAAATTAAAATGAAATTTGAAATTAAAATTAATTTGTTTCTCGAAAAAACGATCAATTCAATATCTTTGAACTTGGTAGAAATATGTTATTAAGACATCATGCAAACTTTGTAAACATTTCCTGTCGATATAGGATGAATTCAGAAAATTGAAAATTCTATCCAGTAGCCCTACCTTGATTACCTATAGAAATTTTCTAAATTTTCCGGATTTTTGAAAAAATATCGTCGGATCGATTTTGCTCAAAAACAATCCCAACCAACTTTCGTATGACACCTTCAATGTTCAGAAAAAGTTTCAGATCGATTGGAATTACTTTCCCTGATCTGCATATACCGAGTTCTAAGTAAAATAATACAAATTGGAACGAATACCTCTTTTCCGGTTTTTGAAATGAAAGTCTTCGTTACGCTCATCTACATTATATACCATGTGATAGTAATTTTGAATGATCAGAAATAACATTTGGAATATATAATTCCAATACGACAGCTGATATTTCGATGTTCGTAAATTATTATTGAAAACAAGAACATCATTATAGAATCGCTTTTAATTACCACCTACCAATATGAAAAATCAATGACAACACCAAGTTATACATTGACGGATCCTCGGCTGAATGATTATGTGAACAGGCTACATGGCATGATTTTATCATTTACCGTTTGATAAGAATTTAACATTGAATATATTGCAAGCTGAGGTAAAAATTTTTGGAAAAAGGTATATATTTTTTTATATATTCACATAATTGTGTACGATTGATCTGCAGTCATCAGCTCATCATCAGCTGAAGACTGCAGATCAAAAGATTTACTGGTTGGTGTTAGTTGAAAGCTCCATTACTACAACAAAGTCCCAACCATCAATGGAGAACCTCTTTAACTAGGGTTTGCTTCAAGCCAAATAGCAAACCCGGGATAGAGGTCCACACAGAGTCCGTGAACGAGACCCTATGTGGCGGAGACCCAGAAAGCTGGACCAGGGATCGAACCCAGTTCTAGGGAAATGACTCGGCTCCGAGGAACGTGTCATTTCAACCTAAGTTACCTCTTCCATTACGATCCTTCATTTGTCAACCACAAGCTTGGAAACTTGAAGTTGTCAGATGTAGGTATAATAAAGGAAATAAGCTGAATTGTGCAACATGTGCATCGTTTCAGTGACAGATTTAGAATGTTTGAATAATGAAAAATATGAACTATACTGTATCTATAGTTTCTAAAACCTTTTATTCATAATGATAGTACTATTGACTTCCAGTAATGACAGTAATTGTGATTCAAATTTTAATTGTTCAACATTCATTATTAAGATCTTTTTACAAGAGTTTCCGAGGAAATACACGTTTCCATTATTGTTAACACTGGATTTGAATGGACAACAATAAGAACAATATAAATAACAAGTTTGAGAAACTATAGAAACATTATAATCCATTCTTATTCTATCATTCTGAATTTGTCAATCAAACGATGCACATGTTGCACAATTCAGCTTATTTCCTTTATTATACCTACATCTGACAACTTCAAGTTTCCAAGCTTGTGGTTGACAAATGAAGGATCGTAATGGAAAAGGTAGCTTAGGTTGAAATGACACGTTCCTCAGAGCAGAGTCATTTCCCTAGGACTGGGTTCGATCCCTGGTCCAGCTTTCTGGGTCTCCGCCACATAGGGTCTCGTTCACGGACTCTGTGTGGACCTCTATCCCGGGTTTGCTATTTGGCTTGAAGCAAACCCTAGTTAAAGAGGTTCTCCATTGACGGTTGGGACTTTGTTGTAGTAATGGAGCTTCCAACTAACACCAACCAGTGAATCTTTTGATCTGCAGTCTTCAGCTGATGATGAGCTGATGATTGCAGATCAATCGTGAGGAGAACGTTTGTTTGTTCCTTATCAACATTTTTTAGTTTTGCGTAAATTATTTCCAAAGGTTTGAATACCTCTCATACTTGGGCCCGGTTTTACGAAACTGGATTAAGCTATAGTTAGCGGATTAACTTGTTACCACCATTGGTTACGCTTGTTATTTTCGTACATTTAATTAATAGTTATTTAATTAATAAATAAATAAAATAAAAACCCCGGACTTGTATGGTATTTTGGAGCGGAAAATACAGTTTTCGGGGTGTAGTGAGTATAGCTGATTAGCTGAAAGAGAAAAGTAGCTGATTTTGAGAAGAAAATGAATTGACTCAATATTTTTCACTCATTTTGGAGTGGTGGGGGTGATGATGGGGGTGGTGGAGCAACGGTTTTGAGGGTGGAAAATTAATTGCTTCAATTTGGTTCCGATTTTGAATCTGTTTCCACAATGAATAATGCTGTTTGTAAATATTAATTGTAACCCAGATTTTCAATATTCCGAACAAACCAGTGTATTTGACCTTCTGCGGGGCAAAAATGAAATTTGCAAGTTGTTGCTACTAATTTTTCTAATTTACCTCAAACCTTGTAATTTAATATTGCATATCAAATAAGTAAGTAAGCGTAAGCGTACTAGGTAATCGTATTTTTTTAATATTATGGTTACCTTGAAATTTAATATTGTATATCAAATAAGTAAGTAATTGTAAGCGTACGTACTAGGTGATCGTATTTTGTCAATATTATAGTTACCTTGTTATTTACTGTATTCAATCTTTATTGATTCAGCCAAAAGTTGAAACTTGGACATTCACATTGACTACATGTTAAGACATTGAATATATGAAATTTGTAAAAAAAATGATAACATATCCATGGTAAAGGGAGGCAAAGGAAAACCCAGAGTCGATAAAGCAGTACTTGATTGACTCTAGTCAGTCATTGATCTTATAATCTAAAATCAATGTCACAGTGTATCTGCGCTTTATATAGTATATCCAAAATATGAATTGAAAAATAAGTAGGCCTATAGGTCTATACATTCAAATAATGAGATAATTAATTAATTATGAATAATAAATTTTGTAGAGCATTATCTGGACACAAGGCAGACGAGCAGTTCCAGAAAAATCAAATCGGCCATAATATCATTAGTTTTTTCGAACTAAAGATTTGTTATGGAATTAGATTTTCCTACGGACTTGATTATTCGATGAGTCTCACTAGTGATACAGTCTTTCATTTTTGGAGGGAAATTTATTTTTCACGAACTAAAAACGTATTGTTTTTCTTATGCTGCCTTCAGTGTTATCATATTCATGAATGTGACTTGAAGTCACCTACATCAGAGGAATTACTAACCTATGTAACTCATAGAATAATTTTAATTTGTTTCGATATTATTCAGAATTTTAATTAAGACAATGATGACAGAAAAAAATTCAATGTAATGAAAAATACGGAAATAGTTTCCCAAATTCCTAAAGATATGTTACCTCACTACTACTATACTTGCATCATGGGCCAAAGTATTGTTTGGTTTATACTTGCATGGTCATTAACTGAGAAAACATGACGATTTTCATAACAGTATAATATGTATACATTAACTAGGAAAACGCAACATATGCGTTGTTGGATGAGCGATATATAGGCATATTCATATGAAATGTAATGTAATGCTTTATATTCATCTTGAGTTCAAAAAATTATATCAATGCCTTCCTGTTTCAATCATTCACTCATTTTAATAGTTCCACAATTTTATTGGTTATATATCAGTCCTGTTGCTTGAATTTTAAATTATTTTCTTATTTAAAATAGTGTTTCTACAACTATTAGTTTTTCCATAGTTATTTATGTTTATTTTAACTTCGAGATTGGTTTTCTTAACGTGGTTCAACCTATTGTGATTGAAAACTTGACACTACATCGAGTTAGAGGATGACACTTGTATATATGCCAGGTTTCAACTGGATGTAAGTTTGACCATATGGAGCGGGAAAATAAAATAAATCATATTTTCGAGTAGGCCTACTGTGAAATTGAGTCTTCGCTTCGCGCATCCAATAATAACACAAACACATTCTTATAAAAACCCATTTATTTTTCATTCATTACCTCATTCTCTCTTACATACATTCATCTTCATTTAGAGAAAAAAATAAACATCAAAATGATATTTTAGCAATTTGTAAGTCTTATTGTTTCTAACTCTACGTGGTAACTGCCGGGCATTCTGCAAAGAAAACAAATCGATTAGATTTACACTCATAGCATATACTAATATGCATTGAGGGTTGCGTTGATATGCCTGTTTGAAAGCGGCGAGCCAATGCAACCCTCAACGCATCTTGGCATTACACGTTATCTTGGCATATAGGCCTGTATATATATATATATATATATATATATATATATATATATATATATATATATATATATATATATATATATATATATTATACGTTGCATGACTCGCGAGATGAGATTCAAGAGTGCATGATTATTGTTTGCTTAACGACCCCACCAACAGCTAGGTAATATGGGGGTACGAATGAGCAGGTGATGATGAAACTGGGTGATGATCATCGAAAGGACGTTTACAAGAACCCATGGCTTATGCGGGACTCGAACCCACGCCCAACGGTGACTTGAGTTTCTGAAGCGGTGCCTCAGATGACCGAGCAATCAAGAGTAGCGGAATATATTTTTTTTTTGATGATAACATTTGAACGGTATGATATATCAAAATTCAAATTCAGGAGAGACTTGATGATTCTAATACCTCCAAAACGATGATAAATAAAGTTATACTATCTATGAATTCAAACATTATCACAGAATTCTTTTTCAGCTGTATACCTGAGAAACTTATGCGATATAATTTGAATAGTGTTCACTTATACCCTACCATCTCGAATATATTAAACATATCTGTGCTTCCCCCAAAAAGTATTTTGATTTTTACTTTTAGTTCAAGTTCTAAATAATAAATATAAGTTATATATTTTTCATTAACATCGACACTGGACATAATGTCATTGTTGCCCAATTAAAGGAAATCACAACAATGGGATCTATCTTGTATTTATTAGATCATTCAATTCATCATCATTGCTGGATAGACCTATATCATTGGAATGATTTGTTATAATGAGATGTGATACTGAGACGAGAAGTCGAGTGGCTAACACACTGAACCGTCATTCAAGAGATCGGAGTTCGATTCCCGCCATGATCGACCATCCTGTCAGGGTTTTATCGTAGTTTCCCTCTGTCGCTCAGATTCAATTCTGGGATGGTTCCTTAACAACAGGCCATGACCGACTCCTTCCCGCTATCCAGAAACATATAATAAAAAAAAATAACCTTTCATCTCACCATCCCACCATCTCATTCATCATTCACCGACGTCAATAGATCGTATTTATCAGTACAGTGCGTCGTTGAACCCAAAATAAATGAAAATAATAAGATTATGATTTTCGGTTTTCTTCGGAATTAGGGATCAAATAGTGCCATTATTCATTCAAATCTACCTCTAGGATTATGATGTTCTTTAGAGCCAAGGGTGGTGAGCTAGGATTGATTTGAACAGGGCATCACGAGGGCCGTCCTTACTACCCCAAGCATCGATTATCTGTACCCCAAGCTCAATATATATAAAATTGGTCGATAGTACGATAAACAAGCTGAGCTAAAAAACGACCATCTGTCCGAAAAACCAATTCTCCGAAAAACCAACTGTCCGAAAAACCAATTGTCCGAAAAATCAACTGTCCGAAAAATCAACTGTACTAGAAACCAACTGACCTAAGCTTGTGCTTCTCGAGCGAACTGTACAGTACATAAGTTCAAGTGGAAGGTTGGACTCCTCCCCTTGAGAAATGTCATTCAACAAAAACCTCCTCCCTAACCTCAACTATCACTCGAGCCTATATAGAACACTTGATGGTGGTAACAATTTGTAAAAGGTAGGAGCCAAAACCCTCAATTTCACTTCTGTAAGCCTACAGGTTGCTCCAAAAATATGAAGTTTAGATCAGTTAGTTTTTAGTACGGTTGATATTCTAGTACAGTTGACCAATCCCCATACTTACTGCACACGGCGCAATGTGTTTCATCAGATCCGTCTCCGCATCCGTCCTTGCCCGAACAGACAATAGCTGTAGAGCGACATCGTCCGTTATCGCATCGGAACGGGCAATATTCTGTCTTCATCCTCTTCGTCCTCGCCTTGCACACGTCATGCGGCTCGTCACTGCCATCTGGACACGACACCACGGCGTTGCAGAACTCGTAGTCAGGTAGGCAAGTGCCGTCCAGGCACTGGTAGGCGTAGGGCGGACACCATTCTAGAGGCACAACAAACGAGAAATCTCAAAATTGTGCTAATTTCAAGTCTAAATTTAGAATTTGAGAAATAGGTTGACAAAACGAGTAGTTTCAGTATTATAATTGGGAGGGTGGAGGATGCAAAGCAATGCCAGCTCCAAGGAGATATTGTAACTTACACGATTTCCCTAGAAGAAAAATTAATTTGAATTATTCTTCTACAAAAAATGTACAACATTTCATGGATATGTAACACGAATTTTCACAAGGCACGATAGTGGTAATTATTTTTTCCTCTGCTATATATTATTATATCATTTCAAATTTATTAACAAAACTATCATCAAAATGCTGTTGTGTTACTCATGAAATGTGTAGTATACAATAACTATAGTTCAGATCAGCGTAATTTTCAGTACTAACGGAGAGAATGAATGAATTAAATGATCACCAGATCTACAAACTCATAAATGCGATTGAAAAAGCAACGATATACCAAATTTTCCCTGACAGAATTCCCCCTCCCAGATGCTGGATGCTGGATGAATATGTATTTTTTATGACTCTAGTAACCATCCCCTACAATCTATCTCTTCTCAAGTTTGAGTAACCATTCCTCGAAATGTTCAAATCTAGCAATTCCAAGTTGACAGCAACCTATCTCGATTTCTTACCACCTCCATTAGGTGACCGATCCTTGCAGCTGTGCTCGTCGTGTCCATTGGCACAGTCCAGCACACCGTCGCAGACACCTGCGCGAGAGACACAATTACCGTCACCGCAGTGGAAAGATTCGATTGGACAAGCATCCAAATTCTGTTGACTACACTCTTCGTCGCTACCGTCGACGCAATCATGGCGACCGTCGCAGACAAAGAACCAGCTGATGCATGCGCCAGATGATCGGCACTGTAACAGGAAGACACTTTCCTTAAACATGTCCTAGATACTCGTTAGGTGTTAAATATAGGCTTCTGTCGAGTAACAAATGACAAACAATAGTTACCATGGCAATACAGTGAACTGGTGGACTACCAAATTCCAATATTCCAATATACCAATATTCTAATAGCATTAACCACAATTCTATTTTTAGACACATTTGGACAAGAAAATGTCCGAAAACAGTCTTCTTGATTACAATATGTCATTTAAATTCCCATTGAAGAATCTTAAAATTCAATGTGGCTCTGATATTTGACGTCACCAAGTGGGTAATTGTGGGTAATGCTATTGGTCAATTCCAACTGGTGGACATTGTTGTTTGTCTCTTTCAACAATGGGTGACGTCACTTGACAGAAGTCTATAGTTGTTACTTAGTGTACATAGTGAAGGCGTGACCGTTGCGGGGTCCAGGACCCCTATTCACTAACTTTTCAAACAGTGAGATGAAACCGTATCATCTCACAGTGAGACGGTCTCATCTCACTTTTAAAAAAGTTAGTGAATAGGGGTCCAGGAGAGACGTATACTCTTTTCTATACCTCGAACTGGTGAGGATTGGAATGGCTTAGGACGAATTGTGGAGGGGAGCGTGACCGTAAAAGAATTAAAAGATGAGGAAGTGCAGGCAGAAGTGTTGAGAGAGTATTTGATAGCTTTTGTTGGTGGGTTTTTGGTAATTATTATTTATTATTGTTTTTATGTCAAGTTTTATCATTCAGTTTGAGGCCTTGCCACCGTACTTTTTTCAACTGTGATTCTATCATGAAATTAATAAAATGAGGAAGAAAATTAGAAGATTATTCTCAACTAGAAAACAGCAGACATTATTAAAACAGCAAATCTTTGTTACTAAGGCCCGGTATTACCAAGTCCAGTTAACCTTTATCTGACAGTTCAAACTTGTTATCGCCATGGTTACCCATGCTATTTGTTCTCACCAACTCTCAGATACATACTAACTGGACTTGGTAATACTGGGCCTAAAAAGTGGTAACAATTTAGCTCTAACTGGTGGAATAACAGATTGAATGAAGGTCATGCACTGTTTGAGTACCAGTACACTTAAAAATGCTGCTGATGCTGAAAAATAAATTATTGATGTTCAAATTTGCCATTTGTTACTATAGTGATGTTTTGTTCGCTTCCCACCAATGGTTGGTGAAAATTTTTCACACAATGAAGCTGATCCCAAATTGTAATACATTGTCAAATTGTCAAATAGTACAAGGAATGTTGCAATCAACACAAAAAGTGATGCTTTGAATGCAAAAATACCCACCAATCCATGGAGATACCACCATAGCAGACGTGAGTTTCATCAGGAATGAAAGATAGCCAGGACAAGAAGGACTTGACTAATACAAATTCTGAACAAAGTCATTTGGTGATTATTTGACTAAATATTATTTCTTAAAAAAAAAAAAAAAATGAAAATCGGTTCACTTCTAGTTTTCTAAATATAGTCAAAGTGATTTTAATGGAGACAAAAATAAAATTCACCCCTCTTGATGATGATCACGTCCATCTATTATCTTCTGAATTCCATCCCATAATCGTGCCTCATACATATATACTAATTTTAATTACCTGAAACGTTCCTGGATGACATCCTCTATTCCTTGCGCCGCAAGACTCACTTCCGTTCCCCCGAACAGCGCAATCGCAACTTCCATCCACGCATACTGATCCCACATCCGCCGTCTGACACTGAAGGTCAGTTACACACGCCAATCCAAGACTGACTGACACTCGTCTTCCTTCCTGTCTCGTCCGTGACGCTGTCGTTGTCACTTGATTCGACGACATGGCTTCTTCATCGATACCACCGGGCCGCGAGTCTGTGAGTGACGCCATTGACACAAAATCACCAACTGGCCGTGTCTCTGTGAATATTGTCGTCATCGTCGTCATATCTTCGTCAGTAACAATTTGTGTTCCTGTCAATGTCTCTATTGTCGATATCTCTTCATTATCAAGTGACAGTGATTCATTATCTTCATCGCCATCTTGTTGCGATGTATTTACATCTTCATCTGATGATACATCAGTTATTAATTGTTGTGCTATGAATATATCATCTTCAAGGGGTGCTTGCTTTGGAGGTGTAGTTACCACTTCAACTCCAGATGGTTCGTTTTCTGATTCTGTTTGAACTGGAGATGAAGGTATAGGTAAAGCTTCTGGCAATGAATTGTCGTAGAAGGGTTTCGTGGAAGTGGTGAAGAATTCTGATTTGGTTGAAGTTACCATTGCTGTTTTTCTTGTCGTAGATGGAGGCATGGACATTGGCACGAAGTACGAGGGTAAATTCGATAAGCTTGGAACGAGAGGTTTCGATGTAACGACAACTTCTTTAGCCGGAAGTGAGGTTGTCAAGAGCATTGGTTCGATTGTGGCAGTATCGTCAGCAAAAATGATCGGACGCTCGTTGTTTGAGAGGCAGTTGCGCCCGTCTTGTTTCATAGCGTAACTACACTTGCATCGACCGAGAAGATTACGAATCATGTATTCGCAGTGTGAGTCAGTGTCCCATAGATGGCAATGCGCGTCACTGTAACATACCTCGCCAGGTCGAGCCGCTGAAATAAGAAATTACACTAGTTGAACATTTTTTCACAGCAAATTGCGGGATGCCAGTCAGTTCGAGTTCAACCTATATGCACTATTTGGTGGATAAAGTCAGTTTTCTCAATCAAAATGTAGGGTGGGAACTTTATGAGACGTAGCGAAAAGATCCATTTGAAAGAAGGTTATGCCTTCTTTATTTTTATATAGTGCCCGTCCGTTCTGGATTAACCCCATCTCTCACCGTATTATCGAAAAAGGAGCTGAATACGGACTGGACCAAGCAAATCTTCAACTGTGGAGACAAATTGAAGAAACTGATAAAATGTACCAACCAAATGTTGTAGACTACAAAGAAATGTAGTGATTGTATCATTCCCATCATGTTGTCTGAGTTTCCTCACTCTCATATGAGAGGGAAAATGGTTTCGCTTCCCAAATTGTCACTGCGGTTGAATGAAGAAGTTCTCGATTGTCTAGTGTGGAGTACAATATTTTGTAAGTTACCAATTGAATATCAATAGTACTAGTGCGGGCGTCATTTTCACGTATTTACAAATCACATCATCACATGCCGTTGCTAGGTCTGCTGGTCTGACGCCCAGGAATTTCATCCTGGCTGAATAATTACTTCAAAAATTGAATTATCATTCCACCTTTAATTATCATTCTATCATTTCCGGAATTATCACATTCCGCCTGGGTAGTTCATTATATCGATAATTAAACCCAGACACAACGCGAGTAAGTTTTAAAGTCCCACATCTAGAACTGTTGAAAATTTAAATCTTGAAGGTATCTTAAAGCTATATACATTTATTTACATCACAAAATTATACAAACTAGTTAAGAGTTAATGACCTCAACTTTGATTGTAGGGTTCAAGTTCAGCATATAATATAAATTGTCCTCAAGTGTGCAACCTTCTTTATTTGTATAGTTCTGCATAATTTATAATGATATTATACACAGCCTGCCCTACCTGACATTTACTTTTTGACTTATTTTGTTTTTAGGTTTCTCAAGCGGAGATCCTGTATTTTTTCTATACACACATCTGCAATACTTACTACTTGCTCACTGCATTTTATTCTAGCATGCAAGCAATTTTAAGTAGATATTCGGTTTCAAATCACCACTTGTAAAAACCCATGAAATGTGTCACAGGAGGAACTGACATTCGAGTACCATAATATTAACAGTCACGATGCTTGCCGGATCATCTCTTATTATCATTATTTGCATACTCAAGTTAATGTCCTCTGACGCGCATTACGTATGCCAGTGAGAATGTCTTGAACAGGCTGTGCCTGCATGATGAAAGGTGTTCGTTGCAAGCGGACAATGACACAGATCGCTTGAACACCACGTGCGTTAATTACACGTGCTCACGTGTTCAAAACTCCTTTGGACTTTTGAGGACATAATAAACGTCTAGAAGGGAGGGAGGAGCACCAAAATTTCCTCTTATTTTTCCAATCAATTCATTGACTGCTTTGATGCGTTTAAAAATTAATTCGAATGAAGCTATAGTTATCACAACATTTTGTATACACTTTTATGCTATTTTTATAATCATCTGTGATAATCAAGACTTGCATAACAGTGAGTCCAGAAATATGTTGGAGATCGTTTGTATTCATGATTTTTACTATATTTGTTTGGAGTTTTTCTACAAACTCTAAACATATCACAGAAACGGTTTTTACTTATAATGTGTTCCAGACTTTCGGAAACTGAAATACTTTTATCTGGTAACCAACAGCGCAGTCCTGGTGTTGAAGTTAATTGGTTTTAATAATCAAAATGGGGTGGTAAGATCGCCCTTGTGGTGCCCCGTCCAAACGATCCTACTTTTCATCCTTAGCCTTAATAGGGGAACAATGATTTTGTATCAAGTTCCGATGTTATTAAAAAAAAAACTCTCTCATCTGCTTTGTTACGAATTCCGGGAATGTTCTAATTTGGGGCAAGAAGTGAGGACACCATCTCCAAAACGGGCAAACAGACGCAACCGTCGATCGTGTTATTCATCGTCTTATTGCATGTATGTCTGAGACTTATTATCATTATTATATATATATATATATATATATATATATATATATATATATATATATATATATATATACATATATATGTATATATATTTGAATGTGTCTTGTATTTTCATAATAACTTTGACTTGACTCATATCCATGTAGTGGATCCATTGTCAGAAGGAATAAATAAATAAATAAATGAATAAATAAATAGGCCCTCAATGCATATTGGTGGGGACGTTGAAGAAAACAATAATCATCAAAAACACTTACGTTTCAAGCACGTATGACGTCTGAATTGCAAGAAACCATCAGCGCATCCACAAGAGCCTTCCATACACATGCTGTTGGCAATCTTCAGCGAGCATTGTTCGTTGACGAGACAGTCAAAGCCCAACAGAGTAGCTGTAACAAACAAGTCACTCACATCCATGAACTGCTACAATAACACCGCTAGCAATAACAACCATGATCTCTACTTAATTACCTACTGCAGTTATTGTTCACTTGATTCGTTTAACGATTTAGATAAATATTATATAGTTTTTTCGGGTGATTTACTGACTAACGGTATGAGATATCAAAATTGTAATACTATAGAAATACAGGTCATTCGAATACCTTTGAGATGATACGGTATTAGGCCTACTATTTAATTTATATGGTTTTCACAGGTATGAAGTTGAATAAAAGACTTTAGCTCATCGGATCGGATCCAAGAATATACACAAACAATATAAACAATTTATACAATTTTATTAGATAATTGAACAATTATGATTTTATTGGATAATTTTATTGCACATTAAATATGTATATATATATATATATATATATATATATATATATATATATATATATATATATATATATATATATATATATATATAATATATATACCGTAGCATACACTTTAATGTATTAAAGTTCATTTGTTCTGGGTTGAAGACGTACTGTAATAATAACCAAGATCTCATGGTGTCGGATGAATGATTAATGAGATGATGTGATAAAGGTTTCTTAGGAAGCGGTCGTGACCTATATTGCAGAAACTATCTCGGCATTCACCTTTTGGCTATAGAAGAAAATCAGGATATGAGTTCGTTAAGATGGACGGTGACGGGGATCGAACCGAGACCCTATGTCTACTCTAATCCGCCATACTCTCTAGTTGTGAAACGAATGATGCTCGTGCCAAAAAACAATTCTACGATAGAATATCAACATTTTGATGAACTACAGTGAAGATAAACGTTTGTCCCGGAAAGAGGGATTCTCACATCTCACTATTTCTTGTTCAGTGTATATTTCATTATTAAGAGGCCGCAGGCGCTCTACACGGGCTCGTTGTTCTCGCTTCCTTCAGACTCGAGTTTAACATGCATCGTGTGCTAGGCGCAACCCATAGACTAGCCCGCCGAACTCATATTCACGTAAACGCCGTTAATTCCCTTACTCACACTTTTGATATATTTCACAGTCTATATTTTTTTTCGGTATTCTAAAATATGTATCTAGGTTTTCGTAAACTAGAATTTTTTTCATTTTCCATTCGAAGAATTTGAAAAATTACAATTTTTTTGTTCAAAATTCTGTAATCACGGTAACCTTCGTTTTTTAATTATTAGCATAATGCAAAAACAATCATATTGATATCCCAAAAATTACGGCCGTGAGAGTTTGCGGCGTGAAATACGAGAATAAACTGAAAAACTTGACTTTAAGAAATGAATTATGAAAATTTAATGAAAATATAAAAACGTTTTTAAATGAAAAAATTATGAATATTTCCCGCGGATATTTCAATGCGGATAAACCACCATTGGCTGTATGTATTCTTTTTGTGATTCCCATTCACCATCCCCAAATACGAAACTTTCCATCCAACCAGATATGCTGTAAGTGTACAATAGTGGGATTAAATATGTTTTTGTAATGCTCTTGATATCTGTAGTTTGTAAATTATTGAGTGGAAATAAAAATGATTACTTCGATTAATGATACCTCTAACGATAATTAAATGAGCTTGAAAAATATTTTCTTGGGAAATATATTCTCAGAGTCAGAAAAGATACGGCTATCAATAAAATGTGTGAAGTGCTTTGCTGGTGTACTATCAAACAGAGAACTGTACATGTTGAATGATATGTGCTTAATTTTCAGAATAACAAAAGAAACAGTGCCAAATTACTTGTGTAATACATTTTATTATAACCAAGATTATAAAAATTATAATCTTATAAATATAAATGTGCATATTACAAGAATCACTAACAAAACTCAGGACAATTCCATCTTTTTCACGGGTATGAAAATATACAATAGATTAGATATTAAAATCAGAACGTGCGAAACTGTAAGACGATTCAGGAGAGAATGTTCTACGTATATCAAGAATGGTAAACTCAACTCCAAAAGTGATGAATAAATGTATTTTTGGGTCTTTGGGATGATCTGTGAGAACCAAGTTAGAGTTAAATTAGATTCAGTGATGTGTCATGAGAATATGTACTGAAATGCCAAGTACGGCTGTTGAAGTATATTAATTTTGACTTATATATAAATAGCTGTTATAGTTATGATTATAAGAGAACTTATTGTAACATTGTATTGCTTTGTATTGGTGTTATTATACTATCATCATGTTTCATAACAGACTGTATCACGTAAAGATAGCACTTATCTTCTAAATAAATTACTACTAGTATCCGAACAAATCGGGATTCTTTATTATTTTTGTATTTGTTTTTCGCGACATGCAGGTCAGAAAACGTAACCAATTGACTTGATTTTTTTCTTGACATTTGTTTCATACAATGAAGAAGAGACCGGCACATGTAGCGCAGTGGTTAACGCACTCGCTTCATGTGATCCGGGAGGTGAAGGGGCTTATCCGACCTGGTTCTATGCCCGCCACAGTCCATCTTTACAGGGGGTACAGATCTTTACAGATCAGTACATCTTTACGTGTTTTTCCTCTGTAGTCTAGTCTAATGCTGGGATGGTTCTTACAATATAGGCCACGACCGCTTCCTTCCCACAATACTTCCCAATACCTAAGAAACCTTCATCTCATCATCCCATCATCTCATTAATCATTCATCCGATGCCAATTGATCCTAGTTATCAGTACAGTGCGTCGTTAAACCCAATATAAATAAAAAAAATAAATGTAGAAGAGCCGTACTGTTTTTGAACAAAATCCATTAGACGGTATTTTCGGAAAAAAATTGGGATGTTTGGTAAATTCCCTCGAAAATGGCATTGACTGAAATTTGAATATTTGAAATTCAATCCGAATAGAATGAAAGTTTCACGGAATTTTAATATTGTTTTGGTTAATATTACATCCATGTGTCTATCAAGTTGCAAAAAAAAAAATAGTTTGGGCATTTTCATGAAAATGTAAATATTGTATTGGAGAAATGGATAAAATTGATTCAAAAAATCATTTTTAGCTGGTGACAATTAAAAAGATCAACATGTAAAGTCAATTAGAGCTGAATAATGATTGAAATGATGGACAACTAGAATTAACAAGAACTGCATAAACGAAGACAATGGAGTGACTAGAGCTAGACTTGAGATAGTTTCAAAATCAAGTTCTATCAATCTAAAATCACATTTCGCTAGAATTACATATTCTATCAATATCTGAGGACCCTTACCGCGACTGTCACGTGAAATAACGATCTAGACCTGGCTTGCTTCAAATGACAAAGGATTTAGATTGGTAAGTAGGCCTACCATATAGCAACGTGTCCAGTATTTGTGTATTTCCATTGTTAGCACAGAATATTAGCACTGCTCTTGAGGTGGGGTAAAATATGTCGCATTTTTGCGTTGTACAAGACCGTGACTGTGTTATTCTCTTGTATATTGTCATGGTATACAGCTCTCCTGGTGAACATCATCCAATCAAAATCCTGGGTCTCTCAGAGCTAGCTAGGCCTAGGACGTTATTTCAAGTGGCAGTCGCGGTAAGGATCCTGAATTGTCACTTATTTCAACCATGTCACAACTTTTGCAAACATGGTTTTTCAAATATTTGCAAATACAACCAGAACACTCCGAACTAGACTCGTTATATAACTGGAAACATGGAGTACAACTGTCAAAACAATACACAACGAACCTCCCCCCCACAAAAAAATCCCCAAATTTTAAATAAGTTATGTAATAGAAAATTACGATGGTGGTTTTTTTTTTCAAAGTATGGTCTACTAGAAATCATATGAAATAAAAATTCATCAATGTCAAATACAGAAAAATTGAAAGCTAAATGAAGAAATGATTAATGAAAAAGAAAACAATTGAAAATGAATAAATTGTGTGTAAAGTCATTGAGTAAATAAATATGGTATAGTGACTATGGTCTTATATTTCAAACAACTATCTCTCTTATCTTGAAACGCATAATATATGCCTACCTATATATACATATATATATATATATATATATATATATATATATATATATATATATATATATATATATATATATATATATATATATACACATTTATACCTATATACACCTATACCTATACACCTATATATCTATACCTAATATACCTATACATAATTACCTACAGTTGATAAAAAAAAAATTTTTTTCACAAGCTTACGATTGAGTGACATAAATGACATTTCACTCCAGGAACAGTTTAGCTCATCTAATTTACTTTATACTCCCGGTCGCCTTCTAATCGATTGTCGCGGCTGTCGGAGTGGAATGTGTTACTATAGAGTCCGTACCGGTATTAAACGTGGCCGGTTGTTGATACAAACTAATGTTCTGAGCAACATCATTCTCAATTGAAATGTGGAATGAAGCGGAAAGTGGGCAATTATGTATATTATATATATTATTAAATAATGACTGATTTTTTTTACGGCACAAATTGCTTTTTATAGCTGTACTCCATGGTTATTGTATGTCCAACAGTATCGACTGACAACTGAATTGAGAAATTACAAAAAAAAAATGCAAAACAAATTGTACTGAATCTCTTTTGATTGAAAAAAAAGGTTGGAAAATTTAAATTTGAAATAAACGGCCGACCACGGTATTGCTATAGGAAAACTAAATGAACCGAATGTTGGATAAGTATCCATGTCTCTTATGGGATTTGAACCCTCGTCCATTGTCCCATTTAACTCACAATCGTGCCTTGACTGACTCAGTCAAATCAGAGGCATTTTGTCGTGATGCTAATAGAGTTACAACTTGAAATGACTTGAATTGTGTTAATCGAACATGTTTATTGTTGACAAGAAGACAGATTCTAACATAAATTAAATTCGGACTATCTCACTTATTAAAATTAACCGAGACTAACCGACTTCGTATAACTCTTGAAAACCTGATTTTTTTTTCTCAAAAAGTTGCAAATAAATAGAAAAACACAAAACGAGGCATGATGCGTTAATAAAAACATCGTGTGTTCGCTCGACAAATAAAATATGAAAGAAAAAGATGAAAAAAATCACGAAAGAAATGTCAGTCCAAAAAAATAAAAGGATGAACGTGAAAATCACCGAAATAATGATGAAAAAAAACAATGAAAAATCAAGAAATAGAGAATATAATCAGAGAAAAAAATAACAACAGCAAAAAAAAGGCCTCAACAGTGAAAGAAAACAATCAAGAAAAAAAAATATTAAGAAGAATCTATAAACGACAAAGATTCATTCATATAATCAAAAATGATGATACAAAAATAATGAATCAAGGAAAATGGAAAAGACACAAAATCAAGCTTACACAAAATTTGTATCTGTTGGTGACTATACGCGATAGTTTGAAATTCTTTTGCAGCAGATACGAGCACGCCGAAAAACATATTCAAAACCTTTTCTATTTTAGCTCTTTCAATTTGCAATTCAATCAATTGGCGAACAGTGATTGTGACCAACCCACTCCCGTCACAAGATATAGCATCCAATCGAAGAGGCTCTTTCTATGTTGGAAATTTGACAATACCAATCACAACCCTTACCGCTATGCTGCACTCAAAATAACGTCCTAGGTTTAGCTAGCTCCAATACAAGAGACCAGGACTTTGATTGGTTATTATTTACTATAGACTAGCTAAATATTTCGGTAACATGTCCATATAGTCTTCGTGTAATTCCATTATTGTTACTTCTTAGCACAGAATCAGCTTGCACTATACTTGGACCTATAAAAGGTGCAGCGTTACGAAACATGCCGTTTTTTCAGTCTACAAGAGACTTATTATCTTGTGTTGTCATGGCATTTAGCTCTTATAGTAAACGTCAACCAATAAAAGTCCTAGTGGAGCTAGCTATAATCCTAGCACGTTATTCTATAAAGTAGCAGTTGCTGTAAGAGCCTAGGACAATTGATGCATTGAGGGTTACCTTGGTTTGCTGGACTCTTATGGTGATCACTCCTTATTCCACAAATGTTGAAATATGTACCAATTACCGGCCAAATCTATGGAAATACCGATCGTGAGTATGGTCTAATTTAGTGATACAAGGAACTAACTTTGTTTAACAAAATTAACAGCAACATTTACATCAATTTGTGGCAACATAGTCACCTGGAATGCCAATATCTGAGGGTAGCAGAAGGCATGACACATAGTACCAAATTGCTCACTAGGAATAGCAGCGATCGGTTTTCACAAGACAATACTCATAAAATAGAACAAGATTGAGTGCAGAGTTGAGACACCATAAAATACCAGCAAACTAACTTAAAACCACAACGGCAACGGCAAACCTATCTTGGCCCAGGGATCTCTAAATGCTCACATGATGTATTTAGATCTAGGTGGCCTACCGAAGAACCACGCCTAACACTAGTGGCCATATTAATAAAACAAAGTAAACAAGAAACGCCATAGTTGTCGTCACATTGATATGAAGAATTGGTCATGTCACATCCGGTACTGAATGAAAATCGTAACTCTATTAGCTGATAATATATAATAATTATGTATGAATAAAAACGTACAATCCAAACACATCGTATCGTTGTATCGTGCGTAATATGGCTGGCAGGAGCATCGTCCCTGCTGACACTGACTGTTTATAGACACGTCCGTCTGGCACTCCTTGTCGGCGGCGCATTTAGACCCAAGGAGCATCGAACCCACGACCACTGTCGAACATGTCACCTGTAATTCAGTCGGGATAGTAAACATTCAGTGGCGAAATTAAGTAGCAGGATATACCTATTATGAAGCAGGACATCTTTCATGAACAAGGACGACGCATTCAGAGCGGAGGAGCATCGAACTCACGACCACTGTCGAACATGTTATCACCTGTAATGCAGCGCGGGATAGTAAACATTCAGTGGCGATATCAAGTGTCAGGACTTGTATATCTCACTTGATTAGGATATATGAAGAGCCAGGATCAATTTATCAATTGGCATAACCTGTTACAAAAGCCAGGGCTGGGCGCATGGGGAAGACCTACCAAAAGTGAGCTACCGAAAGTGTACTAAAAGAGTACCAAAGGTTGAACCAAAAGTGGGGTATCGTCCTATTTAAGATGCATTGAGGGTTGCGTTGGCTTGCCGGTTGGAGTTGGTGACTCCATTAATTCGAAAACACGATCCATTTCCTGAGTACTAATTCCTGAGAAATATTGATCGCTGCTCTATCTAGTGTTGTTTTATAGAAACGGCTTGTTAGAAACTAACAAACTTGATGACAGCTGAGGTGACGTGAACGTAAAGTTAGTTCCTTTTATCACTACTACCTACGCACGATCGATAATTCTTAAAATGTGACCCGTGAATCGGTACATATTTTTAACATGGTAGGGTTGGGAAGTGAGAACACCATCTCCAACCGGCAAACCAACCCAACCCTCGATGCATCTTGGCCCTATTGATGGGCAGGAACTGTACGAAAGTTCATAGCCCTATATACGATATAGGGTCGATGAGGTTTCTTTTCACTCAAGCGTCTCACTACAATTTTATTTATTTACGAATTGTATAATACATACATCACACCAGATAATAAAGTTCCTACCTTCTGAATTTCTGATACCACCCCTCCCCCTCTTTTTACTACTTAACTTTACATCTCCACTATCCACTCTATATCCACACATACTTGGTTCATACCCGTGTATATGGTCCTGATCTCTAAACCAAACCTTTATCACCTAGGTGATCATTGATTCAATTGAATATTACTGAGACAAGTGGTGGAGTGTCTAGCATACTGAACTGTCATTTAGAAGACTGGGGTTCGATTCCCGCCATGGTCGACCATCCTGACATTAGGGTTTTTCGTGGTTTTCCTCTGTCGTTCAGGTCAATACTGGGATGGTTTCTTAACAACAGGCCACCACCGAATCTATCCCACTATCCAAAAACACCTAATGAAATGATCTTTCAATTCATCATCCCGCCATCCCTTATATCATTCACCAACGCCAATAGATCGTCGTCATCAGTAGAGTGCGTCGTTGAACCCAATATAAATGTCCAAAAAAATTAAATCAAGTAAATATTATCTATTTTAGTTATTAATTGTAACAAGGTTGTATTTACATGAACTAGGGTAAGTAAGACACATTGCAGCATATTGCACAGTCATTGCAGTATCAGTGCTTATAGTGACCAACAGACCTTTCAAAGTCATTTTTCCATTCAGAAATAAAAATTCAAATGAAGGAACCACCAACAATATCTGAAAGCAAACTCTAAAAATAAATGAGGGTGCTAATTTTTTGAAACTGCATTAAAATGATTTACCCAACACGGTACGCCACTGTTTTACTCACAGATGACTTTGAAACTGAATCAAATATAAGTTAACATAGCTGTTATACAGTTTTACTATAGAAAACAAAGATTAGACGGAGAGAGAGAGAGAGATGGGATAGAGAACGAGAGTGTATGAGTTGCATCAAATCTATGAATGCTTAACAATGCAATATAACGTTCAACAATGTCACTGACCGGATTGCATAATATCAAAGAATCATAAAGACCAGTATAGAGTCAAGACTAGAAGATAATAAAATGTACTGTAAAACATTGTTTTATTTTATCCTATTGGTGATAAATCTGCACGGTAAAGAACTGCCGCAATCGAGAATGAAATGCGACGTTAGGAAACTGTAAAGGCATTTGTTTGAGTGTTCCAATTCAAAAACGGGTCACTGGTTATTATTAAGATGTAGGTTATTGATTTTATGTACGATTATTTGGTTGGATGAGCGAGGTGAAGGCTTCAAATGACTCTTTTGGGAATTTTTCTATGGATTGAATTGTTTGGCATGATGGGGCATACAGAAGAGAAGAATACAGATTTTCAAAATATGTTTCTCGTAAAGGCTTCTGTCAAGTGACGTCACTCATTGTTGAAAGAGACAGACAACAATGTCCACCAGTTGAAATTAACCAATCATAAGCTTTGGTAGTCCACCAGTTCGTTGTATTGCTATGGTAACGATTGTTTGTCATTTGTTACTTGATAGAAGCCTACATCAAATAACGAAAGCTGTGTGAATTTATTGAAAATAACAGGGTGGAAAAAGTTTGAGGAAAATATAGGCCATGATAATTGTTTTCAAAATATTAATTTTTTAGAGAGCTTTATATAAATTTACTATTACAAATTACAAATGATTATGGATTATTGTGATTCTAAAGTGACAGGGTTTTGAGAAATTATATGAAAAAAACTTTTTACAAGAAATTGTGCGAACAATTTCAAATGTACATCACCTCGTTGTAAGCTCAAACTTGTAATTAGATGGCACTTTCATTGTTGGAAAAATAATTCAAAATAAGATTTCAAATATTATATAGAATATTATAGTTTGATATTGGAAATGAATATTTCAATATAAACACACGGTTACTGTTGGTGAGTAAAACGTAACTGAATAAATTTGATGGTTGATAATTTTTAAATTTTGATCAAAATATTTGAATGTAGTATACACACATATTCTATAGATAGGCCCATAGTCTTGCCAAGTATTATTTTTTCAATGAAAATGGTATGTCCTTTAATTTCTGTAAATTTAGGGAATCCAAATTTCTTTTTGATATGATAGGCCTATAAATCCTCAATTTGAAGGAAAGCATTGATTCAAGAATCAAATTTGAATACTTCTATTATAACATTTTTATGAACATTATTTAATACATTTCCAAGAGTTTGCGTGATTTGCTTATAGAAAATGCATCAAATATTTTCGTTGACAATTTTACCTAGCATATCGTTGACAACTACGAGTCAGTATCTGATTTTTCATTTCCAGAATGTAAATGGATTTTTGTGAATGTAAATGAACTTCAAAATTGAGTTTCCTAAATCGTTTTATTGAAAATGAAAAATATGAAACAATTCAAATTCAATACTTGAAAAAAAGGAAGAAGAAATCTCAGACTGAAGGACAGTTTGTAGAAATGCAGATGAAAATTAAAAAATTGAAAAGTGAAATGAAAGAGCAATAATAATTGAAAACGAAATTCAAATTAGATTTGTCGAGATTTTAGCATTTTGTAGGCCAATAACGCAACTCAATTTTTAAATTATAAGGAATTAAAATTTCTGATATGATGGATGTGAAAGATTACAAAATTATAATCATTTTCTCTCAATAAAATCGATTTATTCATTTCTCACCTGCGTCTTCACTCAATAGGCTTCTGTCAAGTAACAAATGACAAACAATAGTTACCATAGCAACACAGCGAACTGGTGGACTATAAAATATTCTGATTGGTCAATTCCAACTGGTGGACATTGTTGTCTGGCTCTTTCAACAATTAGTGACGTCACTTGACAGAAGTCTGTTGGTTAATTGAGATTACAATATGGGAGTCGATTGAGCAAAATATCATTTTTTGTGTGATAACTTTCAAACGGTATGAGATATCAAAATGTTGATGCGGGAAACACATAGATTTTTAATACCTTTAATATGGTATAAGGAAAACTATTCAACTCGTATCACATAATTGTCAGCGTAGACAGCTGAAAAATGATTTTTTTAAAAATCTTTACACATTTGATAATCATGCAACATGAGGTAATTGAATAAATAGTTTTTAGTTACAAGCCTACTTTCTGAGTGTTGAAAATGTCTGCGTTTACTTCGTATTAGAATTTTGATATCTCACACCGTTCGAAAGTTCACAGAAAAAAAACACGATATTTCACCAAGTCAACTCCCATGAACTCTTACCCTGAAGAAAAACTGTGATCTGAAATCTCTACGTCTCATCATTGCATCAAAAACAAAGTCTATATTCACCCTCCGGAATTTTCACAATTCAATATTTCTTAATAATCAACGTTTAAAATGATCAAAATGTCATCCAACATCCCCTATATATCATGAATGAAACACTTGTAAACCACCCCCTCATGTATGTAACAGACCCTAACAGAAACGAATTATAATCAGACTTTAGGGGACGGTCTGAGATATTAAATCAAGTGAGGGGCTAAAGGGGAGGATCGCACAGGGTGAACAGTTTAATCATTCCGTGGCAAAAACAGAGCTCAATAAACTGCACAGCGATAATCTATTTGCAGCATTATGCTATACATGTATGTATAACTTACTCCCTATATCTACGAGAGAAAAATAAGGTTGTCTCACCACTAAATAATTGTGAAAACTTTAGTAGGTAATTGCATAATTTCACTGCAACTCTCAGATTTGTATGCTTTTGAAAGATGCAGCTGAATTTGTAATCGCAATTCTCGTAATGAAAAATCATAAAAAACTAAAAATACCATATAGCATGAAAATGTGAGAAAATATGATGGTGATATTTGTGTCTGTTATGGTTTGTTAGAAGACCATTTCTTTCGTGGATACCAAGTATTCAGTTTTCAATTGTATTCAATATCAAATAAATAATTAAATAATCATAACAATCAATTGAGAAGTTCAAAATCACGAAAAAATATTTCCAAAGTGTTGGTTGAGCGATATTGATTGATAGATTCAATGAGAAACTTACAATTTTCAAGTAAAAATCTCTAAATATAAAATTAATAATGTATTCTTAATAAATATCTTAACTTCATTAGCAACAAAATTTAAATAAACGGAATGATAGCTGATTCCTAAATTTCAATTCACAAAAATATTTTACATTTTTTCAGTTGTGTTGACATGAAATTGTATACAATTTTATTATTATATATTATAGGATTTACTTGGAACATTTTTTAAACATTCAATTAAATTGTCGGTAAAAACTAATTCCAAATTTACATTTAATCTTTGTACTCACTATAATGGTAATCAGTTCCAACGGTTTCATTGTTGACTTTTGAATAATCGAACACGATAGCTTCTGCACCGCCTTCTAGCACAGCTGTGCGATACTGTTCGACCGACTGAGGGGATGTGTTAACCGTTCAAGAGGACAGAGAAGACTGACTCATATTACTGCCATTGTCACCAAGACCCTTCCCTAAACGAGAATCCCGCTTCTCTATTGGTGCATTTTATTCGCATTGTCGTCGTGATTTGCGTCCACGATTAAATGAATAGATCACATAAAACTGTTATTATTCTACAACAATGAGGAGTGAAGTTTTTTTACTTATTATCAAGATGGAAACTAGTTTAGTATGCGGTATATGTTGTAGAATGAATGAATTAATCTCAACCGTGAGTAAGCTGAGCTGGTAATTATATATAAGTTAGTTGCTATAACAGGTCATCAACACGAAATGTACCGGACATAAGGAAGTGATAATCAAGGAAGAGAATACGGGAAGAGGAAGAGGACGTGAAAACTACTTGTCACCTTTTATGATTCTTACTTATGATGTGTTTTGCCCTTTTTTAAATATGGGCAAAAGGTATGTTGTGTTGAAGTACTTGTTGCGTTGACAATGATAAATGACACATTCATCACTTCATAAGTTGACGATGTAATGAATAACAATAGAGAATCGCTTCACAATGCAATGAACAGGTAGTTTGGATATATAGGCCTAGGATGCAAAACTGACAAATTTCGGGAATAAAAAGAGAATGATTTTATAATATTTGCACGATGGAAGTTATGTAATGTATACGGACAGTGTATAATTTGTATTATATTTGATATCATTGAATGAACACAAATAGAAAAATATAAATGAAGCAAAAACAACCAAGTGCAAGGGGTGATAAAAATCAAGAGCTAACTAATAATGCGTATTACCTGTGAGTTTACTATTTTAAATTGTATTCAATTTTACACATTCACTAGATTTACATCTTTTTAAACTAGGAAAACGCGTTATGTGTTTCCGCGTTGATGGATGAGCTGGAACAATATATCAACATATCTTTGGATTGGTTATGTCCAACAATTGAGATCCAAACAATTACATCACTGCTCTCCTATTACCTAATTGATTTCTATGATGATAAAGAAGGCTTTGTTTTAGACGTTTTCAATTAAATGGTGACACCTGTTGCTTGGATTTAATTGGTATAATTGATATAATTGGTGAAATAGCTTTGAGTGATTTAAAAAAATTAAATATTTTTACATTTTTACAATTAATTATTTTACATAAAAACGGCCAATCCGATTCGACTGAAAGTTCGATATAATGTGTTTAATTATTATATTTAAATTTCCTGAGAATTTGAATTCTCTAGCTCGAAGAAAATATATTTCACGGATTTTTTCCTCTGTGTTATTCTTATGGGATTTTTGAAAAGTTTGAAACGGGTTTTCTCAGAATGTGGTTCAACCGATTGAGCCTCAAAACTATACAGTATCGAATGAGATAAGGACACTTTTGTATGCCAAGTTTCAACTGATTTTGAATTTTTGTTTGACCTGTGGAGCGCGAAAAAAAAGCACTTTTTTTTCGGGTATGGTGAAATTGAATCTTCGCTTCGGTCATCCAATTACATCTTTTTAAAATATGTATGCCCATATGTCATTTTCTAATTTTCTAATGACCATGATCAAAACTCACAGATTGAAACATTTGAATTGAATTCGAATCAAAACTTTTCAAAATTTCAAATTATTTTCATCCAATTTTGTATATATTGTAATAAATTTGAGTCTGTCATTTTTTATAATGATTCAAAACTGAAAACAAATGTAGATCGTAGAAATGTATCTTCCAATTCAAAAATGAATACTGTGTCCAAACCTATTATATATACAGAATTTGAAGTGTGGTGCCCCAGTACACATTCTGTGCGTGATTGGAATCATATGGCCAAAATGAGTAGGCCTATTTCTTTTAATATTCTGTTCATACTTTTAGAAGAAAGTCATCACAATCTTACGAAAATCGTCACATAATCTCCACAACCATCTCTTCAACGTTTCTGAATCAACTTAAAATCCAATTCTAATTATTTTTTCATTGTTACTTATCAAGTTTTTGATTTTATCATCATAATTTTATAACTCATTTTTACTTTCGGCAATTATAATTCCAATGGTCAGTTGGACCTTCATGATCATTCATCGTGAAGATGAACAGCCATCATAAATAAATGTTTCTTTCGGCACATGCAGCGTAGTGGTTGACGCACTTGCTTGATGTGACCCGGGAGGCAGTGGGTATATAGATTCCCTCTACCGTCCATCTTTACAGGGTTTTTTCATGGTTTCCCTCTGTAGTCTAGGCTATAATGCCGGAATGGTTCCCGCAATATGAGCCACGACCGCTTCCTTCCCACTATCTTTCTCATTAGGCCTACCTATAAAACCTTCATCTCATCATCCCATCATCTCTTTAATCATTCATCCGACGCCAATAGATCTTAGTCATCATTAGGCCTACAGGGCGTCGTTAAAACATAATATTATAAAATGATTTTTTTCTCATCATAACAAACAGCAAACACAAATATTACCGTCATATTTACCTTGGGTATGGTTTCAATTCTTTCATCCTTTTTTAAAATCAATTGTCGATGGTTAAAAACAAATCAAAAGGCAAATCTGGAAACTAAAGGTGTCGATTTAGGCCCGGTTTTACGAAACTGGATTAAGCAATTGTTAGCGGATTGAATTGTTATCACCATTAGTTATATATGTTATTTTCGTACCTTTAATTAATAGTTAGTGGATTAGTACCTTAACTAAGATTGGTAAACCGGACTTTAGTAAAATATCAGTTACTGTAATCAGCATAACTTATGAATGTTATGATTTATTAATATTCCAGTTTGATGAAAAGACGCAATTTTTTTCCAATCATGATATTACTTGATATGCTTGATCATAAGTTAGGATATTCAGTGTTAGTACAAAAATAAAAGAAACTATTATTTAGCTGTGGATAAAAAAATGATTTTTTCAACAGTAATGTTAACAGTAAAATCGTATCTGCATGTAGTCAACTACTCAACTACTAAACCATAAGTCAAACTTTTATATGCTAGTAATTCCGATCTACTTCAGTTTCTTCGTGTACGAAATTGGGCACACTTGTTTCATTCAAGATTTTTTCCATTCTTACTTTAAAAAATTGTTTTGCTTTTGTTCTCATTCTTGTTTTTCCATTTTCATTCTTCTTCTTTCTGTTTCGTTTTTTAGCTGTCATCATCACCATCGTGTTTTTTATGTTGCTTTGCTTTTGATGCTTCTTTTTTTCGTATCTATTTTTTACTGCCTGTTTTTTATTCTATATTTGTTTTTGTCTTGTTTTTTTGCTCCATCAGTTTATTCTGTCAGATATATGCACTGAAATATTTATCCGAAATTTCGTGTTTTTACTCAATTCAAAGAAGGCTGTTATAGTTGACTAGCGCTTCAACTGACGAGATAATGGTCTTCCTTCGATGCTGGGAATGTTTTTGAGTGATTACATACATAATTTCAACATATTATCACAGAATGCATGCAAGAACTTTCAAGTTGAAACCATTGTACGTGGACTGACGCTGGTCCTGACTACGCCCATTTTGATTGGTAGCATGTCAATCAATGTTGTCTGTTGATTTTTTTTAGCTTTCAAGACAACATTTTAATTTTTACAATAAATATTTCGTATTTTTCTTTTAGTCATGGATGATATTTGTTCCAGGGTACTTATATGCATATATATACTGGACAAATTTTTGCATTTTGGTACTTACGTATTTTGTGTAGAACAAACTTATTATATGGTGATTGCGATTGAACTCCAAATAGTTACAAATTGAAAATATGAAACTCTTTCAAATTTGACAACCGTGGATTCTAATGAAAAATAATATCGGAATAAATGTAATTGCATTCGAATTATATTTGCTGTTATTACGGTCACTGAGATTAATCAAGGTCAATCTTGTAATTGAGTGTGTATTATAAATAAGACGTTATACAGATAGCTCCAATTTTTTTCCTACGGTTCTATTATCTAAATAACATCTTTTATATCGAATAAGTGTATATAAGTATAAGCCTACGTTGACTTGCGGACACATGAAAAGTTGTTTCCGAATTTAGAATTTGAAATGAATTAAAATCTACAGATATTTGACCGATTGTTCGATAGACTGCGTGGAAAAACATGCACATTGTCTTTTAGTTTTATTAGGTCTAATTATTTTTCAAATAACATCGGAATAACATCGAAACAAAATCGTTGTTCCCTAATTAAGGCTATATGGATGAAAGGTAAGATCGTTTGGATGGGGCACCACAAGGGCGATATTAGCACCCCATTTTATTTATTTAAAACCAATGAACTTCAACACCAGGACTGCGCTGTCCTGTGACTATTGACCATTGACCATAATTTTCCGCCGCAGATAAAAGTATTTTAGTTCCCAAAAGTCCGGAACACATTAAAAGTAAAAACCGTTTCTGTGATATATCCGGACATTAAGGCAGCATTGGTATTGAGAGTAAACAAAACACACGAATTTTGATTTCCATTTCCATCTGAACCTTGAAGATGCATTTCAATTTAGCTTGATCAACCACTCGATATGACCGCAACAGTACGAATAGGCAGAGTCGATAAAGTAGCATGGCCAAAGGAGAACTGCTTTATCGACTCTGGTATAGGTCTACATTGAATACAATAAAATCCGTGACTCGGGTTCTCACGAAAATGAAATCAACTGATTCGAATATAATCGAGAATATATTTGTATACACAGCCATGGCAGTTCCTATGCCTCTTCAGTGTTTTTAGAGTGTGGTATCGGTGACTTCTGCAGGGAATGAATACAGCAATCCGCAATGCTTCAATGACAAATAAGTTGCATACATTGAAGGGGTACAGACAACTTCGCGTAATTCTTGATTGATAATCCGAGTGTTCAATAAGGAAAGGAGAGCGATAAATTTTCTATTTTTACTTGATAGTCTAATTATTGTTGATTACTTGATAATCTGAAAAAAATAATCTCTTGAAATAAAATAAATTGAATGTTCATATTTAGGGCTATTTGTGTGTTTGAATGGTTACTTTCAAATAATAGGGTCTATGTATTGAATTGGCAAATCTAGACAAAAGTACCGTTACTCATCAGATGAGCAAGAAAGGAACGTGACCATGTTATACTTATTCATATCTATTATAATCTATAATTATATAGATAATTTTATTCTCAAATCAAGTTAAATATTAGAACAGTATAGTTGTCGTTTTTTATTCTCTGTGCTGAATCTGGACCAATACATGTTTAGTCATCAGATTATGGACAATTTTTGAGTCTAATGAAAAAAATCTTACATAATTACATAATTATTCTCATCCACCATCCGTTATCCACCATCTCGGCATCTCAATCTCATTAACCCATCATCAATAGTTTTTGGTAGGGTCGCCGTTCGATATGAAAAAACAAGAAGATATCGAAACTTCAACATCGAATATTGATCGAAATATATCGAACATTTTCGATATTGGATCGAATCGGAAAAAATGCAAGATTAGGAATCATAAACCTTAACCATGTATTGTGGGTAGTTTTTAGTAGTATGGTTCTCTAATTACAATGGTCATGGACGGAATACGACTGACTATACGTGGAAGTGATAATAATATGACACTAAGGCCCGGTTTTACCAATCTTAGTTAGGGTGCTAATCCACTAACTATTAATTAAAGGTACGAAAATAACATATGTAACCAATGGTGATAACAAGTTAATCCACTAACTATTGCTTGATCCAGTTTCGTAAAACCGGGCCTAATTTATTTTAGAAGTATAATAGTTCAATTTATTTCAAGGTTATTGTTACTCCAATTGATATCAAGATATGTCTTTGCTCAGTTATTTACAATTTTCAAATCAATATCGAATTCATCGAATATAGAATCTTTCATTTTGATGTATCGAAGTTCTAAAATATCGAATAGAACGAAAATATAGAAATCGAACGCAAGGCCAATGTTTACCTATCGATTAACATTCTGAAATTAAATTATCATCTCTCATCACTTTCCATTCCATCGCATTTCATAATACATTTCTTTTAACAGGTAATATAATTTGGAAGAGCTCAAATGAAATGAGATGAAGTGAACATTATTATTGCCAACTGTTTCCTCCGTGTAGTGTGTACTGATGGTATTTGTGGCAATTATATATCACTATTTACTCTTATAGCTGTTGTACAAACATTGATCATCGCTAATAGAAGATCGAGACTCAAGTACACGTTGGAGTCGTTTCTTGTCAGAATTATTATCTAGCACGCAGATCAATAAGCAGCCACAAGAGATTCAATATTTCATTAGGCCTTGCTTTTTGCGGCGCCCGAGGGGAGGGACGTAACTAATGGATTAGTGGGGTATTAACAGAGAGGCATACGTATGCACAGTATGAAGGAAACTAGGAAATTCACCCGTTGTGCCTATAGAGTGATACTACTATAAAAATATAAATAAACTTTGTTTATTCAATTAGTTCTTCGTTTTACAGACATTTAAGATGAAATTTATCATTGTTATACGCATCTTTCGTTCAGTTTGTGCGTTCATATTACTGTCAAATGGTCAAGAAAATTAAATTCCGATCTCAAGGTCACCGAACGAAAATCGAAAGTAAATTTTACATTTGAAATATGAATATAATTCAGATTCGAAAAACGAGTGTTCAGCCGATTGTATATAATGATGAATTATGTTGGTGTCACTACATCGCGGGCCTACCACGCAATGCAGGGATATATATTATACAACAATAACAATAACTACAGATCATTGTAGAGAAGCTAGAAGAAAGTTTACTGATGGTAAGGTTGACCTTTTCTTAAATTTATTTATATTGGGTTTTAACGACGCACTGTGATGATAACCAAGATCTATTGGCGTCGGATGAATGACTAATGAGATGAAGGTTTCTCAGATAGAAAAGATAGTGAAGGAATGGGCCAAACTTACAGCGGATAGACTGTATAGTGGACTTAACTGTTGAAGTCAATATCACTATTTCCATGATTATTTTAATGAAGGAATAAACCGGAAGTAGGCCTATCAGCGACTTCATGGCAGTTTCAGTGAACGACTCCTGCTTGGAGGCTGTAACCTGATATAATATGAGAGTTAGCGGATTTAACAGAAGGTTAGAAAGAGAAGAATATTCAAATGAATTAAGTAAACGTTCTTTATTTTGGAAAGTAACGTTGTAATTTCATAGTTGAACTCAAATTTCGAAGAATATTTCTACCAGTCATGAATAAAACCATAAATACTACGAAACCAAATTTAAACACTCGTGAACTGTGAAATAATAGCCTGATTTAACCTTACATATGACTTCATCTTTGAACAAATCAAATTGATGACCACGCAATAATTTTTGAATTTTTAAAAATATGCAATAGATAATAACAATATAAAACATTTGTTCTTAATTAATTTTTACTTATCTCGAAGTGAAAATATGAAAATAACTTTCAATATATTTGAAAAAAAAGTACGATTAGAACTCGCTCTAGAACCTATGGGTTTCCACAAACTTGGATACTCGACTAAATGCCCACTCGATTGATAGTGTATCGCCCGATAAGGCAATGGAGTTTGGAAAAAAGTCGTAAGCTCACGTATCCTACATCGTGCGAGGCATGTAAACATTTACCTTTTATACCTCTTGAGTTAACAGTAACTGATATAGTATATAAGTTGAACTGATGGAAATGAAGTTCTTTAGTAATACATCGCAGGTTGACATTGGGAAAAAAAAATTCGTAAATTGTTTAAAATTAGGCTATAGTCCTATATAGAACAAATCTGTCTATAAGATGAAGATATAAATATATCGCTGCTTTTGGTACTTATTTGTCCTATATCCATTTCTCGTATATTCGGAGTTGGATGCTCTATAATATTTTCCAGGGCTGGTAGTCCTATATTTGTCATTATTTGTGAATCATAACTCTCGAATGAATACGAAAATGGATGTAGGAAAAATAAGAACCAAGGCAGCGATATATCTTATTGTCAACTAGCAACCATTCATAATCAATTGGAATGATATAGTTGGTGGTATCATCTTGAATAAAGATATAACTCGGTTTGTATATAATTGAATGCTTGGCGTGCAGGCTTTGAAGCAGGAAACTCTTATGACAAAATTATTGAAATATTAAATAAATATGGTCAGAAATGAAGAAAATCAAAGAAGATAATCGATATGGAAAATTAAAATTTAATACATAAATTAAATAGGAAATGTAAATTTATTATGGAATATAATATTGATTTTTGTTTCGTTTTATTATTTGATAAAATCAAGACTTGAGTTAGGGCTATAACACATAATTGGATGTGTGAAGCGAAGACAAGGTCTTTCAATAAGCGAAAAAATCGAATATGTTTTTTTTGCGCTCTGCACGTCAAACGGAAGTACAAATCAAGTTGAGACTTGACATTCACAAGTATCATCATCTAATTCTATACTGAATAGTTTTGTGGTACGCATACCGATTGCACCACTTTTGCTAAAATCTTTTTCGAATCCTCCGTTTTTAAAAACACATTAAAAGTATAGCTCAGAGGAGAAAATTCCAAAAAAATATTTCCTCCAGATAAATTTCAAATTTTCACAGAAATTTATCGTAATAATGATAGGCCTACACATTATTACGAAGTTTCACATGAATTGGGTCAGCCGTTTTGATAAATGAAAAATTACATTTTTTTAAATCAATCAAAGCCATTGGGAATATAAGCAACAGGTTATTAAATTTTAGAACACCTAGAATGAGTAATGAATGAAACAGGAAGGCAGTGACATAATTGAAACTCAAAGTGCTTAATGTAGCTTTCCATTTCATTTCATATATATATGCCTATATCGCTCATCCAACAACGCTGCTCATATGTTGCGTTTTCCTAGTGTGTATATGAAATAAATGTACTGAATTCAGGGTTGACTACGCAAAAGACAGTCGTCTCAAACTTTGGGTAACTAGACGTGAACTATAAGATTACCCAATTTTTAAACACAAATAGAAAATTCTTTGTTCATAAAAATTGAACAAAAAGAATAATAAATATCAATAATAATCCCAATAATCCCATCTCATTCTTCCAATATAACGACTTTGTCCACGTATCATCAAATCGTCAGATGAATTTTTTATTCAATTTTTTCAGAAGTTGTATGATTCGCCTTCCAATTTACAGTGCAATAATACTTATTACTGTATATGCTGTATAGTTATAGTAATTGTAACGTAGGTTGAAATTCAAGAAGAAGCCAAGAAGATGTATAAAAAAAATACATTACGCATTAGGTCAGCTAATGTACACGACGTCCTCCGTAATAGTTCCATAAAATAAAAATATTTTATAATTATAGATAAATAATAATAAGTGACGCAACAGCAACGTGTTGCCTTGAGACCAAGTAAGTAATTGTTTCTCTTTTCTCTACACTAAACAATACAGTAAATACCGTAGTTTCGACCGTGTGTGATGAAAGCGTGTCGTCACAGATAACCGAATGATGCCGAACTCGGTCGAAGCAGGAAAAGACAATGAAAGAATATAAAAAAACGTAACAAACGTAAACAAATTGTGACAATTAGAAGAAAATGATGAAAACAATTCCAATATTGATCACTAACATCCATCCTGGGACCTCATTCCTGTACGCTGGATAAAAACAACTAGTAAATTGGGTGTATACACCTGATTTCAGATTTCAAGGGATTTCAGGGAGATTTCAAGGGTTTCAAGAAGATTTCAAGGGATTTCAGGAAGATTTCATGACAAGTGTACACCAGATTTCAGGAGTTGTTAACCCCTCGGTTGTAAATGCACACCTAACCTGACAGTCCCATCTTTGATTTATAGTATATTTACTATTTATGAACATATTGGGAAATTCATTACACGCTGTGGTAGGCCTATTGTGTAGATTAATTTTCAATAATTAAAAAGTGACATCAGGTAAAGGCTCGATCACTCTTCTATGTATTCATAAATAAAAAACTGGAGATAATACCGTCACAATGTATAGGAGTTTTGCTCCTGTCCCATAACCACTGGCCAGAAGCTCTTATATATATATATATGTATATATATATATATATATATATATATATATATATATATATATATATATATATATATATAAACCAGCACATGCAGCGCAGTGGTTAACGCGCTCGCTTTATGCAATCCGGGAGGTGAAGTGGCATATAGGACCTGGCTCGATCCCCGCCACCATGCATCTTTACAAGGTTTTCTCGTGGTTTCCCTCTGTATAGTCTAGGCTAATGCTGGGATGGTTTCTACAATATAGGCCACGACCGCTTCCCTCCCACTATCCTTCCCATCACCTTATGAACGCATCTCATCGTCTCATCACCATTTTCCATAAACCATTCACTAACCATTCATCCGACGCCAATAGATCTCAGTTATCATTGTAGTGCGTCCTTAATCCCAATATATCATGTAGATATATATATATATATATATATATATATATATATATATATATATATATATATATATATATATATATATATATATATATATATATAAATATATATATATATATATATATATATATATATATATATATATATATATATATATATATATATATATATATATATATATATTAAAACAAATAGTGCGGAGTAGATACGAATCCTGTACCACACGCAATAAGGACGTGCTCCATAACCAATAAATCACGGCGCACTTTATACAGGACAAGTGTTTTAAAAATCATTTGGCAGGTATTAGCTCATCCCGTTCACGCTGGTTTTACTACTACTACGTCAGTCTGACATCACTTTTACATCAGACACGGTCGTAACTTCGTTACCTCTATATAATGCTAAGTGAGACTTGCGGTAGTGCGCAAACTCCCGTTTTGCACCCGAGTTGCTCTCACTTATCCCCGGTATTCTCCGCTACATCAATATCACTGCGATAGCCCATCAGTGTAGGGGTGCCCCGCTTCGCACGCTTTATACCATGCACTGGCAGACTGGATATCGAGTAAGCTATTAGTATATTATTATTATCATTATGTTCTGAATTATTATTATCATCGAGACGTGTGGCCGAGTAGTTAATACACTGAACCGTCGCTCAGGAGAGCGGGGTTCGATTCCCGCCATGGTCGACCATCCTGACAGGGTTTTTTCGTGGTTTCCCTTTGGCATTCAGGTCAATACTGGGATGATTCCTTAACAACAGGCCACGATCGACTCCTTCCCACAATAAAAAAAAACACATAATAAAATAACCTTTCATCTCATCAACCTATCATCTTATAAATCATTCACCGACGCCAATATATCGTAGCCATCTGTACAGCGCGTCGTTAAACTCAATATAAATGACATTATTAATTTATTAGGGGTCATTGAAACATATTGTCACGCTGGGTATATTGTCAACAGTCTTTTTTAAATTTGGTTTAACGACGCACTCTATTGTTGACTGAGATCTGTTGGTGTCGGTGATTGATGAATGAGATGATAGGAAGATGAGATTTTTATATATGATTTGGATAGTGAGAAGGAAAACCAACAACAATGGGAAATCACGAAATCATCTGTTGGGATGGTTGGCTATGGCGGGAATCGAACCCTTATCTCCTGAACGACGGTTCAGCGTGCTAGCCAATTATCAACCTGTCTTAGTCTTAGTATATGGTTTTGCGTGCCCAGATAACGCTTTCTGGTTCAATCTGTTCGAAAATGTTGGTCCATACCTAATGGTATCACATGATGTAAAAGTAAGAAATGTATAAAAAAAAAATGAGAAATACTATTTCTTACAAAAAAATACATATTTTGACTCGACCAATTCAGCATCATTAGAGTGTAATTAACCCTATTTAAGAACGACCTTTTTTCAGTATACGTGCAAATCTATTAGTAACTTTTGATACATGAAGGAAGAATTCTTGAAGATGTATTATGGAAATTTGAATATTACTTACAGTTATTGGCCTACTCTGCACGTTTTCAGATAATTTGTATTTCCATGAGTTTGAGCGTCCCAGCTGTTATTGGAGATTTATATGACATGCGATTGGAATTTATTACAATTTATTGTAAACTATAAAACATTGATATTAATAAAATGATATCATCATAATCGACTGTAAGAAACTATAAAATCGTATGAAGAATTGAAGATTACAACAAGTTATAATAATTTAAATTAAAAATTCTGTGAATTTCTATTTCTCATTGAAGGTTTTTAATAGATTTTCCGATACACTTTGAAACAGAACCAATTTTCAATTTAATTTCCAATGTATACATTTTCAAGGTAATTAACCCCTGTACTTTCCTCATGAACTGTAATAGAGACGGTTATAAAAGATAGAATAAGTAAGATTGTAAATGTGGCACTATATAGACGTAAAATTGGTAAATATTCACAAAATATATTTTGACTGATAAATTTCAAGAAGTGACTGAAAGTGTTACTTGTGTAGCCTAGGCACAGCATATATATTTTATTCGCAATTGTTCTTCAATTATTCTATCACTTTTTCTATTGCAACTGAATTTACTGATGAAACGTGATGTTTAGATGAACGAAATTCAACGACGTTAATCGAAATTTAAAAGTTGAAGTTGAAACGGAGTAAAGTTGAATCAAGGAAGTCGTTTCAATTCGTTCTAGTGTGTTTCATTGTTAGTAGTAGTAGTAGTAGTAGTAGTAGTAGTAGTAGTGTTTATTCCTTTAACCCTCTTTCTAGGAAATCGGTACACAATTTACATATCTTACAATATAACTTATGAATAGCATTACAATTGAGTAATAAGTTATCATTTATGATCTATCAACGAATTAGTAATTATGGTATATCAAACAAATAATGTACAAATAATGATACATCAACAGATTTCAGATTGATTGATATGGAATTGAGATGAATTAATAAAATTTAAATTATTCTGATTACTTTTACTACAATGAAGGCACTTTGATACAAAGATATAGATAGCTAGATAATATAGATATTCATCAGTTGGAAAAACGAATTACTGAATGTGTCAATACACAGACAAGTAAAATTAATGAGTAATATGAATCTACTGAAATCCAGAATCAACAAACTCTTGCACAAAATAGAAACTATTAATTGTGAGGTGCTCTCTGAGGAGTGATTTAAATTTATTTAAAGGTAGAATTTTAATACTTGTTGGGAGAACCAACTAGAGTGAACGTGAGTTTGGCGTGTAATAATGCCGTGTGAGAGCTACTATTTCGGGTAATTGGTTAAGGTAATTTGGGTCAGGTTTTGATCGTCGTTTGATCGAAATTTCATCTCGGACATAATTGAAAGTTTGTGTTTTACTCGATCTATTTTTTCTCGTGATTTCATATATATATAACTTACTTAATTGTGTCCACGAAAGAAAATTAGGAGCGAAACACAGAAACGCTACTGTTGTGGGATAAGAAGAAAGGTGACTCGGAACCTTACTTTTCGTGGATACTAGTATATAATTTTCATTTTTTTTCAGTTCAAGTTTGAGATATTGAATCATGGAGCTCCAACCACAACTCTCGACTTTTTTTTTTCGATATTCTGCATAACATAAAATATCAATGATGATACTGATATAATTGCTAGTAATTTAGTTTTTAAATTATTATATCAAATATCTGCATCACATAATTATAAAGCACTTGTCAATAGTCCGAAATGTAATTAATTTTGAAAACATCAACTATCACAAGATAACCTATAGATGGTGTTTGTTAAGCAGAAGAAACGAAACTAACTATCGATCAATAAATGAACGGATCTCGCAGCACCGTCTAATAAAGGATAACCCGGACCTTAAGTCTATATCGCAGAACCGCGACCTAAGGTTTCCTTTCCGCGTGGCATTGAATGAAGTTTTTATCTCTGTTCAACCATTCGTACTTACTTACCAATTACAATAGTCATAATTAAGCAATTCATCAAGACTTAACATCAAAGCATTCGACTGCAGTCATGTGAACGGACCTCGAAGTATCATTCTTCACTGCACACATTATATATATTTTATATATATATATATATATATATATATATATATATATATATATATATATATATGTATATATATATATACGCATCATTGATTCCCTGACCTACCTGCTTGCGTTCATTCTATTTAAACTTTTTTTTCATGAATTAAACGAAAACAATACTGAGATTGGTGGATCAGTGGCTAGCTTGCTGAATGTCAATTCACAAGAATTGGGTTCGATTCCTACAACGGTCGATCCACCAGACCGAGGTTATTTTAGCTTTGTCATGAGGGTGAATACTGGGAGGGTTCATTCAGAACAGGCCACGACCGTTTCCTTCCAATTCTTGATAAAAACTCTTGATAAAAATATAATCCATCATCTCATCTTTCAGTCATTTCATTCATAATCCACCGACCCTAATAGATACGAAGACGTAACTCAAATAGCCAATATACCATACAAGAGTTAGGATGTTTGTAATGTTTGTGAAATGTTTGTTGACAAACAAACTAATATACTGACTGACTATACTGACTGGAGTTATGATTGAAGACAGAATCACAATTTGGGGGTACATTGTTGTCACTCATTACAATAATGTGTTCAAATTCTATTTATTGATGAGCGTAGCGAAGTCTCCATCCCACTCTTATAGGGCTTTGTCTGTGTGTTTTTTTTTTTTTGTTTTTTTTTGTTTGTAAGCACTCCACAGGTCGCAAGGGTTGACTGATCAACATGAATTTTTTTTGTACACGCAAACTCATCCAACTTAGAACTGTATAGTTTTAGGGATGAATCGGTCGGACCGATTTCGAGAATCATCATCTCAAAGTTTCTAAAAACCCCATAAGATTTGGCTGGGCGGAAAATGTTGAAAAATAAAATCTCTCCAAATGGGATGAAATTTTCTCTAAATGTGTATACATGGATTTTACACATTATTACGATTTTTTAAGCAATTCTGATCAGTCGTTTTGAAGAAAAAAAATAAAATGACTGATAATATTCTTCAAATACATCATACAAATTGTGACAGAATTAAGTTGTCAAGATTCACTGCTTTCTAGATTCAAGAGTTGACCAACAATGAGGTATTTTTTATATGCGTCAAGGTGTGTAGAATACCAGAGTCAATGAAGTGGCAAGAGTAGAACTACTTTGACGACTTTAATAGCTTATTCAGATATCAAGGTGTGTAGAATACCAGAGTCGATAAAGTAGCAAGGGTAGAACTACTTTAAGGACTTTTATACCTTATTGAGATATCTCGCTCATCTTACAACGCATATTTCGCGTTTGACTAGTATATTCCCATTTTATTCATTTCTCATATGCATATATTGTTGATGAGCGTAACGAAGTCTCCATACCACTCTTATAGGGCTTTGTCTGTGTGTTTTTTTTTTTTTTTTGTAAGCACTCCACAGGTCGCAAGGGTTGACTGATCAACATGCAATTTTTTTTGTACACGCAAACTCATCCAACTTAGAACTGTATAGTTTTTGGAATGAATCGGTCAGACCTTTTTTGAGAAAAATCATCTCAAAGTTTCTAAAAACCCCATAAGATTTGGCTGGGCGGAAAATGTTGGAAAATAAAATCTCTCCAAATGGGATGAAATTTTCTCTAAATGTGTATACATGGATTTTACACATTATTACGATTTTGTAAGCAATTCTGATCAGTCGTTTTGAAGAAAAAAAATAAAATGGCTGATAATATTCATAAAATATATCATAAAAATTGTGACAGAATCAAGTTGTAGAGATTCACTGCTTTCTAGATTCAAGAGTTGACCAACAATGAAGTATTTTTTATATGCGTCAAGGCGTGTAGAATACCAGAGTCAATGAAGTGGCAGGAGTAGAACTACTTTATCGACTTTTATAGCTTATTCAGATATCAAGGTGTGTAGAATACCAGAGTCGATGAAGTAGCAAGGGTAGAACTACTTCAACGACTTTTATACCTTATTCAGATATCTCGCTCATCTTACAACGCATATTTCGCGTTTGACTAGTATTCATAAATTCTATTTGAACATTCACAGAAAATAATTGATGAGCGTAGCGAAGTCTCCATCCTACTCTTATAGGGCTTTGTCTGTGTGCTTTTTTTTGTTTGTAAGCACTTCACAGGTCGCAAGGGTTGACTGATCAACATGAAACTTTTTTTGTACAAGCAAACTCATCCAACTTAGAACTGTATAGTTTTTGGAATGAATTGGTCGGACCGATTTTGAGAAAACTCATCTCAAAATTTCTAAAAACCTCATAAGATTTGGCTGGGCGGAAAATGTTGAAAAATAAAATCTCTCCAAATGTGATGAAATTTTCTCTAAATGTGTATACATGGATTTTACACATTATTACGATTTTGTAAGCAATTCTGATCAGTCGTTTTGAAGAAAAAAAATAAAATGGCTGATA
>OZ023332.1:18924112-19011612 GCA_964007535.1 Brachyptera risi | reverse complement strand
AAAACAACTAAGAACCAACAACCACACACACACATACACACATGTGTATAAAGCTGTTCATACAAGGAAAACTTAGACAGTGGATTATTTAAAGAGCCTCGAGGTATATATGGAAATATCAAAACTATAACTCTTCCTCAAACGTTCAACGTATATGAAGCGATTGTAGACCTACTCAATTAGCAGTATTTTCCAACGAAAATAAAAATCCTACTCTTGAAATTTGAATGCAATACATTTTGAAATGAATACACAGTTCTATTCTAGTGGGCTGTATATTCTCTAATCTATTGACATGATTGGCCCCACGTATTCAACCGTTATCATTACCTGATGAACAAGGATAGTATACATAAATCAGTATCAAGTGGATTTTCAGACGAAGAAGGACATTATTAAAATATTACTGTGAAGTTGTATTTATATGTTCCAATTTGTATTGTATCTCTTTTATAGTTATTTTGTATAGGCCTACTTGTAGTTTTAGTTAACGTATTTCAAAACTTGTATGGCCTTAATTAACCTTACACATAAGTGGGTAATTGTAAATTCATGTATTTTCTATGAAAACGTTCCTTGAATTGAATTGAATTGTTGTAAACAAGTGAATACAGACAATAAAATCCCTGACCATCAGTATTAAAAGACGGTGACAATGAATATAAAAAATGGTAGGATCACACAGTGATAGAATATAACATAATTAGGTGAACTGAATGAAATTGAATATGATTCAAATAATTGCTGATTTCTGCACATAAATCAACAGAGCTTGAATTGCCAACATGGGAGCTAGCAGCTCTAACTGGTAGTTTAAAGTTGGCATCACCATGGTTACCCATGCTATTTGTTTTCACCAATTCTCAGATAAAAGTTAACTTGACTTGGTAATACCGGGTCCAACTCCAATAATAATGACCGATGAAAAATATAGGAAAATACTATAAATAAACTATCGGCAGTTCTTGGGATAAGCTAACAAATATAAATTTAAAAAATAATGTATTAACAAACAAATTATCGCAATGTTCCTTAATATCTTGGTCGTTCTTTTTGAAATTTAGGGATGGTGCCTCGCACTCTTCTCAACAGCCCAATGACCTCGATGGTCAGGTCATATTTTGTCTTTGACGTATAGTCAACAGTAGGTTCTTATAGCAGTGGCGGCCCGAGGTGGCCCAAGTACGCGGGGCCTGAAATGTTAGACACCCACCACCTATATTATACCCACTGAGCCCGGGCTACGAGCTACGGTCATAGTTTCAAATACGGTATATTTTGTCTCTGTTATATTCAATTGACAATAAATCATAATTGCATAAAAAATAGACTTCCATGGGATTTTCGTATTGAAGAGAACACTAATAAGGGTGTGATTAGGCAACATCAGCCTCGTAGGGAATTTTCTTTAGAAAACATGATATTTCAAGCTTTTTACGTTTTTTTTTTCCTACTCAAGGTATGCTATAAAGCAGTACAGCTTTGCTCATTTTATTAACTATTCCAAACAGGAGCGCCGCAGGGAATTATATGGTATTTCAAGTGATTGTTTTATATATAAGCGCATTTCGAAAAATGCATTAGGCCTATTTCATTTCCGTTGTATGCCGAAGCTTTCCCACTCTGTTACTCACTTTTAATCAGATTCTATAAAGCAGTTCTACCTCCTCTAGCCATGCTACTTTATATCGACTCTGCTTTTAATGGAATGAGCCCTGCAGAGAGTTTCTTATTAATGTGGCATTCAGAGTAGACCTATATTTTAGTGCCGGTAATTCTGAGAATGTGTTTTCATATTTTTGGGTATGCTGCAGCTTTGTCCATTCATAGCTCCTCTCAAACAGGAGACTTTTCTGAAAAAAAAACCATTATAATGGTTGGGATGTGTAGCTTTTTTCCGAAACCGGAGTTTTCCATTCATGGTATAAATACTCTAGGGTTACCCACACTTTACCCACTTCAAGCAAGGGCTCTCAGGACATTTTTCTGAAAATATAGTATAATAATTGTTGTTTGATTTATTTTTGATAATTTGGCCATTTAATTTTCTGTAGGCTGAAGCTTTGTCTACCATCTACTGCAAATAGAAGGAGGGTCTTTGAAAATGGTGTATTTGAAGTGTTTATTAGAGTTATTTCGAAAATGAAATTTTTGTTTGTAGGATATACTGAGCCTTTACCTGATGATTGGAAGGAATGGAAGGTTTTTGAGAGTACACTATTGCAAGCATTTTTTCTTGGCACATTTTGATGTGTTCTTTTTTATGGGGGGGGGGGGGGGTATGCAGAAATTATACCTCTTACATACTCTTAACCTACTTCAGAATTTAATTGAGAAGCAATAATGAACAAATTCAACTTCTCATGTAACCTTAGCGAATCACCATGCACTTGAATAATATCATACTCACCAGAGATTATTTACCACTCGGGAACGATCAACTAGTTTCACGTAATTGTTCTATTTTCCTCATAAAACCACCAACATCCGTATAAGACATGGACAATCCGGACATCCACCTCAACAGGATGAGTATAAATAAATGCTTGGTGGTTTCGTTCCCAATCTCAATTATGAGAAGGTAAAATAAATGTCCTTCCCACTGCAAGTATTTTTTTATATTACTCTTGATACTCAATTTTTGTATTACAGAAAAGTTTTTTAAAATAATGTCTCCATTATATTTTTTTCATATTTAATTCTCTTATTTTTAAAAAATAATGCATTGTTTTTATGAATTTTGTTACACTGTGTCCGTGTGGCAACCGTTTTGACGGCAGTGTTTTTTTGTAATAAACTTATCTCTCTTGAAGTTTGAGTCTATTATCGATCGATAAATTCGCATTCGTTTTCAGCTTGAATGCAAACTTCAACGGCATACATATTGTTGGTAATGCATTACAATCCACGATATAACTCACAAGATAATGTCTAGTCAGGTATATGGATCTCTAACTAACCAGACACCAATCCCACCCTTTTCGCGGCCGGGCCGTGGCCCCGAATTTGTATTTGCGGGCCGCCACTGGCTCGTAGTGATTCTGTTTTTTTTTATATTGAGTTTTAACGACGCACTGTAATGATGACTAAGATCTATTGGCGTCGGATGAATGATTAATGAGATGTTGGGATGATGAGATGAAGGTTTTTATGGGTAATGGGAAGGATAGTGGGAAGAAAGCGGTCGTGGCCTATATTGCGAGAACCATCCCGGCATTAGCCTAGACTACAGAGGTAAACCACGAAAAGCCCCCTGTAAAGATGGACGGTAGCGGGGATCGAACCGGGTCCGACATGCCTACTACCTCCCGGGTCACTTGGAGCAAGTGCGTTAACCACTCAGCTACCTGTGCCGGTGTGATTCTGTTTTCCCTGTTCACCACTGCAGGCCGTTGACTGGATTTTCGTAGTGGATTATAATAGACTATATTAGGATCTCCCTAACTTTTTGTTACTGTTGTTATAATGTAGTCTCGTTGTTCCTATATTATTTAATTTAGCATATTTGACTTGTTTCGATCATCTCTTAATTAACCTATTAAAACGATAACCTAACCTAACCTAACCTAACCTAACCTAACCTAACCTAACCTAACCTAACCTAACCTAACCTAACCTAACCTAACCCAACCTAACCTAACCTAACCATTGTTGAATGAATGAGGCTATATTTTTTGTTTGTTTGTAAGATTGCCCTTGTGGTGCCTCATCCAAACTACTATAACGTCTTTCGTCTCAATTATGAAACCATGACATCAACCATAAATTGTATAATAAGGTCTTTGATTGACTTTGTGCCAAGCTTACAATGTTGATCAATTAGGATGGAAAAATTATTCAAGTGGTGTTGGTGGAAAGTTTGGGAATGATTATTTTTTTATCCTCTGACCTGTGAAACATGAAATAATCGTAATTATATTCAGTGATTTTTGGGGGTACACACACTCTTGCACGTGACGGGAAGAGGAGAGATGAAGAAGGAAGGGGGAGGGGGGGGTTGCTTGTAATATCAACGTATGTCAATAGATTAGCCAACAATTGAAAAGAATGAAAATACATTAATCCTGATGAAATTCCTGACAACAATTTACCAAAAATTGTGAATGCTTATGCACCGCACATTCGCAAGAGTATATATATATATATATATATATATATATATATATATATATATATATATATATATATATATATATATATATATATATATATATATATATATATATATATATTCGATACGTATACAAATAGCGAGTTTATAGATACAGAAGAGATAATCTTTATTAATACTGGTTTTAACGAGGCACTGTATTGCTGACTTGAATCTATTGATGTCGGTGAATAATGAATGAGATGATGAGATGATATGGGAGGTTAATTTATTGGGTACTTTTAGTAGTTGAAAGGGGTCGAGCGTGGGCTGCTATCGAGCGTGGCTGTTAAAAAGAACTACACCAGTTTTCAAACAAAAGATGCAAATCACGAAAAACTCTTGTTAGGGTGGTCGATCATGGCGAGATTCGAACCCCGGTCTCCTGAATGACTCCCGAAACACTTATAGTCCACCCGTCTCAGTGAAGAGATTATTGTACGAGGGAAGTAGGCCTACAACAGACAGTATTGATGTATCAAATCTTCATCCTCACTCTCAATTGATGGCTCAAGAAGATGGAACGAGCTTCCAATGTTATTGAAGCCAGTCAAATCCTCAGGACTTCAAATCATCATATAAGAAACTTTTGACGAAGCAAAATTCAGAGATAATTTCAAAAAATAATTCATAATTATTCAGTTCTGTTAAGTATTCCTTTTTTTTTTTTAATAACATCGAAACTTGATACAAAATCATTGTTCCCCAATTAAGGCTGTTTCCTGTTTTATTCCCCTTTTCAATCTTGAGATTATAGTTCATTTTATTCACTTTTCCTTCCTATCCTAGATATAAGGTTAGGTGGAAGAGCAGATACTCATATCTGAACCTCGCCGGTTCTATTTTTGTTGAATTATTGTTTTGTTATTAAATTCTAATGTAAATTGTAATTTCTGTGATTTTATGTAACCTAATGTGCACAAAAATAAGTAAAGTTTCTTAATAATAAATGATAATAAATACACATGCTACACCAAAAATTGTCTGCTGCTTGCCTCTATAGATAATCATTTGTATTACGAGAACATGACATCAAGTAATTCTTACTCAATTAAGACTCTAGATGACAAGGTAGGATCGTTCTGATGGGACACCACAAGGGTGATCTTACCACCCCATGGGAAAAAATAAATCCAATGTACTTGTTATAAGGTTATGGTTATTGAGCAATTCAAACAATCATGTTGGGATGAAGAAATAGTCGAAATCTCTGCATGAAAGAGCTGGATTTACGAATGAGTCAAGTAGTAATCCTCTAACCATTAGTTAAGGTACGAAAATATATGTGTAACCAAGGGTGACGACAAGTTAAACCGCTAACTATTGCTTAGGCCCGGTTTTACCAATCTCAGTTAGGGTGCTAATCCACTAACTATTGATTAAAGGTACGAAAATAACATATGTAACCAATGGTGATAACAAGTTAATCCACTAACTATTGCTTAATCCAGTTTCGTAAAACCGGGAGTTAATCCACTAACAATCGGTTGATAAAACCGGCTCCAAGTAATAATACTACTGGTCCTTTTTTTTTCATTTATATATTTATTTATCAATTTGAGACACGTATATAACAGTTCACATAAATCTCCACAAAGCCTGTAACACAAGCTTATCTGAAGAATTAAATAACTATGAGTCTTGCATTTGCATGAAATGAAACATAATTTCAGAAGTCTATAGTATACAGTTGGTGCAGAAATCATAGAATCAAGAATTATACAAATATAATGAAATAAAAAGGCAATTTGATGGACTTTGACATTCAATTCAATTTAAAGCTTAGCAAGTATTTTTATTATTTTTATATTCATTTGAATTAGTTTCGTACAATGTTGTATAGTGCTTCACGCTCATAAAATAACCACAAAGCCTGAAACAGGCTTGTCTGCGGTGTACACAAATTACAAAGTATATGTTTAATGAAGTAAATACTAATAATGCTGAAAATACTAATAGTAATACATATAACATATACGTTACACACAAAAGTAATACATATAGGCTACATATAACATTGCACACAAACTATTCGAATAAAAAAAAAAGATAATAGTAATTTCAATTTTTGTTCTCCACATTATTTCATAGTTTCATTTCATTATAATTTATTTATTTGATTTTTTTTCCTCCATTTTCTGTTTCCTTTGATGTCTTTATTAGATAAAAAAAAATCTTGATATCTCGGTATCATGGTTTTAGTCTCAATATTTTGCCGATAGTAAAAAAAATCTTGGCAGGAAGGTCTAACCACCAAATAACAACTACACAGAGAGTCACCTTGTATAAGCCTTATTTGGGCCCCCGCATACCCCCAAGCAAGCGTTTGGGTTGGCTCAGTTCACTGGACTCTTGTCATGTATACACAGTGCAGGTGGTTAGTGGTTGAATTGGTGGTGGACCTGCGCGCTGGATGACTCGTGTTCGATACCCGGTCACACCTCGAGAAGTACTAGCGTCGCGTGTGGGGTATTAACTCATTGAACAATTGATATTATACGAGCTGATGTGTTTATTATATGTGTTGAGATGAATGTTCAGTTGTGTAGAGATGAATCAAATTGGAGGAAAAAGCTGTTTTTGTGACTATATCTGGTGGAAAAGCGGGTGAGAAATAATATTTTCCTAATAATTGATCTACAAATATGTGAAATACGAATATAGTGGTTATGACTATGTTTTTCAATAACTCATTAAAGAGTTATGCTAATTAATTGGCTGATTGATCAATAAAATATAGCACAGTATAATTGAAGTGTACCCAAGGTAAAACAAAAAGTTACTGTTGATCAACTTTCAACGAACTATTAAAATACCAAGTCCAAGATGTAGTGGAGATGGGTTGTTGTGTACTTTAATACAAGATCATTTCATTATCAAAATAATGAAAAAATAAATAGGTTGACGAAATTTGTTCAATATATAAGATCTGAATTAAAGAATGGATTGAAAAAATTCGAAGTGTTTTATTCAAATTTGCTTATCTACACATTTGGCGATGAGTGTTGCTGAAGTTGGTTAAGTTCTAGATATTTACCAAGAACTCGTGAATTTCACATTTTGATTTCTGCAGATTTTTTGTGAACTCAATTTTTTTTTTTAAATGCATTCTTCAACGTACACATAACATTTTGAACACTGCTTATTTCATTGGCCGGGTGATCATATTTTCTTATCCATGTATACACTTGCGGTCACATAAAATGGTTTATATTCGTAAATCAAATCTGTAATTCAAATGAAATCTACGCGCAATGAACCGATATTATTTTTACAGACTTTGCGTGGAGTGCTTATGCACATTGTCCTTTGCTATAGTTTCAGTGCGAATAAAGTCAGTAGATTTCTTCAGGATGTTCAAGATTTCAGGATGTTGGATTCTATAGCTCGATGGACCACTCTATATATGACCGCAAGTGTAGAAATACAATAACCAAGTAAAAAATATGTTAAACTAGAAAAACGCGTCATGTGTTTCCGCGTTGATGGATACATATATGATAATTGATCTACTAGCTCACAATTTTTTGTAAGCTAGAAAATATCAGCATATATCTTCGGTTGGTTGTATCCATTTTTAGATTGAGATTCAAACAATATTATGTCACTGCCCTCCTGTTTCATCAATAACTCATTCTATAATTAATTAATTTCTTCAATAATGAATTGAAGGCATTGTTTTAATCGATCTTAATTAATTGGTAACACATCTTGTTGCTTAGATTTAATATTCGTATCTTGATAGCTTTGAGCGATGTAAAACATTACATTATATATTTTGTTACACCAAAACGGCTGATACAATTTGAGTGAAAGTTCGGAATAATGTGTATCATTATCATATTGAGATTCTATGAGAATTCGAGTTCTTTCGTAGGGAATATTTTTTCACAAATTTTCTACTCAGTGTCATTCTTTTTTTTTACTTTGAAATTAGTTTTATCAGATGTGGTGAAATAGATTGCGTCTCAAAACTATACAGTAGCGAATTAGATAAAGATACTTGTGTACGCCAAGTTTCAACTGAATTTGTGTTTTCGTTTATCCTGTGGAGCGCGAACAAAAAAAAAAAAAAAAAAACTTTTTTTCGAATAGGCCTACGGTGAAATTGAGTTTTCGCTTCGCTCATCCGATTGAATGTTTAATTTGTTCATTAATTCAAATTGGATGGCCATTTCTTAAACCGTATAATCATTTGAGATTTTGAAAATATATATGTTTTTAAATAGAAATTTGAATTCACATCTATTGTTCTCGAACGCAGTCACGAAAATGATGTAAGAGTTAATTTAGTTTACCGTCCTTCGGTGGTCAATGATAGATGAAAAGTATTTATACAATGCGTTCCGGCCACAATAGGCTTCTGTCAAGTGACGTCACTCATTGTTAAAAGAATCAGACAACAATATCCACCAGCTGATATTAACCATTCACAATGATCGACAACTCACCAGTTCGCTGTGTTGCTATGGTAACGATTGTTTGTCATTTTCTACGTGACAGAAGCCTAAAACAACAATCCATGTACAAAGATAAGCAATTCCCATGATAATTTTTTCTCCGATTGGCGCGCAGTTGCCTCCTTATATCTCTGTGACATACTGCATGATCTCATCCAGTAGTTCTCTAGTGCAATTGTTGAGTAGAGTATTGCTGTTGTCGCTTCACTATCCTCCACACGGATATAACCATCATCAGACATAACCCTCATATAACCGTCATCAGTCATATAACCGTCATATAACCGTCATCAGTCATATAACCGTCACCACAATCAATCGATTTCCGAATGATTTCAGTTCTGTTAATAACTTCCTAACGGTATAGAACTAGAAGTAATTAAAATTGCATTACCCACTAAAGCACAGTTCTTTTAAATACAGTACCTATACCAGATGGCATACGTAGGCCTATAAGAACTATTAAAATCATATCGTATGATTTGTAGAGATAAAAATCACAATTGAACTGCAAATTTAAACTCGACTGAAAATTTAGGCACCATTTAAAAATGACATTCAGCTGAACTGCTAGAGCGACCATAAGACCATAATTATCACCATAAGAGCCTATAGGAGAGTCAATCGAGCAGGAGTGAAAAATAAACAACTATTCAACCTGATTTACTGTACCGTACCTGTATTTGGATGAGCGAAGCGAAGACTAAATTACACCATACCCGAAAAAAGTGCCTTTTTTTGTTTGTTCGCGCTTCACTGGTCAAACGAAAATTCAAAATCGGTTGAAACTTGGCATACACAAGTGTCCTTATCTAACTCGATACTGTATAGTTTTGAGGCGTAATCGGTTGAACCATTTCTGAGACACATCATTTCAAAATTTTCAAAAATCTCATTAACAAAAAATCTTTTGAGATTCAAAAATCTTAAATTTCAATAACCCAGAGGAAAAAATTCGTCAAAAATATTTCCTTCGAGAGAATTCAAATTCCCATGGAATTTCAATATTGTAATTGTATAGCCTATTCCGAACTTTCAATACAATCAGATCAGCCGTTTTGATGTAAAAAAATATATAATCCAATTTTTTTAAATCGCTCAAAGCTACCAATTGAATCCAAGCAACAGGTGTCACTATCAATTGAACACAATTAAAATAAAGCCTTCTTTATCATTATTATAGAAATTGATTCAGAAATATGATGGCAGTGACATAATTGTTTGGATCTCAAGGTGCACATATATATATATATATATATATATATATATATATATATATATATATATATATATATATATATATTTATATATATATATATATATATATAAATAACCAATTCAAAGATAAAAGTTGATATAAGTAGCTCATCCATCAACGCGGAAACACATAACGCGTTTGCCTAATATTATTAACTTGACATGTGAATATTAATATTGAAATCTGTCACCGGAAGGTAGCCCCTTCCTACGCAGACCGAATAAATGAGATTGATTGATAGGCGATATGATAGTTGAATAATTAGGACTGAGTTATAATTATTCAACTCACATAGCATATTTTTTAATCGTACAGAGCTAAAAAGTGTGTTTTGTAGCCATATACAATCGAAAAATATTCGGTAAGAGTTGATTATTCTTGACTGAAACCATCTATTTCTCTATATTGGGTTTAACGACGCACTATAATGATAACTAAGATCTATTAGCGTCCTAAAACCATCTCGAAGGTGGTAAAATTACTGTGTTTCCTCCGTATTAGAATATTTTGATATCTCATACCGTTCGAAAGTCATCAAGAAAAACTAATATTTCTCTAAATCGAGTCCCATGCACTCTTATAGTTTGTCGGATATGGATTGTACTTGCTTATCAACACCTCTGAATGCGACGACGGATGTGTGACGGCCAGGCTTGCATTTCATACACTTTCTCGCACGAACGAAACATTAAATATGGAAGCATTCGATTTGACATTGAATCTAAAATGAGAGTTCTAGAGCTCACATCCTGATGTGTTCTACACATCCTTATAACACAGAGTTATATAATTATAACGTATAATAAATTAATAATAATAATGGTTATTTGTATGATTTTATATATCAAGACTAGTTCAACCATTACAAATAAACTATGTGTGATACCGTAATTTTGTCTGAGTTGAACAATTTATTCATCTATTTATATTGGGTTCAACGACGCACTGTACTTATAACTACGATCTATCGGCGTTGGTGAATAATATATGAAATGGGAGTTGATGAGATGAAAGGTTATTTTATTAAGTGTTTTTGGATGGGAAGGAGTCGGTCGTGGCCTGTTGTTAAGTACCAAAAAAGGACCTGAATGACAGAGGGAAACTACGAAAAACCCCTGTCAAGATGGTCGACCATGGCGGGAATCGAACCCCGCTCTCCTGAATGACGGTTCAGTGTGCTACCACTCGGCCACGCGTCTCAGTGAGTTGACCATTATTTATTAGATCATTATTTATTGAAACCCGCAGAGCTAAAATAGGCCTACCCATTCTGGTACCTGATTGAAGACTCGCAGTCTCCGCCCCCATGACGTCAGAAATCATACCGTCTAATCAACAGTGCTGATAGAACTGTAATCAAATTCAAATATCCAATCGGGGTATCTTGAAATGACTACAAATTAAATGATCCAACTGACTGACTGGTGAAGCCACGCCCATTTCGAGTCGTCAATTGAAAAAGCTTGAACTGAGTGTCGGATAATGGTTGTTTTTTGACGGTTACCATGGTCACCGAGCTTTATAGGATTATACCCAAATTTAAGCAAACATCACTACCCTGAAACTAGATTTTAGTGAATAATGACGATATTCATTTCCCCAATTTTAGATAAAACTAGAAATCTTCATCTCAATTTCGGGAATTAAAATTAGCTCACTTGTCCTCCAGGACCCCCTTTATCTGAGTCGTGACGTAGACATCACTCGTTCTGTAACGTCTGTTCATGTTTCCATACAGAATCGGTAATATCTACGTCATGACTCGCGGTCTCAGGAGGACAACAAAATTAATTACAATGTCTCAAATTGAGATGAAGATTTGTAGTTTTCTACTGGAGTGGTAAGAACGCGCTCGTGGTGCCTCGTTCAAATGATCCTATTTTTCATCCATTGCATTAATTGGGGAACAATGATTTTGTATCAAATTTTGATATTATTAAAAAAAAAGTTTTCTCAAAAATTGGGAAAATAAATAACGTCAGTATTTGTTCAAATCCAGTCTCAGGGTTGTGATGTCCTTTAAAATTCACCACCTTCTGGATATATATATATATATATATATATATATATATATATATATATATATATATATATATATATATATATATATATATATATATATATATATTAATAACATTGAAACTTAATACACAATCATTGTTCCTCAATTAAGGCTATGGATGAAAGGTAGGATCGATTGGACGGGGCACCACAAGGGCAATCTTACCACCCCATTTCAATTATTTAAAACCAATGAACTTCAACACCATGACTGATGCCCAAAAGTTCCCAATATTCTCATAATGTGAGTCAGAACGGAGAAGGATATTGCTTACTCCACATACCTGCTATATTATACCTCTTGGACTCTTTAGACAGGCTTTAGCTTGTAGGTAATGAAAAATAAAAAAATACCAGCATTCACTACCATATTAGAATTCGTATGGTTTTGATTTGAAAATTACTCCCTGACTAATGATATTTCAATGGACTTGTAATATTGTCGAAGGTTTAATGCATGTAGGGAAGAGGTGAACCTTGTTGGAGGTTATTCTTTTATTGAGAAGTTGAGAACGCAGACCCCGAGCAAATTGTAAATAGATCTAATAAGAAAAAAAATGATCTCAAAAATATGGTAATGTATTAACAGTTTGTTGGGGGTATTCTTTTGATGATAAAGAGAGATGTATTCTCGTGATATGTTTTATTAACTAGTATCGAGAGAGAGAGAGAGAGAGAGAGAGAGAGAGAGAGAGAAAGAAATAATAATTCACAATGGGCAGTGAACAAATCGCCTTCAGCAAGAATATTATAAATATTATGCTAATGCATTCGTGCGAAGATGTTATATGAATATGATGATAGTGTGTTTTCCTGGTCGGGTCAACGTGCAGGTATCGCTAAAACTGAGCGAATGAATTTGCTACACTTAAAAAACTACCAACCAACACCCCCATAGGCCCATAGGCCCTACACATGACTCCATATCAGAATATATATAAAACACTCATGCACGAAATAGTCTACGATCTTATCTTGTGCAAATCTTCTCACATATTCTCTATATAATCATATCTTCAACAATTCTAAAAACAACTTCAAATCCAATTTTGATTTATTTTTGTCATATATTGTCACCACTTTCATTATTTTTACATAAGTTCTTTGATTTTATTGACATATAATATTTCTATTAATTTTCACTTTATTTCTAATTTTTTTTTTTGTAATTCTTATTCCAAATTCATAGTAAGCTGGACCCTAATGGTCATTTATCGTTGATTAACAGCCATAATAAATGGATGATCGATTTTTATCATGCATTTTATCATGAGTTTGTATCATGATCATGGAGCTGATCTGTTTTAATGGAAGATCCTCTTTTCAGTCTGCTGAGATGATAGGAAGGAAACGGTCGTAGCCTAAGCTAATATTATAAAAAATCATCCCAGTATTTACTTTAATGACTGAGGGAAACGACGTAAAACCCGAGAGTAGCTGGAATATCTATTTACAAAGCCTTGCCTATAGTGAACTATAAAAGAGTGACTTGATTGTATGAGCTTCTATAGCTAATCGATTTCTCATGTATCTCGCTTTTTATATAACTTGGCCGAATGGAAAGAGTAAGTGAAATGACGACTTCACAGCATCAAGTGATAAAATAGTTGTTCATCTGATAGTTATTCATATATGTATATGAAAAAGAAGGCCGTGGATTCTAGTAGAATTTCGCTCCTTGACATTTATCCTCATACTTTTACTTATAATTTGAGTATTAGGGCGATTCAGCCGTCAAGTTTCATATTCACTGGAAGGTGAACATATTTTCTTCGTGTGTATAGATAAGGACAGTTTTACATATTCAATAGACCACAGCAAAAACTAACTGCGCATGCGCGAGTATATTTGCTACTTGAGGAATGTATGTGTGACAGGAGCGCGCGAAAGCCATTACAGTGTGTTATTAGGTGGCTGGTATTCGAAAGTTTATTTATTTAATAATTAGTATGAGTAATGCCAGAAGTAACAGGTCTTATGGGACGGTTTGTTGTGTTCCTGACTGCAAAAACAACACAAAATTCAACCGTAATGTGTCATGGCATCTATTTCCCAAAGATGTGCACCATACACTAGGATATAGAAAGATAAGCTAATTAAGCTAATGGGTTCATACCCCATTTATAGAAGTTATAATCTTCTTTTTTCTAATGCTTAACAATCCAACCAAATATTTATTCTTCATAACTTTGATAAGAGGAACTTTAATTTTAGTTTATTTAACTTAAAGCCTTAAATTGAATTAAAAATCAAGGAACAAATACTAATGAATAAACCCCTACGAACCAGACACCCCTTATTTAAAATTGCCAATAGAGCCCAATTCAGTTTGTTTTGAAAATTTTTAATTTTTTTCCAGTGATGAAGTGCTTAGCCTAAAAATAAAGTACATAATATAAGAACTTTCTGATTCAAAATCAGTTCTAATAGGCCTAGGCCTATTCGTTCTAAACAATAATTATGAGTAAATACATTTAATGGAATTGCTGCTTACATTGTGTGTGGGCCTATACAGGTTTGTATATGGTATAGGCCTACCTAAGGCTCTTCAACTGAGGCACGCACCTGGAAAAGGTTTAAATCATTATCAATTCCCATACTGGTACTTCAATATCAACATTGATTAGCATTATATTGATAGAGGCATGTGGACATCATTTATTTACATGGTGGTTGTTCTCCTTGTGTTGTTAAACACTGTTTCAGCTTCGAAAATGAAGGCTCCTATTATTGTTATTAATATTATCCTTATTTTAATAGAAGGTATTAAAATACTAGTAGCCTTACCTTTACCTATCTTAAAACTCTTCCTCATAAGTCCAGTCATGTCATAGACTTACCATTTGGCGGCATTGAAAGTATTGAACTCGCGCCAATTCGTCACACCCTGGACCCATGAAGCAATGCGGCTGATTTTAGTTCGCTAGCTGGAGCGCTGATAGTTTTTGCTGTGGTCTATTGACTTAGAAATTCGTGTTTTTGTGATTAGTCATCATTTGGTTTCTGCTGGAAATTAACGATTTGTTTATATTTTTCTTCGTTGCTAAGGACAATTTCGGCAAATTTACATTTGTTCGTGTGCTTTCATGGTTATGTTGTCATTTATATATTGATTAATGACTAATTAATTAATATATTTATATATTAATGACGACATCACAGCATCAAGTGATAAAATAGTTGTTCATCTGATTGTTATTTATATATATATATATATATATATATATATATATATATATATATATATATATATATATATATATATATATATATATGTATATATTCATATGGTAAAATGTCACTTTTCAGAGATTTGCCCTTCCTTGAAACAACTGGTGGCTCTGAAAAGAGCCTGGGGTTTCGACGTTTCGGCTGAAAACGTTCAGCCATCTTCAAGAGTCGATGTAGGTATGGTAGCCGGCAATTGAGTGAATAACCATACCATACCTACATCGACTCTTGAAGATGGCTGAACGTTTTCAGCCGAAACGTCAAAACCCCTGCTGGCTCTTTTCAGTGCCGCACCAGTTGTTTCAAGGAAGGGGCAAATCTCCGAAAGGTGACATTTTATCATCATCCTCAAAGTCTATGCTACAACATATATTCATATATATATTATATATATGTGTGTTTGTGTGTGTGTGTGTGTGTGTGGATGTGTGATTGCTATTTAGTATTTACAATGTATGATACGAAAAATTGGCGAAACTGAACTAAATTAAACTCAAGTCGGGATGATTCCCATGAGGGGAATCGAATCCAGGTCTACTGAATGACGATTCAGCTTGATAACGACTGATCCACCCGTCTCAGTATCTGTGCAAATCATTCAGAGCCACCTTAACAGAAGGTTGTAATAAAAGGTGGGATAAACGTTTGGCTCTTAAATTGGGCGGAGTGCTTGTATCGTAATCATATTTCATATATCATATTTTATGATGTCAAAATCATAATTTTATGACAATGCTATATATTACGAATACATTTTTGGGGGGATTTTTGAATTTCTCCGTTATTTCACTGCTCATGCTAAAATTGCCAGAAAAGAAAAGTTACATCTTGACTTCCAATCCTGAAATTTCAAGATGTCTCAACTTTGAAATAATTCATCAGAGCGTCTAAAACCGTGGAGGGGGAGGGGGGGGAGGGGATCTGGTGATCTTTTTCACACGTTGTATACAAATTGGCATCAGAATTTATTTCAAATCGCATCAACTTGGAAGAAATTTAAGACCCATTCACTACAAGTATTTACACCATTTTTCAATTGGCAAACAGAAAAATATCAATCAAAACTGTATACTGGGAGTCACAACGCGCAATTGCGCAAATAAGCATTATTGAATTTATACAAATTAAAAGACGCAGTTTAGTTGACACAGACAAATGATATTGGCTATATTTTCTGGTATAGTCACATATAGTCATCAAACAACTTATCAGCAATCAAATCTTATGAACTAATGCCAAGATATTTATTGCGCTTCTCAATAAAAACCTGTATAGAGTGTATTTTGAATGTGTCTAGTATTTTTATAATAACTTTGACGTGACATATTCATTGTAGTGGATCTATTGTCAGAAAGAATAAAAAAATAAATGCGTGGATATAGGAATCAGCAATCTATCTAACATATCATCTTCAATCTAAGACACAATAGGATGCTCTATACCAAAAACATTATATTCGTTAAGGTAGAAAACTGAAATTGTTGATTGGTGGACAGTAATGATCGAGTCGCTCCTGTCGAGGTGGTGGGTATATCTATCACTTTACGGCCTCAACCTGCAAAAATTGACCAATTAAACAGTTGGGTGGCACTTGAAGCTTTCAAATCCCAAATGTGTCCCGTATAGCAATTAACTATACATGTTGAATTGTCTCAGTTCAAAGCGATTGGGTTGTTTTTTACTTCACTTGGTGGCGGGATTTACGTCTCTCATGTAACCAATCACTAAGACGAGTAGTTGAGTGACTATCACACTTAACCGCCATTCTGGAAACCGAAGTTCAATTCCCGCCATGGTCGATCACTCTGACTGAGTTTTTTTATGGATTCCCTCTGTCTTTCAGGTCAATACTGGAATGCTTCCTTAACAACAGAACATCACCGACTCCTTCTCATTATCCAAAAACACCTGATAAAATAACCTTCTATCTCATCATCCCACCATCTAATATATCATTCACCGACACCTAAAGATCTCAGTCATCAGTAGGCCTCTAGAGTGTGCCATCAAACCCAATATAAATGAATAAATACAAATTTGACTAATTGCAAACATTATTTCCATTCCAGATAAGTCTTCCCTTATTATCCAATGGCAAAAGGGATGCTACTCTTTCAGCAAGCGAAGCCATATGCACGACGTGCCACCGCCATCTTGTCTCTCGTCTTCGTCACTGTCTTCTATCTTCTCGGCACGATCAGTCCCCGCATCCAGTACTTCCATTATGTCGGCGACGAGAGAAACATCTCGTTTGTCGACGACACCGAAGACGGATTCTTGGTACGAAGTAGAGTGTGTCACATACCCGACGTCGAGCCACGTCACGAGTCTATTGTCAAGTACTTGAAACCGGCCGAACCAATCATATGCTCTCGTTTACCGCCGCTGACGTATACGGTGGCAGAAGATGGCCGCCAAGTATTGCGAGTGGATGTTGGGATCGTGCCGCAATACGTTCCGTCGCTTCAACGGCTGACTTGTTGTTATTCGGTCATTACGAGAATCAACGAACATGATAATAAGTAAGTATAATCAGCAATGCCCCCCTAAGTTGGGATGGTTTTATAAATTTAAAGAAATTCAAGATATTATAATTTGAATATAATAAAATATCAAACGCCCGGTTCCAACAAATCAGGTCGGGGGTGTTAATACCGTTCATCTACATAGGGCCTCTCAATTGATACTGGTTGGACAGATCCTGTCGTATCATCTTCCTCGTCTGCATCCTCTTCTTCACTTTCTTCCTCCATCTCCACTAATATTCGCCATGCTTTCCGTTCTTCCCACAATCTTTCCTATTCCACATCTTTCCATTACACCTCCTCTTCTCCTCATGCTTTCTCTTATCTGGTCCCTCCATCTTTCTCTTGATCTTCCAACTTGGTTTTAATAATTTCAATAAATCTCAAAATTCGCAATCATGTATATTTACGTATACGTAAAATGTAATCATCTTGATTTACTTGTATTCACGAGAGAAGAAGGTTGCCAAAAACAATGGATTCAATTATATTTTCTCATACAAACATGAGTTGATTATTCCGAGTTTTTCTATTGAAATCCGCAAAATAAACATCATACATTATATGTTTATGTTTTATGTTTGTGTATGCGTGTGTATGTTTTAACATTATATGTTTTTATTCAAATCGTGCATCACATAATGGATAACCCAATCAGATCGAGATTTTTTTTTGGTTATTTTTGTGAAGTCTAATACTATTTGGATGAACGATTGCGGAGACTTCCATCCTATACTCTTACGGAGCTTTGTCTGTGTGTGTGTGTGTGTATGTTTTTTTGTTTGTTTGTTTGTTTGTTTGTTTGTTTGTAAGCAATGCAAAGAGGTTGCACGGTTCGACTGATCAACATAAAACTTTCTCTGAACACGCGGACTTATTAAACTCAGAACTGTGTTGATTTTGGGCCAAATCGGTTGGACCATCACAAAGTTTCTAAAACCCCCATGAGATTATGCTGGGCGGGAAAATTTCCAGTATAAAATATCTTCAAAAAAATATAATTTTCACTGAATGTAAACTGAATGTATAGGCCTATATATAGCTGGTTAGATTTAAGTCTGGTCTGTTTGAGTTACCTGTACAAGTTAGGGTTTTGTTCGTCCAAACAGTATTCCCATGGGGATATTTTTTTCTCCCAACAAGTTGGGATTATTATTTCCGGGTATATTTTCACCGGTATATTTTTTCCGGGTATATTTTTTCATTGATTCAGAGCAGGCAGTCAATTGGAAACTTTATCACTCGTATAAAGAGTTTCTAAAGGTTTTGGTCCTATCCAGAAATATAACTCTTTAGTCTCTACTTCATTCCTCATGTACGATCTCTATTATCTAGATATAGTGAGTTTTTTTCGGTTTTTACTCAATATTTTATATACTTCGTTATTCTTACCAATTGAGTTATAGGAAATTACTGGAGGGTGGCAAGAAAAAAATAAAATCACCCTTTTTGACGTTGTATAAAATTATGAAGTGTGAATACAATTTTACACTGATATTTATTGTTACATGGTACATCCCACTTTTCTCAATCAGCATCACAACTAATCCGGATAACAATTCATGTATGAAGTACAATAAATTACGTAACGCAATTGTGGAATAGAGATATATCTGCTTCAAACCGGCAGAATAATTCTGCAAATGTTGTTGCTTCATGCCGGTACCGGTATCATCAACAAAGTCTGAGGAAAGAATCTACTATGTATGTATATCGTCAGTATATAGAGTTATCGATTGTGCCTGTGGCTATACGCCTATGATCAGGAATATTTACTCAATATTTGCATAATTATATAGGACTAGGAAAACGCTGTATTTGCGTTGTATAAGATGAGCGAGATATTTTAAAACGCATTTGCAGTCTTGAAATCATACAAATATTTGTATTACAAATATTTACGTTTGATAGCTTCGGAAGCAGTGTGTCTATTTATGGCACCTTGATTTTGAAGCTATCTAGCTTTTTTTTAAATCAAGACGAACCTCCATGGAACCTGTTGATTGTCATTCACAAACTTCGAATACATAATAATATAATTATATAATATTATAATATCATATAAAATCATCTGACCGACACAGTAGCTGAGTGGTTAGCTCACTTGCTTCGTGTGATCCGTGAGGTGAAGGGACATATTGGACCCGGTTCGATCCCCGCCACCGTCCATCTTTACAGGAGTTTCTCGTGGTTTCCCTCTGTAGTCTAGGCTAATGCCGGGATGGTTCCCACAATATAGGCCACGACCGCCTCCTTCCCACTATCCTTCCCACTACCCATAAAAACCTTCATCTCATCATCCCATCATCTCATTAATCATTCATCCGACGACAATAGATCTTAGTAATCATTACAGTGCGTCGTTTAAAACCCAATATAAAATCATCTGAAATATCATATGATTTATTTTCTCAGAAACGACTCATTTAAATTTCTTTAAACTTGGTAGAAACATGTTCTAGAACAATATCAACATCCTGTGAAAATTGCGTATACCGGTAATTGGATAGAATTGGAAAATTGAATATTCTGCTCGGAGCTAAAATATTTTCATGGGGATTTTTCTGATCATTTCGTAAATGACTGTCAAACTGATTAAAAACAAAACAATCCCAACTTATTCTGGTACGACACGAATGTCCTTGAAAAGTTTCATCAACATACAGCGTACAAATCACACACAAAAACAAACATGAAAAATGAAGCCCGATTTTGTTGGTATATATATACGGATATATCCGTATATATACGGATATATCCGTATATATCCGTATATATCCGAATATATACGGATATATCCGTATATATAAGGATATATACGGATATATACGTATATATACGGATATATACTTATATATACGGATATATATATGGATATATCCGTATATATACGGATATATCCGTATATATACGTATATATCCGTATATATCCGTATATATCCGTATATATACGTATATATCCGTATATATACGGATATATCCGTATATATACGTATATATCCGAATATATACGGATATATCCGTATATATCCGTATATATCCGTATATATACGTATATATCCGTATATATACAGATATATCCGTATATATACGTATATATCCGTATATATACGGATATATCCGTATATATACGGATATATCCATATACGGATATATACGTATATATACGGATATGTACGTATATATACGGATATATCCATATATATACGGATATCTACGTATATATACGGATGTATACGTATATATACCATATATATATATATATATATATATATATATATATATATATATATATATATATATATATATATATATATATATATCATATATATGTATATATATATATATATATATATATATATATATATATATATATATATATATATATATATAAATATATATATATATATATATATATATATATATATATATATATATATATATATATATATATATATATATATATATATATACCATATATACCATATATACCATATATACCGATATCCTATATATACCGCTACGGTTATCTGATAATTCATTTTCTCGAAAACGACCAATCCAAATTTCTTTCAACTCAGAAGAAACATGTGTTACAGATCAATATCAATATTCAGTGAAATTTTCTTTACAATTGGCTAAAATTGAAATTTCTCTCAATGCTATTCTTATAAGAATTTTCGAAAATTTTCAATATTTTTTTTCGGAAAATCAGTCGAGACGATTTTTCTCAAGAACAATTGTAACCTATGTGGTATGACACCATCCGAAGAGGTTTTGAGTTGATTGGTTATTTTTTTGTCTGTCCTGCACACCAGGTGCAAACAAACATAATGATGCTCGAATTGACGAATTTCTTTTCTATGCTCATTAAATGCCTTGAACCATTGGGAAAATATCAACAAAATCGATTTTCTTCTCAATTTGAATCGATAATGGCTCGAACAGCACACATTATCGATGACAAAAATGCAACAATAATGATATATCTGTTATAGAATAAAATCGTAATTTTTAAAATGTGTAGGTCTATAGAATTTTTCCAACTTTTCTGTTAAAATATTCAACAGGATGCTTTTTTTAAAAAACTCAATCGACATAAAATTAACTTGACCATAGTTGGAATATTCAAAACTCTGATTATTATATTAATTTCACTGTAATGTAGCACTTGTAGTTACTGATGTAGGCCTATAATAAGATATAACACCATTCCACCAATAAGATAACAACAACCGCCGGGCTTGGGGGAATTTCTGTTTGTGAAATTATAAAGTTTTAAGATATTGTTAATTTTACCAACATTCAAAAGTAACTTCATTAGTATGCCCACACATATGTTAACTCAATCAATCTAGCTCAATCTAACTCAATCTAACTCAATGACTCAATCAAAACAGTCAATTATTTTTATCTTAGAATCAGTATGGTAGTCAGGACTCAATCACATCACAGTCTTGATCAATTTAATTCAGAGATTCATATCCATAACACAAGAAGGAAAAAAGACGTCCACAATAAAACTGTTACTTTATATCCATATCAACCAACAGTCCAATGTTTTCGTCAGCACAACTTTATAACAATCTGCCACAATATGTTATAGAGACAGTAATTCAGCTACTATTTTTAAATTGAACGTGTGTAATTTCTAAAAATAAAAAAACGGTCAATTTCTATGATGTTAGAAGTTACCTAGGTTGACTATTGTAATCTCAACTATATTTGTAATCTTAACTAAATTTTGTACCCCACTTTTAATTAATTAAATTGTTCATTTTCTCATAGGTAAGGTTGGTTGTAAGAACAGTCATGTGACTTGAACCTTTCCCTTTTTGAATGTACCAACTCTTGTTATACACGATGAATAAAGACCCTCTATTATTATTATTATTATTATTCGTTTTTGATTCAATTCAATCGGAGTAAATTTTTTTGGAGTCTTAGAATATGAAGTATAGCCCTATATATATTCAGTTTATTAGTTGGAAAGAGTATAAGACATACAATATTCGTTGTCGGGTCAAAGGGGGCTTTTGGTTATAGAGGGAACCGATCCTTGTATGATTTACTTAGGCTTTTCTCATTTTCTAACTTTGAATTGTAAAGATTTTTTAACTATAAATGGTCGAGTGGGATGATTGAAATTTCGAGAATACGCAGGAAAATAACAACAAACATTCTGAAAAAAATATATTTAAAAAAATCGGAGATGTAAGAACAACAGTCCAATGAAGAACTTGTCTGACAAGTTTGATAAAAATCGGGTCAGCCATTAAAAAAATATATATATGTAAAATTGTATTTTTCAAATCAAATATCAATTTAATTGATCAACAAGTACAATTTATCAGAACTATGTAATAGAGGCATTGAGATCCTAGACTTATTATAGTTTCGAAACCAATATATCTCAACTATATATCATCAGTACACTTAAGTATATTTTTAATAAATACATAACATAAATCTAACATGTTGCAACGCACGCATACGCAGCATTTTTCTAGTAATCTACGTAGTACTTTGAGAATTACCTCTCGTGGAAGAGATGCAATGAATGGAGCATATATTTTAGTATAAGCTTGTAGACATGAATCAAGTATCTCATTTGCAAATTAATTATCAGTTCTTAAACTAGTCAGGTGACCATTTAATATTTAATATTCAAATATTCAACTATACACTAATTTCTGAGGATCGTCAGAAGTCTAATAATTTACTAAAGGCACTAATTTTTGTTTGGTAAGATGCTAATTGCAATATGCTGATTTGTTTTGTATTGGATTTTATTTCAAATTCATTATTATATTGAGTTTATGTGACGATTTGCCAAAAACATAATTCCCCCTCTCCTCCCAAGTCTCATATGTTCCAATTTGATCAATAGAGTACATTAATTACATCGGCAAATAAAAATATTTCATACTAGGCCTAACTACATGAATAAGATCGATTTTTATACCGGTATCAATTGTATACCCCTTCTATATTTTATTGAATTAATCCTAGCTTGAGTAATAATTAGTGACTGATAATGCTTCTTTAACATTCATTTATTCTCACTTCTCTTTTTATTTTCACATTCAGTCAATCTATCTTTTTGGTTATACGTATCACATTTGGTTTAACATGCTCTTTCACTCTTTCACAGCATAAGCAAGTGTGTCAACTTCAACAAGAAAGCGGTACTGGATCTGGCCCTTGAATTTCTTCTCGTGCAATGTTTTGACAAGAAGAACAAACGCAAGCCCGTTTACTCTAATATGCACGCTGTCGTCCAACTCAAACGCAACAAGTCCACAATTTCAAAGGAAGACAAATCTTCAGCGCCGGTCCCAACATCTTCCGACAACAATGTCTTCGAGAATATTCCCCCAGAAATCATTTCCCAAAAACCAAATGTTCTTCTTCTCGGCATTGACTCAATATCACGTCTCAACCTGATAAGAACGATGCCGAGAACAGTGGCTTATCTACAGGCAAATAAATGGCTGGAATTCCGTGGATACAATAAAGTTGGTGACAACACGTTACCTAATTTAATGGCCATTTTGTCGGGTCTTAATCGGGAACAATTAACTCATATTAAATGTTGGCCAGGAAAAGACGTGAACATCGATAATTGTCCATTCATTTGGAGTGACTTTAAGCAACGAGGATACGTTACGGCTTATGCTGAAGACGAATTCCAACTGTCTACGTTTAATTATAAGGCGCACGGATTCGACCGTCAGCCAACCGATTATTATTTCCGACCGTTCATGGTCACCGCGAGACAAAAACTACCCTACCAAACGAGAGACGGCCACACAATCTGTTTGGGACCGACACCGACAACAGAGCATTTCCTCAAGCTTTCCATGGATCTTGTCACTACAGTTAAGAACGCTCTATTTGCACTTATATGGTTGAATAATTTCAGTCATAACAATCACAATACTCCTGCTGCATTGGATGATCGGATACACCAGTTCATGCAGGAATTAAGTTCTACCGATGCTTTGAATAACACGATAATAGTGTTCTTGAGTGATCACGGAGCTCGGTTTGGTAAAATACGAGAGACTTTTGTCGGATGGTTGGAGGAACGATTGCCTTTTCTCTACATGCGGGTGCCAGATTGGTTCCAAGAGAAATACCCTGAAGCGTATCAGAACCTACAGGACAACGGGAATAAGTTGACTTCTCCATACGACGTCCACCTGACTCTGAAGGATATCCTCGATGGGAGTATCGGAAAGGCGTCCAATGGAAGTGAAGGATGTCCGACGTGCGAAAGTCTGTTCTCTCCGGTAAAGACAGACAGGCGGTGTGAAGATGCTGGCATTTCTTCGCATTGGTGCACCTGTGCAACGCAGACCCCAACGTCAACATCTGCAAGCACTGTCCTTAACGCGACCGAGTTTGCCGTTAGTGAAATAACTACGATGTTAGCAAAAGCAAACAATGATACCAAGTGTGCTGTATTAAAACTAAACTCAGTATTAAATGCAAGGGTTAAAGATGTGAATAGTAAGAAATCAAAGACTTATAAAGATTATGTGGTAGTATTTGATACTTTGCCCGGACTTGCACTTTTTGATGCGACAGTGCGTTATTGGCCAAAAGCTAAAGAACCCGATGCAATGTACAAAGTGATTGGATTAATAAGTAGAATCAACTCGTATGCAACGAATAGTAATTGTACAGATGATAAGGACTTGAAGCTTTACTGCCATTGTTTAAATTCATGACAGTAAGTGATATTATGGTATAGTTATTTATTCTCTTACTTATATTCTAGATTTGAATGTTTAGAAATACGATCAATATTCAAATATATTGATCAACAATTGAAAAATGGGCAAATTGACAAAACGAGTTGGTATAAGTTTTTATTAATCTTAGGCCCAGTTTTTACGAATTGATAGTTAGTGGATCAACTTGTTGGGGTTATCACCCTTAGTTACATATCTCATTTTCATAGCTCAACAGATAGTTATGGGATTGGTACAATTGATTAGGATTCATAACCTGGCTCTTATATTGATTATGAGTTTCAAATATCAATTTATACGGGTATATGTTATGTAAAAAGAAACCTATTATTCACAATATAATGTGTTGCTTCTTAGTTGTCTTCAAAGTCATTGGACCATAGATTACAGGACCTATTGCAGTCTTCTTAGAGGTTCTTCTGGTTCCTAGGTCTACTAGGCTAGATTGTAGATAAAGTGAATAATAAATCATTTTCTCCTAGTTGAATTAACAAAATTTTAAATTGGTTTGGATTTTCATATTTCAAAATGAGTATAAGTCGGTTTAATCCCCGTATAGTAGTTGCAAACAGTGAAAACAGTTATCAAAACGTTTGGTGGTAGCTAGGAAGTGTAGTACTGTTCTAAAACCTGAAGTATGGTAATAAAATGTTTTTACAATCCAAAGTGAGTAGGCCTATAATCTGATTTCCATTTTTACAATTTTTGCTATTTATTCAATTTACAACTTATTACAATTTTCAAGTACAAAGAAAAAGGAAGAAGATTTCAAGAAGAAGAAGAAAATCAAGATGGTGAAAAGATTCAAAATTTTCTCCCCACTGTGAATGTTTGAATTGTTTTATAAGCTTGGTATTACTACCCTAAGATTTATTGTTTGTTAAATGAGTCATCTTATGTTCAATAATTCTTTGGGGTGGTGAGATCGCCCTTGTTGTGCCCCGTTCAAACGATCCTATCTTTCAACCATTGCCTTAATTGGGGAACAATGAGTCTGTACGTATCAAGTTTCGATGTTATTTTTTTAAAACATTTTTGCTTATACTCGAGTATTTTAATTGAATTATTTTCATTCGTTAATCTTCATCATGTGTGAACTCGAAAGGCATAATTATATGCAGGATTGAATTTATTTTGTAATTCTATTTCACTGTAGATTAGATTGCTTCAAGCAGTCTTTACTTGTATAGGGTTAGTGTCATGTGGTTAGAAATATTTCTTCACCGAGCTTGTTCCAAATTATTAGTTCATTAACATGTCTCAATACGATGCAGTAAATTATTCATATTATTTAATCATAATTAAGCCTATAGTAGATTAATTGTTTTCAACTAAAACCTAAATTAAAACTCCATTTTGGAACCCACCAATTACTGAAGTAGCTCATAATATATTTGAGCAATGTCTTTTTCTCTCTACATTTTTCTATCATAGAATCTCTTTAAAATATAATACAATTCAAAGCTAATAATACCTATTATGAATAGATTATGATAATTCGACATCCTATCTCTGATGTTATACAGTGAAACTTCTATTGAGGCTCTACAAGTTAGATGGGGAGGGGGGCTAGATTAGATGTCGGTAAGTTCTCTTTCTTGAATAGGTACGGATTGGAATGGGCTCAGTAGAAGCATACTTAATGGTAGAAGTATACTTGAGGAGGATGAAATAGGGTTGAAGCTATTCCGTCAGAAGGTTAGGGAGGCGATAGGATAGGATTGATAGGGAACTTGCCACCACGCATTTATGTGCAACTGCAAGAGTTAATAATAATAATAATAATAACAAGTTTTCAAGGGACCAGGGAAAAAACAATTCATCCATCCAGGACAATCAATCCAGGGCAATTTAACACTGGGTATATAGGAGTATAGGGAAGGGGGAGGGATATCAAATAAATGATCGAAGCGCGAAAACAATGGATCCGGGAACGATGCGTCGAGGTTTCTCTGTAATACATCTTACAAATCACAAGTATGGCACCTATACTCAGCAGGACCTATGTACAGTAGTACAGTACATTTATCGGTACGTACAAAGTTTAATCTTAATGTATAGGACAGCCCCTAACGACCATACATAGGCCTGGGTACTACATAGTATACTGAAAAAACATTCCAAGTCTATCATTCCATTGAATTCACAAATATATTACCTAACCAATAATAAAATTCAGCTAATAAACTTTCGTCATATCAATAATAGTTTCAAACTGAACATTTTCAACAAGTCATTACATGAGTATGTATACCTACAAAATATTTTTCACCTGCACAAAAGACTATAAATATACAAATATTTATACAATGGTTCTAATCGAGTGTGATTCATGATTAGCTCAAAATCTACGTATCAACATAGGAATAAACTTGGATGAGTAAATAGTAAGCGAGATAGGTCATAGATGTGATTTTAAATTCAACGATCGAACTTCGTGTTGAGAGAAATAAATGTCCAATGCCCGAAAGTTCTCGCTCGTATTGGCGAGAGTGACCCCTTCAGACATGCTACGAGGTAAATGCCCGAAAGTCCGTTTTTCCACTAGTGTGTTGGCACAGCCGCAAGCACCTTCACAATTGCACAACAGCTCTGGTGACGAGCGGCTTAAATTACGCGATTCGTCGCACGTCTCGATATCGCTTCTCACCGAACCAGCATCGAAAGAATAACTCATTCTCTTCAATTCTTTACCGTGTCGTGGCGATCGTTGTAATCGCTCAATATCTATGATAGGTTCGCGAATAAACAAATCGTCAAGTAAGCTACCATTTGTTTGTGATTTGCTATTCGTTGATTCAGCTGACGAACGATTATTCTGTATTTCTTCCTCGGACGATTCCGACAATGGTTGTACAATCTCGTTCATTCTTACCAACGCCACTTGGTTTAGAATATTACACGTAGGTGAATGTAACGCATTCCCAACATTATTGCACTGTTGTGTCCCCGGGAGATTATCCTCCTCCGTTGAAGAATCTTCTTTGAAGAGCAGCCACGATTCCCTCGTCCTTGCACCTCTTCGACTGAGACGTGGCGGTGGTGTCGTGGAGCAACTAGGTTCCGGGGTCGGAGTCGGCGTGTAAGGAGGTGGGGGAGATTCGGGAAAGGGTGTAGTCTGACAACTCCTACTGATGACGGGTGATCCTTCCGACGGCTGCTGTTGAAAGATGGCAGCTGCTGACACCGTGAGATTCTTGTTCACTGCGGCTGGGCTCGATTGACTGCGCCGATTTGTACAGTGTTGACGTTTTCTTCGTCTGCGAGTGCTCTCCGTTGGCTTCAGAAATACATTTATTATCTCGTCATAATTGGGAGGTGCTTCGTATGAGGGAGGTTCATCTGGCACAGAATTGTTATTGTTGTGGGAACCATCTGTAAGGAAAGTTGATACAATGAGACTTGAAATAACAAACAACATCATTTTTTTTTATACTGGGTTTTAACTACGTACTATAGTGATGGCTACGATCTATTGGCGTTGGTGTATGATGAATGAGATGATGGGATGATGAGATGAAAGGTTATTTTATTAGGTGTTTTGGATGTTGGGAAGGAGTCGGTCGTGGTCTGTTGTTAAGAAACCATCCCAGTATCAACCTGAACGACAGAGGGAAACCACGAAAAACCCTGTCAAGATGGTCGACCATGGCGGGAATCGAACCCCGGTCTCCCGAATGACGGTTCAGTGTGTTATCACTCGGCCACGCGTCTCGGTATATATCATTGTTAATACATACTCGTCTGTAATACTATATAGGTACTTTATACTGTATTTTTCTCAGTGAAAAGTCATAATAATAATAATGATCATTTATTCACAGTATACATTGTGGTATGTTATGTTTCGTCATTACAGTATAATAAAAACATGTTATTTTACAGGATAAAATTTGTTTATATTATATGGTTTCCTATCTACAAGATAACGTTTCACATCACGCTTAAAACAATTTACATTTTCCATCATGCGTAGCTCTTTAGGTAATAACTTAAAACGTTTGACACCGTTAAAGTTCAGTCCAGTTTCGAATAGAACTGCAACACATAGCATAAAACATAGCAAGCTGCATTGGTCAAATGAACATTCTGGTAACTAAAATGCTCCATTTTGTTCAATTTGTCAATGGGTAGTTAGTTTTCTGATGGTCACCTAGTTTATGACCAACGAAACTTACGATTCACTGCAAACTTGATATTGATGCGCTTCCCAATGTACTGTATTTCTTCAAAGATTAAAATGATATTTTCTGTTTGTTTTAAGCGTATTGGGGAAGCTTCTACGGGATTTTAAAGAGGCAGGAGCCGGAGAAATACTGATAAATATCAGCATCGGGCAACGCTCGATGCAACGTTCTTGAACTTGTGTGACTGAACTTACCGAGTAGATCGCTTATTGTTTGAAGTTGGCTCTGTAGATGTCTCTGCTGGCGGGCTCGGGCTCCCATGTGATACAACAACACGACGAGTGCCGATATCAGCATAATCATACCTTGCGATGAGAACAAACACAAATATTCAGTCAGCAAAGTGATGGGGGTGAAGGGAAGAAGATTTTCCAACTGAGACTTGTTTCAGTATTTGTTTCAGTCTGGTTTTTATTTTGATAGAATCGTTTCACAAACTGTGACTGTGAGACAATAGACCAGCAAAGACAAAATCGTTGATAGCCCAATTGGAAATAAACGTTCGTTTGTGTGAATATATATATTTTTTGTTTTTGTTTTGCTATTTTCTGTTATTTTTTTATTATTTGATTGGTTATGCTACTGAAATACGAGATTCAAAATCAAATATTCAAGAATAGAACAGTATACTTTATGAAAAAATGAAAAATAATATAAAAAATCAGTCTACTACCTACTTGAGAGTAAAATGAGGAAGAAATCTCACAAACAAAAAAAGCATAAGAATAAGCCATGGGAAAACATGAAAAAATCTTCCATACAGTAATGTAGAAATATGTACAGTACCAAGTTTCAAGATATGTACGCCAGAAATGTCGAGCTACATTATTCATGATTCTCTTCTTACGCAACAAAACAACCTGAAATCTCGACTTTTTCCATTTAAATTAAGTTCAACGGCGCACTGTACTGATGACTACGATCTATTGGCGTCGGTAAATGATATATGAGATGATGGGATGATGAGATGGAATGTTATTTCATCAGATGTTCTTGGATAGTTGGGTGGGTCGGTCGTGGCCTGTTGTTAAGGAACCATCCCCGTGTTGACCTGAACGACAGAGGGAAACCACGAAACCCTTGTCAGGGTGGTCGACCACGTCAAGAATCAAACCCCGATCTCCTGAATAAGGGTTTTAATCAATACTTGGCGTGGCAACACTTACCTAAGCTACTCACAAGGAAAACAATTGTTGCAGTTTTCAGATCTGGATATCTTTCCATCTTCGGGAAGTAATAGTTCGGCGTGTTTGTGTACCATCGTTTATCTTGATGATTTGATTCCGAATCTAAACGATCAATGATTTGATTAAAACTAAAAACTAAATATTTGCACTTCAAAACGTAATGAAAATATTCATTCAAAAATTTGGCTAAATAGTTAAAACTTAAAACACATTCAAAGAGAGAACGTGAGAACACAATATTCTGGCAAGAGTATTTTGCCTTCATCAGAAGTCGAATGAAACAATTGAAAACTACAGTGGAACCTCTATGCATCGTTCCCGGATCTATCGTTTTCCTGGATGTATCATTCATTTTTTCTAGCCCCACTCCCATATAATCAATGTTAAATTTTCCTGGATGGATGGTTTTATTTTTCTGGTCCCTTGAAAATGATGGATCAAGGTTTCACTGTATTGAAATCCAGTCAACATACTGCCAAAACCAAGAACAAGGCAACTGAATCCAGTAATAAGTGCCTGTATGAAAGGAAAAACATATCTTGGCTTCATTCTCATTTTTAATGTTTTCACTTTTTGACCACATTTTCAATGGGATATTTTTATAATGTAAAGATATAATTTTTTCATTGCTACATACCTGGACCTTGCCAGAAAGTTTCATTTTTTCTTTGGTGGTGCTCAATGATGCCAACAACTAGGTTATAGAGGGTACGGGTGATACTGAAAAGATGAAGTAATAATACGTGGAAGGACGTTTACAAAAATCCTATGCCAATATCGGGACTCGAATCCACTCCCTTCTGGCTTCAAATTTCAAAGCAATAGGCCCCTACTCTGACTTTCTGAGCATAATGGATGACGTGATCCTTTTATTTGATTGAAACTATTGGTGAATGAAAGTGAACGAGTATGTAGGATTCGCAGGTTTTAAGTTACCTTCTAGACACGAGAGTGGCTCATCGCTGTTGTCACCGCAATGGTCAAAACCGTCACAGTTTAACTGGACGGGGATACATCGGTGGTTCTGGCAAAGAAAATCAGAGCCTGTGAAACAATCTGGAACAAAATATTGAGCTGAAGTTTCATTGTCATTTGACACGGTGTTCAACAGAAATAGTTTTTATTATTTTTCCTTAAAAAGCTAGAAATTTTCAAAAAGAATTTCAGATTATTCATAAAACTGCATTCAGATGAACCTAACAAAGAATAATAGTTTTTAGGAATGTTTCATTGAGAGCCCATCGTTGTCAGTCTTTTATCAGATGGCATATTTAAATTTGAGAAACTCAACAAAGATGAGGTAGCTACGTACCTGGGAGAGAGCATTTATGATCGTTAAAAACTCTGGGTATACAGTTGAATAAAATCAATAAAATTATTAAATAATCTATCATTATTATTAATTATGACCATTATTGATTCATGATTGGTAACTGAATCATTATGCTATCAATTTAATATTTGTTTATTTTTTCTGTTTCAATGAAACATATTTGTTAAAACACACAATAGGCCTACTGTTTCATTGTTAGCAATACCATTAAGATGGCTCACCTCTATAACTAAACGATGCGTAAGCAATAGCCAAACGAGAATGAGCACTGAATATTCCTCGTAAACTGATGTAATAACCCATGTCTGCGTTTATAACATGCTCTTTTTCTCGGTTGGATTGCGCCTGAGTCAAAGGATAACGTAACGTTTCGAAGACGACTTGTTCCGACGTGAGGCCGTGAAGAACTTGCAATTCAGTGCTGCCAGCCATGTCCGAGAATGATTCCACTTTCAAGTAAAGATGTGATTTCACGTGGAGATAGTTTTTAGGAGGTCGTATCAACCAAATACAGTCGTACGTTTGGACTCCGTGGTCGACCATGTTCATCATCGTGATCGCACCGCCAAAGTTTTCTACGTAGCCGCCACAATCTGAAATAAACGAGAAGTCGGTGTACTTAATTTGAGGGACACTTGTACAATCACTTGAAACCAACTAGTACATAATATAATATTATTACGTTTTTTGAGTGATATGAGTATAGGCCTATGTGTTTATATGTGTTTACTGAAAAGGCACGATAAACAGCTTGAAGTGATATTCTTGACCGTTGACCCTAACTTATTATTTGATGAGCGTAGCGAAGTCTCCATCCCACTCTTATAGAGCTTTGTCTGTGTGTGTTTTTTTTTTTTTTTTCTTTTGTTTGTTTTTTGTTTGTTTGTAAGCACTCCACAGGTCGCAAGGGTTGACTGATGAACATGAAACTTTTTTTGTACACGCAAACTCATCCAACTTAGAACTGTATAGTTTTTGGAATGAATCGGTCAGACCGATTTTGAGAAAAATCATCTCAAAGTTCCTAAAAACCCCATAAGATTTGGCTGGACGGAAAATGTTGAAAAATAAAATCTCTTAAAATGGAATGAAATTTTCTCTAAATGTGTATACATGGATTTTACACATTATCACGATTTTGTAAGCAATTCTGATCAGTCATTTTGAAGAAAAAAAATAAAATGACTGATAATATTCATAAAATATATCATAAAAATTATGACAGAATCAAGTTGCCGAGATTCACTGCTCTCTAGATTCAAGAGTTGACCAACAATGAAGTATTTTTTATATGCGTCAAGGTGTGTAGAACACCAGAGTCAATGAAGTGGCAAGAGTAGAACTTCTTTAACGACTTTTATAGCTTATTCAGATATCAAGGTGTTTAGAATACCAAAGTCGATAAAGTAGCAAGGGTAAAACTACTTCAAGGACTTTCATACCTTATTCAGATATCTCGCTCATCTTACAACGCATATTTCGCGTTTGACTAGTGATAAAGAAATAAACACAAAAATCTAACCTACCAGGACACATGCAAAGGACTGCATTCTGGTATAGAAACCTATTTCATCAGAATACAGGTGCAGTAAAGGTATAGTGAAACCTCAATGCATTGTTTTGTTGCTTCTATCATTACCGGTAATTCTGTTCCACAGGGCTACAATATAACCTAAATTGACATTTCCTACATGGATTGTTTTTTTTCCTGTTGAAAATATAATAGGCCTGGATATGTAGAGGTTTCACATATACTTGATTAGAATTTGTTTTCCAGAGATGTAATATTAGAGTTATTAAAAAAAAAAAAAAAAAAAAAAAAAGAAATTATAACTAAGCTACATTTAGGCCTATTTCAATTTTAAAAAGATTTCTCGGGGTTCATTATAAAATTATAAATACATTTGTGCATGAAAAGGATATGAAGGTTACGATTGATCAATCCACACAACTAATGCACAGCTGATTTGCACCTTCGTATTGTGTTGCATCTTGTGTTTCGTGAACATACGGATACAATGGTATTGCAATTTAATAAGTTCATAATCATAATCTTGAATTTACCTGTAATTGGTATCACACTATCATCCTTCACATCGCCAGATATGAAAGAATAGAATGCTTTGTATCCCACATCTGTTCCACCGTTGGCATAGAAACGCACCATGAGAGACGGTCCGGTAGTCAATAAAACTGGCGGGCGAAACACCGCACCGCTGCTAACCTCCATTCGGTTATTATTCGAATCGTAAAACTCCATGATGGAAACAGCGGCCAGCTGGAAGTCACGGAATATTATACGAACTCGGCAGTTGACTTCTACCGGACACTTTATTACGTATTCTACACCCAAGTCTCGAGGGTACAGAGCGGGAAAGAACGGCGATGTCATCACTCCGCCCAGACTATCGTTGGATAAACTTCCAGATATTGAATCGGTGTTAGGACTGCCTCTTAAAACTTGTTGATTTCCTGAAAGAAGTGTCGTAAATACAAGTATTACATAATTAGGTGGGTCTCATTTGATTGCTTCACTTCAAAGGGTCTCATTTGATTGCTTCACTTCAAAGGGTCACATTTCAAGAAATAGGCTCAATATCTATGACTCGTGATGTGAGTGTAGAAATATTCCAAAACTTTCACAATTTTTATATTGAAATGCACAATTTTCCAGTTACTTATTTCAGATTTCACTACTTCTCAAGTTTGCTGAATTATTGTTTCAGGCCTATACATCTCTTTTTGAAGTACAGTAGGCCTAATATCATTTAGGGCCTGTCCAAGAAATATCTTAATTACAATCGGAAAATTTCCCTATGAGAATATTCTTTTTGGCACACGGCCAAAGTGTGAAAATATAAATCTTCTGTTACCGTACTTATTTCCGTGAAATATTTCATGAAATATTTCAAGCCAATGAATTTTTGTAAAATTTCATATCACTATTAGTGAGTCCATGACTCCATGACATGAAAAAAATCATCAACTAATAAAACGTGTACAAATAAAGTGAAACATTGTTGGATCGTTCCCGCATCCATCGTTTTCCCTGCTTGTATCTTTTATCCCCCTTCCCCCTTCCACAACAAATATAACCATAATTCAATTTTCCTGCATGGATGGTTCATGTCCTGGTCCCTTGAAAACCAATAATAGATTAAAAAATAAAAAAAAAATCTAAAAACCTAAAAATCTAAAAATGAGAAGAAATACTTCTTAAAATTAACGTCATTTCCAAGCAACTAATGCAGAACTATTAAGTGAATTAATTAATATTCAACTGATAAAAAAATAAATAACAATATTTTGACCTGTTTTTTCCATGTACCGATCAAATTAATGAAAATGCTCGTTTAATACGAGAATCCCATAGCAATGATGATTGTAGGTAGTCTTGAAACTTGCCAAAGTTGATGTTCAAAATAATAAGAATGTTATCAGATAGTTGTAATTTTCATAAGTCTTGCCGTTTGATTATTTTCAACGTTCTAGTTGCCAAGAAATTTTTACAAAATTTTATAGTAATCTGAATAAATCTGTTTCAATAGAACAGCAAGACTTATGAAAATTCTAATTATCTGATGACTTACCGGTACACCCATTAGTGTGAACAATAACTCTGGCAAGTTTCATTGCTTGACAATCATTTTTGAGAAATTCCTGCATCAAACGAGCGTTTTTGGTTATTTTGCCAGTACCGTACGCGGGGAAAAATGGGACAAAAGATTTCAAAATATTTTACATCAGTTTAATATCAATTCATTTCAATGGTTCTGCATTAGTTGACTCGAAATCTAGTTATTTGTCAGAAGTAAATTTTCTCATCTTATGACTGTAGATGAATAGTCTTAAGGTTTCACTGTAATACCAAATTCAGTTATACGACTTACATGCTATAATGCTCAAGTCTATTAAATATCAACATAAAATTTTTGTTGGATACAGATGTGTGAAAAATGTGAGGGGAAATTAATTACCAAGCAGGAAAGTTGGCCTTATTTTAAACTGACTGAACCAGCTCATTTACAACTCTACAAATATTAGCATTGAAACAAATAACTTACGCTCTGCAAAATATTCCAGCGTAAATGCATGCTCGTGGATTTCACTGAACAGCAATACAATTGAAACAGTACGTGTCTGCGATCTATAAAGAACTGACGGCACATCAGAAGGTGTCGACGGAGCATTGAAAATACCGCAGAAAGGAACGCCTGATGCATCATCGTTAGGAGGCTCTGAAACCCATACGTAGTCACATCGGCACGGACTATCCATCACGGCATTGCTGCCACCGCAACGATGTGACAAGTTCAGTAGTCGGAAGTTGATGACGATCACGCACGATGGACAAGTTACTAGTTCGAGGCTACACTGGTCGTGGGATTCGTTGTCTCGGGTTGGCAACGACGTGTGTGGGGTTATATTACGAGCCGTTAAAGAGCCACGTTCACCTTGCTCAAGATACATCCGTCGTCCGTTGAAATTACCGCAAATGTCATTGCGTCGAACCAAGCCGTTAACATAGGCCAAGGTTATGAAGAGCAGAGTCGAGATAATAGCTGGCTTTGAATATCCAACTAAACAAATGAAATTGTTTGTTACATCTGATCAGTGAAGAACAATAAGTTATAAACATTCCATCTGATTTTAATTGACCGCAAATACTTGATACCAATATTTCCTTCCATGAAATAATTAGGCTTGTGTTTCATACAACTGTATTTGTGAACCTTTTGGCCTATATAAAATTGAAAATGATCATCATTTGATAATAATTAATAACTGTCAATAGTGCTAGGATAGATTATTTTGCATGAATATCATCGAAAATAGTTATGTGAATTTCATGTATTACGTACATTTCTGAAGTAGTCTGAGGAAGTTTCAGCTTGATATGTAGGCCTACGTATTTGCTCGCCATGCCAGTTACAACTTGATCCTAGATTGTACTACCACTTCTACGACTGACAAGTAACTACAGCCCAGCCCACCCCAATGAAACCCAATATGTATTACCAATTGACCATTTACCAATCATAAAAACTCTACTTTTGAATTACCCATAAATCTTTTTTTAAATTCAACTAATAATTTTTGAACAATTGTTACTACAATTTAGTACCGTATTTACAGTTGGCTACTGTGTATACTACTTGGGCACAGTGTTCAAGAATATGCTTATTATTTTATTAGTTATTTGTTATTCTCTACCTTACTGGACTTGAGATCACCCTATAGGCTTACATCATTTTTCATTTGTTACATAAATTAAGCTAATGGTAGTTTTTGTTTTTTCATCTTTTGTACAAAATTCCTAGATCGAGAAAAAAATCTCCATTGCACTTTATACAACTATTTTTGTATAAGATATTTTTCAACGTAACAAAATTCGGTTGACCTGGGCTTGAAAATATTTTTTGCCAACCAACCCTAATCACTTACAGTATGGCCTACATGTAATATGGGACTTGGAAGACTTCAGTTACATTTGTTCATAACCCGTATTGATAACTTCCAATAATTTAACAATGAAAGCCGAATACCAAAATTTAGTTTGCATTACATTTACCTACTTTAAATTTCCTCAACACGAGTAATACTCACCTATGAAATGACACCCCATCTTCACCCAGTAAGACTATAGTGTAAAATACGACATTTGATCTTCCACTCCACCAACAGTTGACCTAATTAAGTTAAAGGATTATAGAGCAACCAAAAGCTTGTCATAATCCTCACATTGGTGAGAACTTATCAGTCTTCTTTCACTCGTGAGTTATGACATTGAAAGGAATAAAAATAGACTGACTTTGATCGTTCATCAGGGAATAGCCTTCAGCTTGCAAATGCATGCGATACATGCATGCAGGTGCATGCAAATGGATTTGTTAGCTTGGGATTTGGCATGTGGTTTACTGAAGAAAATGCAATAAGACAATAAGATTAAAAAATAGTATTTAATGTACAATTATAATTGATAAAATGGAATACATGCACTTTCATAATGAATAATGATCAATTATTCCAACTTAGGTATGGCCTACAGCTATTTTTCAGTTTTCAGAATTCCATTTTCATATCTGAAATCAAAGAACATATTGAAAATGTTATTAGATACAGTAGGCCTATATACTTTGGTATGTAATTAATCTGAATCTTTATTAAATAAAGAATATTCAGAGTTACAGTGAACTAATAAAGTGATACAAAATAAAATGAAGAGATAAAGCTATAAAAATTAAAGAGATATATTGTAAGGTCTACAACAAACAGTAGGTGTGAAAAATGATTCCAAACAGACTTACCGTTGGCTTCCAGCTTTTTACTCTTCCGGCTCATCTCGAGGTTTTTGACAAACTCCTCGAATATCACAACACTTTTGTACATGCTCGTTTTCTTGAAATCTCGGAAATTCTCCACGACTTTCTTCTCCTCCCCAGCGTTCGGTACGGAGTCTGTTCCATTTTCTTTCTCTTTGTCATCGAAATGTTTCTCTTTCTCGTCGTACTCCTTGACTTCGTCGACAAGCTGCGGCAACGTGGGCACAGAGTGGGGGTTGAACTTGTCCACCGTCTTAGGATTGAACGGTACGCACACTTTGCCGGTCTTTGGGTGAATGCAGAACGGAGATTTCAGCAAGTGGTTCAAACCCTTGGACACATTGATGTCCAGACGAGGGTAAGCGTACTGGAGCATTATTTCGTCCACCAAAAAACGACGCCACTTTTTCAACTGACCCTGAAACGTGAGAAATTGAATTTTAATGGACATACACTTAGTAGTTGATATTATTATGACAACTGGGTACAGTGGAAAGAAAATCAAATTATTGAAGTGACAGAGAAAGTGATTTTCTTTTACAATTCTCCCAGAAATTCAACTATTTTCAATTAAAAAGGTCATGATTACATTAAGGTCATTATTGAGGAAAATATGATTTTTCATCAATTCATGATCACAGGTGTCAAATATAATTTTTCAAGATGAATAGAAAATCCTAGAATATAAAGCAGAAACAAAAGTATGTAAAGTTCTAGATCTAACAAACTATCCAAAAATGAGGCCAGAAAGGAAAAGGCAAGAGAGAGAGAGAGAGAGAGAGAGAGAGAGAAAGCGAGGTGGTGTGGAGAGAAGAAGAGAGCAAGCATATTAGAGTGAAACCTCTATGCATCGCTCTCAGTTCCATCGTTTTCCTGCTTGTGATTTATTGATTCTCATCCCACTCTCATATACCTAATCAATGCTAAATTTTCCTGGATAGATTGTTTTCCAACTTTTCTTGCATGAATGTTTTTTATTTTCCTGGTCCCTTGAAAAACAATGGATAGAGGTCTCACTATAGGTCTATATGTCTGTACAGTGAAACCTCTATGCATCGTTTCCGGATCTATCGTTTTCCTGGATGTATCATTCATTTTTTCTAGCCCCACTCCCATACAATCAATGTTAAATTTTCCTGGATGGATAGTTTTCCTGGATGGATGGTTTTATTTTCCTGGTCCCTTGAAAAACGATGGATAGAGGTTTCACTGTATAAGGTTCAGCCCAAGGCAATGGGTAATACTGTACAATATGGCTGAAGACGCCAATACAGCCACAATTACTTCTGAATACGGAAGATTTTCAAGTTATGCCAAGGACGTACAAAATAGGTAACAAAACAGGCATATTTGATGGTAATAGAATGAATTGTGAAACTAGAGCTAAGTCTGATTATCAACAACCGATGTAGGCCCTAATTATTGCTTGGAATTGGTGATCATACTAGGGTTGCCGTTCAATTTGAAAATTGCAAACAATCAAGCTTCAATATCAAATAGTATTGATAGAATTGAATAGAAATTTTTCAATTTTTAATCGATATTAGATCGATTAAAAAGAATGTGATGTTGGAAGTCACAAGTCTTGACCGTGTATTACGAGTAGGCCCTACCGGTACTAGTAATAGTATTTATAAATGTGTGAAGTATTATGGCAGTAAACACTAAGGGCAAGATCGAGCTCTTACCACTCGACTATACATGTCCATGAACTGAAGCCAGCTGACTTGAAGTTAAGCCTCTATGACAATTATTTATTTTGAAACTTTAATCTCATTTTTTACGGTTGTTGTTACTTAGGCCTATACACTGATCACGTATTTCTTATAAATTTCAGTTATTCACAATCTTTTCAACATGATATCGAGCATTGTTCTGATATTGACTTCCAACGAATATTCCAATTCGATATCAAATCGAAGTCACGAAATATTTGATTCCATTGGAAATATCAAAATTGAACGGTAACCCTGGCAAATAACCTGTTTGCCTTCACTACACTACATCGACTCAACAACAGATCCTGACTTACCTTATCTAGCAATCCGTTGACGTGGTCAACAAGAGCACTCCAGCGCTCACTCGAGGTCGTCAAGTCTTTCATTTGTTTCTCGAGCTCTTTGACCTGTGCCTCTTCGGGCAACAACGCCAACACTTTAGCAATTCTCTGAGGCGTACCCAGCATGTCTTGCTCTTCAACGCACATCGTCACAAACTGTTGCTCGATGATGTTTTTTGCACGCCTGAAAAAACCATGACATTGACCGTGGATTTCAAGTAGCACAGAGAGATGCGTGACCTACGAGTTATTGTCAGGGTTCCGAATCTTCGTGTTTTTTTTTGGTTACAGTTTTACATACGAGAAAATAAGGGCACCGGTATCAATCTAAATCTATATTAAGGCTCCAGTTCTTGAAGGTTCTAGTTTTAGTTACAAGCAACTATTTTTGTAGGGGCCTATAGTTACCATTATTTTATAACAAAATTAATGTTCAGAAGTCTGAGTGGAAAAATAGAAAGAATAAAATTGCAACTTTTCAATTTCTTTTAAATAAGAGCAGTTTTTAATTGATGGAGTCATTATCTAATATCTAGTGAATTATTAGGCTTATGTTTCCCTGCTAATGCATAAAGCCTAATTATACCTGAGACACTATCATTATTAATTGAAATTTACAAGATGGGAAAATGAATTCAGGAACCTTTTGGAGCATCAGGCCTACAGAACCGTTATAGAACCGAAAAATAAAGGTTTCAGTTCCAGGACTAATAAAATCAAAATGAAGGTTAGCCTATGGTTCCAGAAAAAATATGGTTCATTTTGATTCCGGAATCGTGGTATCAAGGTCGTATTCCAAGGCGACATCCAAGGACGTATTCCCAAACTCGTCGGTCTTTGGTCTTAGCTAATGTAGGAACTCTACGGCATATTGCCTAGCTGACGTTACAATGATTGTGATAGTATATATTTTGCATTTTCCTGTTGCTTATACTGACATCACACACAAGAGCCAAAGATGACTCAAACCCACCACACAAATAAAGATCTGTTCATTTTATTTATTTTACTGGGGAACAATATGGCCGCCTGAGCATGAGCCGAGCATCACTAGCCAGCTCGCTATCAACCTCTTCATGTTAGGCCTAGGGCCTACTTCTCGATGCACACATATTACATCCTGATGCTGGCTTCTTATGACTGTAACGTTACATGTCATTTGTTGTCACAGCAACTGGAGTAAATAGGCGATACAATTGCTATTGGAAGAGGGGGTGCTTAACTGAATCTGAAGATTCTATCCAAAGTGTAGTCGACCTTGATGCTGCTCTTAATAAACCGTGCAGCAAATTATCGCAGAACTACGAACATACCTAATCGAGTGATGCATTTTATCTCCGTCTATTTTAACTTTCTTCGCCTGATTGTCCCCGCCTGACAACACTGACAGGTAATCTGCGATACTCGCGCGAGAGGAGTTGTCAAGGCTACGAGCAGACTCGTCACAAACCCAACAATGGATACCTCGGCGCCCAGAAAAAACCCACAGCAGATGCTCGAAACCAAAATCATCTGAGGAGAGAAGATCAAGCATTATTTCCTCACATTTACATACAATTTACAATTTAGTAATGTTCACACAGTACGCCCATAACTCTGAAATTGGCATTGTTGAATGTTTTTTGTATTCTAGATCTAAAAATCAAATTGTTTAGAATGATCTATAATTAATTATTCATTATTTTCATGATATTATTAATGTATGCATTTTCTTCATTGAACAGTGCACACATTAGGCGTTACAATGAATTGAAGGGGCAGAAAATACCTCCATTTTATTAAGGCCTACACATACTAGACTTTTGTTTTAGGTCTACTAATTTTGGAAGGTCAATTTTACATTACAATGTATAACTGTTGAATGGGGAATGCACAGCCAAACTAGTTTGTAAAATACTGTATAAATACACACTTATATATAGGTCTACCAGAGTATGTGGGCTTCCATTCAATTTTATTCTTTTACTCCAGATCATCATTCTTATTATTTTATTGAATTTATTATTTTTATTTTATTATAGTAACTTAATTCCGTGGCATTGTGTAATTATGTGAGCGAAATACCAAAATTGGATCAAATAAATTACGCTACACCAATTACCAAAACAGGGATATCAATGATATTTGAGTGCACGCTATTTGACTTACCTTTGAGTGCAACATCCAGAACTTTGCATGCGATTGACATATACTTCCAGCACTTTGTGCAAACATCAGCTCCTTGACAGCACGTTCTCACTTCATCGTAATCAGTCATGTCAATGTCAAACACCAGTTCCTTCTCCACTGGATGCATGTTGCTGTCTTTACGATGCTCCTTTGGCTGAGAGGAGAAAACGGCGCCGATGTCTATTTTATACGGATTTCTCTTTTGGATTGCTTCTTCCAATTCTTTCTGGTCTTTGAATGAATTGTACCGAAAGTAAACTTCGTCAGCTAATGTGAAGGAAAATTCTCGATGCAGGAAATACTGTGGTTTCACTAAAAAACAGAATAAAGCATATTAATGAATTGCAGCGGTTGAAGGAAATTCACGGCATGATTATTGACACGCTTTATAGCAAAAATCGGCCATGATTATCATTTCAATGTTCAACAAACTGGGATATGTGGACCTCGATGGTTTTTAGGCACAAACAGTTTGATCTCTTTTGAGAGTACAATGGTAGGCCTATAACCATAGCCTACAATGTTAATGCTTTTAATGCAAGACGAATTAAAGATTCGGTCTTGGGAATCAACGGTTTGGTCAAAGACTTCAAAATTAATTCGGTCTAGGCTACATTCTACTTTTCACTGCGACCAACTAGGAAAAACTATCAAACATCGTTCTTCTTGAACCATGATGTCGTGACTGTATAAATTGCTATACAAGTCTAGCCTAGAAACCGAGGGTAAATTAGACACAAAAAGTGCTTCATTAACAAATCAACATAACCATACTTTTCAAAAAGAGGCCCAGGTTAGGTAGGACTAGGCCCCCCCCTACTTATTATCCTTACCATTTCCGTAACTCAGCCATTTATAATAAGGACGAAATGGAAATAATCTTCTGTAATATAATGGTAAAAGATCGCGCAGAATATCTTCATTGAAAGGTAATGATGACATAATCAATAATAACTTTCAATACCACACTAGCCTAGTTCCAACCTTTATATCACACATGAAGAACGGCAGCTAACCTCGCGTTACCGCCAAATCCTCTCACCGGAGTGACAATGTTTGAAAAATTAATACGTAGAAAGTACATTATTTCTAATTTTTCATCACCCACATTTGAATACATGTAGGTTATTGAATGCATGATAGAGTTCTAAGTTATATTATTCTATAAACAACTCTGCACTTCTCAACGTACAGCATCAAATGAAAAATGTGGGTGTGTTGAATTATTGCAGTAGATGGTATACCTGCAAGGCAAGTAGATTCACCTGCTGTGCTGTCAGCGAGCTGTCAGTCGGGCTGTCAGTTGACATTTCATTTGGTACAATTTGGATTTGGTACAATATGCAGTTAAAATGACATTGATCAATACGTGTGCTTTTGGCTGTCATTTTCATGATTGGCAGCTGGTACTATTAAAATAGGTCTAGATTTAGGCCTACCAGCTAGGGCCATACGTTTTTAGACAGCACTAGGGCTAGCAATCACATTATTGTTTTCCTCCCTAGGCCTAACCATAGAATAAATAAGTCTAGGCCTGGGCCTACTGTCCTAACCTCCTAGGCATACGGGCATATAGGCCTATTCAACTTTTTATATTGATGTACTAGTAAATGCCTAAGTTTGAAGGCTTGAATAAGTTTATTAACTAGGCCTATACCACTCTGCTCATGTTCATCAGTTTACATGAATGTGATTAGTCAAGACCAGATAAATCTCAGATATGCCTAGCTCTCTTTTATTGGCTGTCAATAGCGAAGGCCGTGTTTTTGGATTGTCGACAAATAACACCCGATGGCGTGAATTTGTGTACCTAGGCCTAGAATTCAAGCATTTATCTGCTGTCCCACATTTTTTGTGGGCTGTTGGCAGTGATAGACAAGTGTATGTACATGTCCATGGACTTGATATCCCAATAAGAATTAAAGAAGAATCATATGAGAATCAGGTGAGATTTGTGTGGATCCAGACTAGGCATAAGTACATGGCTAAGTATATGAGTAGACCATTGCTCGAACCTAACCTAGTCATTGTGTAATGTGTAGGCTTACAACCTGTATTATTTACCCTGATGCCACCCTCCGTTGCTCAGTCAACGTGGACGCCGCTTTGAAAACTGTAGTCACCGTTGGGCAAGGATTCAAGTCTCGCCTGAAGCATGGGTTTTTGTGAATGTCCTTTCACTATCATCACTTTGCAGTTTCATTATTACTTGCATAGTCATTCGTATCTCCAAATCATCTAGATGTTGGTTCGGTCAATAAGCAAGCCAACAAACAATAATCTTGGACCGTAAGATACACAGAAATTGAGTACCGGCATCGATTTTGTGATTTTCTTTAAACACTACAAATTCAATGGTACTGGTAGGCCTACTGTGCCTAGTAGGCTCCAGTCTAGCTTTGTGTAGGCATTCGTGTACACCTATATCGAGCGTATTCCAATTGTCAATATTATATGTCTGTGGGTCTTTGGGCTAGGTTTTTATATAATGACCTAGGCTCGGTTATTTATACGCATTATGGATGAATCAAAAAGGTCAATAAAACTAAAACTAAAAAACTAATGCCAGGTAGCTCATGAAAGTCGAGATCTGGCAGGCAAGATTGGTTAAGTGGCAATTACTGGACCCGACACGTTCTGTTATGTGCCACATTGGGTTAAAGTATAACATGTGCTTTTTTAAAAGATTTTTTTTTGTAGGTCTCGATTTCCTCTATTGATTGAAGCCGCTACAAATTGATATTTGTTACGTTCAAATTATTAAAAGTTCACTCGAAGATGCCGATTTTTTTGTTTTATTTCGGGGTTTATAGTTGCCAGTTTGTAAGACCGTTCTTTACAATGTTGCCAAAGTGTGTTTTTGAAAAAAGCATATGATTGATGCCTATCAATGCCTTCACATACTTTGACTTTGAAAAATTGATGATATCAATTGTCTTATATTTTATACCTTATAGTTGAATACTGGTATGTTTAATTTTTTCAATCAATAAAGATCTGCCATTTTGGTAGGAGGGCACCGAAACAATTCTTATAGTCTAGTTGCTAACATCTAGCTAAAATCCATGTGTACCATATAAGCCATGATATAATGCAGTTGGGAACAGCATAGAATAAGGGGTTCTAACATCAAATACTACCATTTGTTACCTTTGTGACAAATGGCTGTCAACACTACATACATTTTAGTGAGCTCTAAACAATTGAATACCGGTAATGAAAATTCGTAGAGAATGGTGGCTTCATTCAATACTGGTAGATCTAATGAAGATTTATCAGTAAATACCAAATATTTCAGTTGAAAAATCAAGCTTCCTGGTGTAGCCTAAACTGCACTTTTACCCCGAATTTCTTTAAAATTTGAAAGTGGGATGCCCTGTCTTTCTTCAAAGATCATTCAAGTTCAGATGTTGTTCACTCCACGATAGGCTGTACTTTGTAGTTCACGTACATATTCAATGTTATATTTTAGCGTTGGATTCCATTGGAAGGATTCGGTGGACGACTACTACCAACTGACCGTTACGCCTTCTCTAGTGAAGATGGTACTCGTGACAGAAGTAAGGACAAAATCCGTTTACCGTCCATGGCTTGGCAATGGGAGGGTGACTGGCACTTGGATACTACCTTGGATGGTCAACCGTTGGATCACGATGTAAGATTAATTTGGAAATCTAATCAATTTTTGTTTTTTTTCTGTAGGGGGCCTACTACACGTGTGTGATAGGCCTACGTGAAAGAAGAAGGTCGTTTAGCTACGTAATAATTACAAACATAACCTTTTTTGTGCCATATTTTACGATCAACCCGTGGGCCACTTTTTTTGATTGAAGAATCTCTTTTTACCCACAGAATATTCCTCATTGCTTTGTCTTGAAGCTGTAACGATACTGTATTTAATTTTGTCGAATTTAGAGAAATAATATTGAACTTCAATAATTGATTTGAGGTAGGCCTACTACGGTAGGGCCCTACTGTTGATTGACGAATTAAAATTTTATATTTCAATGGCAGGCATAAATTAATCCTTCTATATAAGCTTACTTTCTGTGCACATTTTTAAATTTATAGCTAGCACGACAATTAAATTTTGATTGTTCATCTGAATTACTTTTTGTACATTTGAATACATTAGTCATACATGACTTCTGATTGTGAGTTTTGTTGTAACTCCAGGGCTGGACATATGCAGTTGACTTCCCTGCCAGTTTCCATGCCAAAAAGAAATGGAAATCGTGCGTGAGGCGGCGCAAGTGGATTCGATACAGACGATACAGCGCTTTGAACTCGTGGTGCGCCATCGCACCGCTCCATAAGGATGCCACTCAGGAACCGTTTATTGACGTGGCTGTCGGCGGGCAGTCAGTGCCTGGAGGTAACCCTGGCAACATGCTGGTGTGGGCAATCACGGCGCAGGGTCGGGTAGGTTCACTTTGGGCGTGAGTAATGTTTCTACTGGTACTCGAAGAAGGCTTTGTTGAGCTGACTCGGAGAACTGTACGAAAAAGTGTTTGAAAATAGAAGTGTCCAAAAAATAGTTTGTATAATATTGTACCTCATTTTGATTTTTAAAATCATAATAATGTTCATATCATCATAGGCTAGGTTAGATCAAGTGCATCTCCAGTTCTAACTGCCAGGTTGAATAAATTGATGCTGTCAGTGATTTATAATGTGAATGATATTATTTCAACAAGAGTCAGATTTCTCTCACGTCCTCGTAGGCTAGAGCTAACCGAAGTATCAAAATACAGCATTATTTACACATTTCTTACACATTATTCAGCATATTTCTATTTGCATACAGTTTTGATTTCAGTAGGCCTACATTTTTCCAACAGTTTTTATCCAAACACTTTTTTGAACAGTTGATAACATCCCGTTAATGCAAGAGCTATTAGTAGGAATAAATTGATAACTGAATATCGGTTCCGAATGAGTACCAGGTCAAATCGGTTATGAAATTCAGAGTTTATCATCATTTTCATATTCATATTATTAAATCTGAATTTATGAAATGGGTGAAAGGGAAAGAAAGAATAGCAGCTTAGCGAGATTTAAGAGTAAAGAAATGCCTTCTCATAGTGGAGAGCCCGTAGATACAACACAGAGATAAAAAGTACACACGGAATTTTGACGTTTCGGCTATTGCCTTGGTCACAGAATATTGGTCAGGATGCATGATAACTCTGTCACAATCTGTAGACCGTTTAACCAGGGCGCTGCTGCTCTACCGTAAAGATATTCATGTACTGCATGTAGGCTGTACTGCATTGTTTTAATGTGTGGTTAATGTTTGCCCGCAGGTGATGTTTCGTACGGGCGTGAGTACGACATCACCCGAGGGGGCTCGTTGGACAGCAATACCGACCCCGCCGGGCTGTGAGGTGACGCAGATCAGCGTTGGGCCGACAGGTCTTGTCTGGGCTGTGCTCTGGAGCGGTCGTGCGTTGGTACGAGCCGGAGTCAGCCGGGAGAGTCCGACGGGAGAGTCTTGGCTGGAGGTTGCGGCACCGGAGGAGGGCCTCAAACTAGCACAAGTGTCTGTTGGTATGGCATCTGTTCATTTATCAATTGCTGTGATAATATTCTTGTCATATATTTTTTTTCATCTTTGTGCTTTCAGTTTAAAGTTGAACCAACTTGTTGAAGTGAAGTAGAGATGTAACTAGGTAGTGAAGTTACTTCTGCAATCGTTTGTTAAGTAGAGTAAGCGTTTTTTGTGTGTGTTCAAAGCGTGAATTTGCAATTATTTGTTAGCAGGAGTGTTAAACATGTACAAAAAGTGTTATTACCATATATTCTTTTATTTATTTTATTTTATTTTATTGAATCCAAAGATTTGTACATGGCACAAATATAGGAAGTATAAAAACTAACAACTAGATATAAAAATGAGTAGATAAAAGAATAGATTGAAAAAAAGACAGAATGATATATATATAATAGTACAATGATGGTCTAATGAGATTTTGAAGTTAGGAATTCGTTGCGGTCATAGAAGGGGTTCTGAAGTAAGAAATATTTAAGTTTGTATTTGAAAGATGAGAGTTTGGTGAGGCTAGTTATATGGGCAGGTAGTTTATTGTAAATGGTTGTGCAAAGATGGAGAGGGCTGTGTCTGAAAAAAGTTGTTCAGATTGAGAATACAGTGAAACCTCTATGCATCGTTCCTGCATCCATCGTTTTCCTGCTTCTATCATTCATTTTGTCGAATCCCACTCCCATATAATGTTGAATTTTCCTGGGTGGATCGTTTTCCTGCATGGATGGTTTTATTTCCCTGGTCCCTTAAAAAACAATGGATAGAGGTTTCACTGTACATATTAATCATATCAATTCCAAATTCCAAATTTGTTATCATACCTTATATAAATTGATAGATTGATGTAGACCTATATTGATACAGGCCCTATCAAATGAATGAATAAATATTGGGGTTTTACAGCGCGTCAACGACTGGGTTATTTAGCGCCGGTTTCATGTGTTCTATATGAGAAAATATCAACTTGCAACCATAATCAGCAGAACCAAAATGACATTCCGATGAACGTTGAAAGCTGTAATCGGCGGAGCAAGTCAGGAATGATGTATGTGAACACGATGAACGTTGTGTTCCAGGCACGAACGCTGTGTGGAGCACGACGAGAGATCACCGCGTGTGGTTCCGTAAAGGTGTTCGCGGAGAGAGCGCGGGCACGACCGAGGAGCTGGCACGGGGCTCCGGTTGGGTGGAAATGGTGAGTGTTGAATCTGCTCTGTTACCTTTTCACACTTCACTTTTCCATGTAAAACATGATCACATTTCAACGGCAGAGATACACGGAAATGGTGGGAGAAATTTCACGTTTCAGTTATTCGGAGTTTATTTTTGTAAATAATTTGAATGATTTGGTTATGGGGGCCTTTAATTTTTTGAATAGGCTGATTGTGGAATTGAATTAAAAAATCAACGTATAAATAGTGGTGCTGAAGACTGTCCCTTTCACCATAATGTGTAGGGAGTGTTAGTTATTACCGGTACTTCATGTGTGGGCTTTCCACTACTGTATTTCTCCTTTTCGTCTTTTTTGACCAGTTGAAAAGTCATGAACCGATTGTATCATATAGCATGTTCTATGAGATTCCTCATAAATGTGTACCAATGGCCATTTTTCAGTGTAGTTCAGTTTTGTCTTTTACACTTTTAGCTAACCTTTGCTTATATAATTAATAAACCATATGATTGTTCTAAACATGTCCTTAATATCATACTTTAACAGTGTAATTTTCCAAGATCTTGATGGCAAATGGATGCCATGTACGTGTACTGGTGTTAAGCAGTTCAGGCTACTAACGCTCACAATCAGTAGCTATTAGGTATACCATCGATTAATCGAGAATCGATTAACGAATCTCAAAAAGAAAACAATTCTCAAATCAAAAAATCGATTTTTCCCCAAATTTTTTTTTTTTTTTTTCAATTTTTCACGTTGCAATACGTGCTCATTTCGTTGTCCATATTATTCCGTATTGTTGAGATACTACCATCTGGTCAAAAGCTATCCCTTCGGTTACGTCTGACAGCCGAACGTAGACGGAAATACCTAAATGGTACAGTACAGTTCAAAGAAGTCTATAGCAGCTAGTCTAGCACGTGAATGCCTCGGGAAGGTTGAAAAAAAAAGTTTTAAATTACGCTACTTTTTTTGAAAAGAAACATTTTTTCCATTTTTTTTTCAAATTTTTTTCAATTTTTTTTTTTTCAAAATCGATTTTTAATTGATTCTGGAACATAGAGAATCGATTCCCGATTTTGAGAATCGATGTCATCGCTAGTAGCTATCATATTGTATCGTATTATGTCCACATTTCATTAATTTTATTTGTATTGGGTTGAACGACGCACTGTACTGATGAGTACAATCTATTGGCGTCGGACATGTAATGTATTTTATATAGTCATTGTATGTGGATCCAATAGAGATAATAAATATAATATTATCATTATCATTATCATTATTCAAATAATATAGTATTCTTTTTTTGAGAAACACATTGAAACTTGATACAAAATTAGTGTTTCCCAGTTAAGGCCATGAATGTAAGTAGGATGGGTTGGACGGTGCACCACACGGGTGATTTTACCACGCATACATATAACCAGAATGTTTACAAATTTCTGTAAAGTTATTCCATTATCCATCATCAAATCATGCTGAATCCACAGGTCGGCAACATGGCGGTGGTATCCGTGGCGATGAACGACCAAGTGTGGGCCGTCGGCAGCGACGACCGCTGCATGTACTTCCGAACGGGCGTGCTGCCGACGGAGCTGACAGGCCGCAAGTGGCGCGCAGTCCACGCTCCGACCCAGCTGTCGCGCACGAGCAGCAACGCGAGCTTGATGGGGGTGGCGCGCCGCGGTAGCCGTTGTGGCAGCTACCGGGACAAGCGTGTTCGCAGCTGGTGTTCGCCGGGCAAGAATCACGGTCTGGTGGAGGCGGCGCAGAGCTTGCCACACGACTGGGAGGAGACTTCAAGGTCGGCGCCGACCGCCGCGACAGTCAAGGGGTGAGAGGTGTTGATGTTTTGTTGTTTTTGTTGGTTTTGTTGTTTTTGTTATTGTCATTGACAGTCAAGAGGGGAGAGGTGTTAATGTTTGTTGTTTTTGTTGTTGTTGTTGTTATTTTTGTTGTTGTTGTTGTTGTTGTTGTTGTTGTTGTTGTTGTTGTTGTTGAGAGTCAAGAGTGAGAGGGGTCGTTCTGTTTGGTGTAATATTGGCGGAATTGAATGTGGGTCAATAGATGAGTATTAAATAGTAGGCCTATTTGAGTGATGAGTAATTTTTTTTAGATGAGAAGAAGTTGACCCGTACACCTAGCTGTTGGTGGGGTCGTTAAACAAACAGATGAAGTTGAGCTTTCATTTCATACACTGCTGGGTCTTTAACCTCACCACCAAGAAATTGTTTTGCTTAGCATTTTTCAAAAATGATTGTTTTATAAATATTAGTTTGATGATTTGTAAAACGTCGTTGGAATTAAAAGGAACAATCAAACAAAATTACTTCCTGCATGTTTTGATATTTAATTAATTCAAGGATAATACAATAGTAATATTGATATCGAAGTTGTTGGTCAGATATTATTGCCAAGTTATGTTTCGAATCCAATCTCATCAGCTGAATTTGTCATCCATCATAGCTCGTCTGAAATCCCTAATTTTCTTTCTGTATCGTCCAGACTCCAGCCGTCATTGTGGCAACGTACGAGCGACGGCGGCTCTTTGATGATGACTAGGCTTAGCGGCTCGGACGAGTCGGTCAGCGAGCACAGCAACGAGAACCTGAACGCGGTCGAGATCGGCAGCATCCAAGAGCATTGTGAACGCGTCAAACCGACAGCGAAAGAAGACGCCACCAAGAAAAACCCGATCGCCTGGAGTCCGATTAGGAGTGCCGGCTCGGTAGTGGCAATGGAGCTGCACGCCGAGTCGGAAGTGTTTGATCCGGACGGTTCCGGAGACTCCGGCGTGTTTGGCGAGGATGAGGATCCGGCCGGTGCCATGTATTGGGACGATTGCGATCTGAACTGGTGCCTGGTGGAGGCCGGAGCTTGCATTGTGGATCCGTTGTCGCCGCCCAACTGGTTCATCGAGAATCATCCAGCTCCGGAAGCAGAGTTGTCCAAGCCCTGGAGGCTCAAGATCTTGGAAGAGCTGAAGAGAAGACCGCCGGCCGAGATGGATGAATTCGAAAAATATGAAAAAGCTGTTGAAATGTAATTTATTCTCACATTTTTTTAATTATTATTCTTTATTCATGGTTACATATTGTTACGTTCAACGTTTATCAACAGTCTTTTGTCAATAATACAGATTTCAAACTGAAGTAAGATGAGTTTCAAAGTGGGGTTGTCATTTCATTGTCGGAATAGATATGTTTAGTTATTGCGCAAAATCATATCATCCACTTTTGCTAAGAGTGAAAAAGAATAGTCTGAATAAGAATACAAAGAACAGTCTGTCTATAAATTTGTGTGACAAGTCATAAAAAATTATCGAAATTTTCACAGTTCATATCATCAGCCTCATAGCCTGTAGTAGGCATATTATTTTTGTAAAATGCCATATCTTTTACAATTTCTTCCGACCTTAGCGTGTGTGATTGCATGTACAGTATGATGTTACATATATAGTGAAAATGTACAGTGAAACCTCTATCTATCATTTTTCAAGGGACCAGGAAAACAAAACCATCCATACAGGAAAATTTAACAGTTGTCATATGGGAGTAGAGGAGGGACAAAATGAATGACGAGGCTGGAAAACAATGAACCCAGGAAAGATGCATCAATGTTTCACTATATATATGTTTCTATGCAGCATCCTAAACGTTAACTTGAGATGAATTGAGGGTTGCTTTTGTTTGCCAATCTGTTGTGGTGGCTTAACTTCCCATCCCATCAATGTTGAAAATATGTACCAATCTACTCTTTAAATCTCTGAACTTACTGACCGTGAGTAGTCGAGTAGTGATACAAAGAACCAACTTTCTTTAAAAAAATACATTCACGTCAGCTCAGCTGTAGCAACAGTCTCCTGAAATGCCAATATTTGAGGGCAGCAGAAGGTATGATGCATAGTTTCATATTGTACACTATAGGAAGAGCAGTGATCAGTAGGTTCAAGGACAGTTCTCATGAAATAGAACAAGAAAGACAGCTGAGTGAAACCACCATGTATGCTCGATATATCTTAGGCCAACTGTAGAGATCTATCTATTTTCACCGGAGAAAATTATAATGTGCCTCCCTCGATAACTCGGTCAGCTGAGGCATCGCTTCAGAAACTGAAGTTACCGTAGGGCGTGGGTCGAATTCCGCTTAAGGCAAAAGTTTTTGTAAGCGTCCTTTCACTTATCACCACTCCATAGTTTCATAATCACCTGCTCATTCGTATCCCCGTATAATATAGCTGTTTGTGGGGTCCAAGATGCATCGAGGGTTGCGTTGGTTTGCCTGTTCGAGATGTTGTTCTCACTTCCTATCCCTCCCATGTTGAAATTATGTTCCAATTCACGGGCCACATTTTGAGAACTATCGATCGTACATAGATAAGTAGTGATAAAAGAAACTAACTTTGCGTTCAGTCAGCTCAGCTAATAACAGCTGTCATCAAGTTTGTCAGCCCATCAGCCGTTTCTACAAAACAACACTAGATAGAGCAGCGATCAATGGTTCTCAGAAAAGTACTCAGAAAATGGAACGTGTTTTCGAATTAGTGAAGTCACCATCTCCCGGCGGCAAACCAACGCAACCCTCAATGTATCTTGGTGGGGTCATTAAGTGAACAATAATCATAGCAAATTAAAATGAACTTATTTATGTCGTAGGTCGTCGTGGGTCAAGACAGGTAAAGCACGTTGCATGTTGAAAGAGACGCCGCCCGTCAACCAGTTTGACGACTGCGTATTGGAGCTGGAGTGGGTGGGCAGCGATCGCGGCAGTCTCGACTCGGGAACGCTGACCGTGCTCAGCCCCGATCGGTCAAGCACGAGGAGCCAGTTCAGTCTGTCGGAGATCACGTGCATCGTATGCTGCAGTGAGCCGTCCAAACCGCGCATCGCCATTCACACGCCCAAGTTGACCAAGGGTGCCACGCCGTTGCAGATACAGTTCACCGGGGATACGGACATGGAGGACTGGATGGCGAATCTCACTTTAGGTGACGTTTTTTTTCATAGGGAATCTTGTTCAGTGCCATACTTGGTGACTTGTGCAGCTGAGGCACCGCTTTAGAAACTGAAGTCACCGTTGGGCGTGGGTTCGAGTCCCTCTCAAGGCATGGGTTTTTGTAAGCGTCCTTTCACTTATCATCACTTCATAGTTACATAATCACGTGCTCATTCGTATACCCAAATAACCTAGCTGTTGGTGGGGTCTTTAAGCAGAAATAATCATCATCATCTTGTTTGGTATTTGCTGGATGAGGAAAGATTTGACTCCATTCCAGTAGAAGAATGTGATTAGTTTTATGAATATTTTTGTCTTATGCACCATCGTCCATCGTTTAAATGGAGAAACAAATCAATTCAATTTCAATTCAAATATTTCAATTCAAATATAATTTTATTCTTGTTCATGTAATGAAAGATTAACATATTTATAAGTTATGCATTAACACAGAATCAATCCACATGTTTTCTAAAATCAGTCTGACACCGTTGTTTAATTGTAGCTTTGGGCCAAAGTCGGATGGGCCTAAACCACTGTCGAGAAGAATGAGTTTCAAATTTAAAAGAAATCCCTAAGAATAACTAATGAGTAGAATTTCCCACAAACCTATCCGAATAATGAAAATGTCCAGTGCATAGTGTGCAATGATATTATTTTAGGCTGTATTTCAGTCTATAATTTTTTTTTTGGTCTTTGATCCATTTACTCCTACAATTTCACAATGTACAACAATAACAATATAGGCCCTACACAACAAATTTGTACATATTTCTTTTAATAACGACTTCATTTGACTACGTATTTTCTTATATTAGGCCCACCTATGACGGGGACACTGAAGAGCGAATACTGGAATAGTGATATTATTATTATTATTATTATTATTTAACTCTTGCAAATGCACATAAATGCGCGGTGGCAAGTTCCCTAAGTACCCCTATCCCACCATCTCCTTAACCCTCTGACGGAATAACTTTAACCTGATTTCATCCCCTTCAAAAACATTTCTACTAAGCCCATTCCAGTCCCTACCTGTCCTATTTAAGAAAGAGAATTTACCGACATCTAATGTAGCCCCCTTTATGACTACCGCTCTATCATGACCTAAGTACTAGTACTTACATAAGTACTACTAAAAGTGAAGGAGGGCTTGGCGTGTAGGAATACCGTAGACAAGCTACTTTTTTGGGGAATTGGTTAAAGCACAGAGGAGCTGTCTCAGGGTTTTTGGGTTAGATTATGATCATTTCCTCGAATAGGCCATTCTCTTTCTAAGTAAACACGCCAAGCCAAGTTTACTGTTTGTGTAGTACCTTTATTTCAGTATTCACTCTTCAGGCGCCCCCATATGACATAATATATTGACAATTCTAATATCATTGTGTGACTTATGGCTGAATGAGAAATGTATTCTATCTTTTCTATTCCATTCCAACGACAATATTGATGCTTTCTCAGTTTCGTTATCAAAACCCTTGAAAAAAATGGTAAATTGTGATGAATATTGACGGTATTTATTTCCCTAATTTTAGAAAAAAACTAGAAATCATCTTATTTCAGAGATTATAATAAATTTTTTTGTCCTCCAGTGACCATGATCATGACATAAGCATTACCGATTCTTTATAGAAACATAGACAGAATCGAGTAACATCTACATTGTGACTTAGTGAAAGAGTCTAGTACTTGAGGAAAGATGAATTGATTATAATTTCTGAAATTGGGATGACAATTTCTATTTTTCTTCAAAACTAGGGGAATAAATATCGTCACTATTCATTAAAATCTAGTTCCAAGGTTGTGATGCCCTTCAACGTTGTTAAACTTGTGTTGCCGCAGTGTGCTGTCAGATGTACGGTATCCACGGCGCCCCAAGCCCCGGCTCCACGTGGATCACGACCGTGCTCGGAGACGTGTTCGTGTTTGACCCGGCGACGCTCGAAGCCCACCAGCTGACGGGCGAGCTGTACATGCAGGAGCTGGACGTGGCTGGCAAGTCCACCCCGTTCACCACCCCCCTCCACAACGGCTTCCCTCGTGGCACCGTCATCACCATACGTGGTTGCGTGCACGATAATGCCGAGAAGTTTGCGTTGAACCTTCAGTGCCCCTTGCAGGTAGGCTTGCTGCATGTCATGCATAGATGTGTAAGAATTTAGCATTCAGCAAAGGAATCGTTGATACTTGATACTTTATTTATTTACGTATTATTATTATTAGGCCTACTGCAACTTTGAATTATGAAAATTTGGTGTTTGTAGACTTGTAGTCACACTACTCGTAGTCATAGTAGTAAGTATAACTAAACAATAAGTAGGCCTATATGAATGACAACCCGAAGGACCTGAAATCAACAACATAAATTACAAACAAATATTGTTTATAATTTTATTGGAGGAGAACAGATCCTTGGGGAATTAAATACAATTTTCCGTGGTTTCTCTCTGTCATTACAATGGATGTACTGGGGTAGCTTCTTATCAAGAGCCCATGACTGCTTCCTTCTCACTTTTCAAAGCACCCAATAAAATAATCTTTCATCTTGTCGACATCTCATCCATCATTCTCCGACACCAATAAATCCTAGTCAACTTATAATATATTTATACATGCAATATGAATAAACTAATTGAATTTCAGTTAGTAGGCCTACTATTATTCTATTCCCATCTAGTGTGGACCTACTTATTTAGGTAATGAAATTTGCTATTCATGCCTACAGTCTACATATCAAGATGAATTTTGCTTCGAGTCCTGCATAAGGCATGGGTTTTTGTAAACGTCTTTTCACCTATCATCATCATTCCATCGTTCCATTATCATCCACTCATCCGTACCTCCGTATAATCTAGCTGTTGGTGAGGTCGTTTGGCAGCATTAAAATGAATGAATACATAAAATTTTGCTTCACGGGAATGTTATTATGTATTTCACGGGAATTTCACGTGATCTTGCTTGAATGTGTATTCTAATAATGGCCGTGTCGCTCGCAGGGCAAGCACAAAGACGTCGCGTTGCACATCAACCCGAGGTTCCAGGACGGTGGCGTCGTGGTGCGCAACTCGTACCGCGACGGTGCGTGGGGTGTCGAGGAGAGAGAGGGGAACTGCGTGTTCAAACCCGGCAGAGAGTTCACCTTGACCATCGAGTGCGAGAACGATGGATATAAGGTACGAGTCGTTTCGTCACGATAGTGTACAGTGCTCTTGTAATTATTACATGTTCATTGAATAATAATAATAATTAATAATAATAATAATAATAATAATAATAATTGAATCTTATATTCATATTATATTTTACAAAGTATGTTTGGCCTATTAGTGCTAATACTTTGTAGACAATAAATATCAGAGCTGAATTATTGATGAAAGATACTGAAAATCATGCCATGCAATCATAATATAAAACTGACTTCTCTTCACCTAGATTCTTCTCTTATTATTACTATAGACATTATATTATAGATAGTATTCACTTTAGTAATTTTTTTTTGTCTGGTCCCCTGCAAAACGTACTAAAGAGGTTCCACTGTAATGTTATGAACACTCATGTTGTTCAAGGACATTTGTGTGCTTCACGTACCGAACCCGTCGGTTTCAGATATCGGTCGACGGAAACCTCTACACCTACTACGAACACCGTCAGAAACCCAACAACGTGACCCACTTGGAGATCACCGATCACGTCACCATCACCAAGCTGGTGTACCAGTCCAAGATGGTGATCGTACCGCCACCGGAGATGTTCTGGCGCCAGATGGGCGGCCACTTGCGTCGCGTCGAGACAAGTCCCGTCGGGGTCACGTGGGGCATCGGCTTCAACAACACGGCGTGGGTGTACACGGGGGGCTGGGGGGGCTCCTTCCTCAAGGGGGTGGAGACGAGCAGCACTGGTAAGTGGCATGTCTGGTTTTTCTTTGTGTACATCATGTTACGGGACGTATGTAGAGTATAGCTGGGTTTCCATGAATGTGGAAGGGTGCTAGATTAGATCTGAGCAAATTTTCTTTCTTAAATAGGACAGGTAGGGACTGGAATGGGCTCAGTAGAAGTGTATTTGAGGGGGATGAAAAAGGGGTGAAACAATTCTGTAAGAAGGTTAGGGAGTCGGTCGAACAGTCGTTACCAAGGATAGCGATTTTGCCACCATGCATTTATGCGCAACTGTGAGTGTTATATAATAATGATAAAATGAAAAGCGAATTCAAAACGCGGATATTTTAGCTACCGTGTTGGAAAATCGACCAATAAGTGATGAGAGTGACGCAGTTTCTGAATGTTGAGCTCGGCCCAACTTTACCGCTAAGCTAAAGCTAATCGCTGACCGTCTTCATGGAAGTATAGCTAATGACTAATGAGATAAATTGGGTTATTTTAGAGTAATTTTAGAACTTATGCATGTTGATATGTATTTTATCTCTTCCTCATTTCAAATCAGAAAAATTATCTCATTACTATTAAATTCATCTCATAAGAAAGCCTGTTAGCATAGGCTACTTTTTTAAAACACATGATAAGAAACACCGTCTGGGAAATGATTAAATGAATGAGAGAAATGTAATTTCTATTCAATATTGGGTTGGGTTTCTCTGAACACACGGCGCACATGTGTCAGTCTAGCAGGCTGACAGTACAAACATTGGTGATAGATACTTCAAGACATGTCCTGCAATGTGACATAAAACTGATCATCAGTCATCACTCACCCCACTACCGAACTTAACTTCCACTCCCTTCTCTGAAAAAGCTTATCCTTCGGTCAAATGAACTTTTCTCAAATTTAACTTTTCTAAAACTAAACTTATTGAAAATTGTATTTGTCTACTTTTCTTTTACAATCTGTATGAATGTCACAATCTGGGTAGCAGGGGCTACCTGCTTGCCATGTACTTCCTCCTCCGCTACCCTTATTGTGACGTTCTTACAGTCTGGGTAAGGTGGACAATTACAGTTTGGTAGAAGTTAATTAGTAGAAAAGTTCAGTTGATCACAGTATTTTTTTTTTGGAGAAGTTTTCCATACCCATACCTTGAGTACAGTTTTCAAGTGATTCAGATTGGAAAAAGTTCAGTTGACTGCTTGATGCACTACCGTACAGTAGCCTATGCATCGTTTTCAGATCCATTGTTTTCCCGTTTCTACCATTAATTTTGTCTCGTCTCACTACCGTATTATAACTGATGTTGAATTTTCCTGAATGGATCATTCTCCTGTATGGATGGCGCTGTTCTTCTGGTCCCTTGGCAAGCAATGGATCGAGGAAACAGTGGTTCAGTTTCAGAGGTTTCACTGACATCTAGTATTCTTGCATCTGACTTACCATTATTATTGTTACTGACTTGAATTATTTTCCATCATTGTTATTCTAAATTACTTGAAGTATTATTATTGCAATGCCCTTCGTCAATTTGACCACAGTATCATTATTATTGTATCTACCTCAATTTATTATTATTGTCTCTTACTTACATTAATGAATACATTTTTATATTGTATGAGACGAGTCTAACATCCTATTATGTCACTTGAGTATTGTGATTTTCATCGGACAAATGAAGTACTATACTAAATTTAACTAAACTAGGCCTATATATATCTTCTATAGAACAGTGAAACCTCCATGCATTGTTCCCAGATCCATCGTTATCCTGATTGTATCATCCATTTTTTCACACCCCACTCCTCTATAATTAATATTAAATTTTCCTGGATGAATTGTTCTCCTGCATGGATGGTTTTATTCTCCTGGTCCCTTGAAAAACGATGGATAGAGGTTTCACACTACAGTGGAACCTCTTTAGTACGTTTTGAGGGGAACAGGCAGAAAAAACTTATTAAAGTGAAAAACCTACTAAAGAAACTATTTAACATGTGGGATCAAAAAATAAAACCTACTAAGGTGAAAAATGTACTAAAGAGAAACTTACTAAAGAGGTTCTACAGTATTGGAATGTCTACAGCATTCCATGGTATGTCTATTATATGTTCTATGTGTTGATTTGTATCAAGAAGCATCGAGGGTTGCGTTGGTTTGCCGGTTGGAGATGGTGACTTCACTAATTCTAAAACAAGCTCAATTTCCTGAGTACTTTTCTGAGAACCAAATATTGCTGCTCTATCTAGTGTTGTTTTTAGAAATGGCAGACAGGCTGACAAACTTGATAACAGCTGTTATTAGCTGAGCCGACCTGAACGTAAAGTTAGTTCCTTTTGCCACAATGTACTTATCTACGCACGATCGATAATTCTTAAAATGTGGCCTGTGAATTGGAACTTATTTCAACATGGGAGAGATAGGAAGTGAGAAACCGGCACAGGTAGCTGAGTGGTTAACGCACTTGCTTCATGAGACCCGGGAGGCAGTGGACATATCGGACTCGGTTTGATCTCTGCTACCATCCATCTTTACGGGGGTTATTCGTGGTTTCCCTCTGTAGTCTAGGCTAATGCCGGGATGGTTCTCACAATATAGGCCACGACCGCTTCCTTCTCACTATCCTTCCCATTACCCATAAAACCTTCATCTCATTCATCCCATCATTTCATTTATCATTCATTCGACACCAATAAATCTTAGTCATCATTACAGTGCGTCGTTAGAACCCAATATAAAAAAAAAGGAAGTGAGAACACCATCTAAAACCGGCAAACCAAACGCAACCCTCAATGCATGTTTGTTTGTATAGTAGTCTGTTGCTCGCTGCAGGTATCAACCCGATGACGGACACACACGCTTGCTACGTGTACGAGAACCAGCGGTGGAACCCGCTGACTGGCTACACGACTCACGGCCTGCCGACCGACCGGGCCATGTGGTCGGACGTCACCGGGAAGCACAAGCGATCGCGCGACAAGACCAAGCTCGTGTCCATGCACTGGCAATGGGTGTCCGAGTGGGAGGTGGATTTCCACACCCCTGGGGGCGTCGACAAAGAAGGTAAAATGAAACTTTTTTTTATCAACATCGAAAACTCAAAACAAAGCCATTGACTTCGTATATCACACGGTCGGGAAACGGTTTAGGCAAACCGGTTCACGCTAAAACGGTTCAACAAATGAGTGTATATCACAATAATTCAGAAAAACTTTTGCAAAATGTTTCAATGCCAGCCATTTTGAATATTGGCAGTGCCTTGTGATCGATATAGCGCTCGCGTTCAAGGTTACTTTGAATCGATTTGACGTGTATGTCAGTCGTGTCGAGCTGTCCAATTCATTGCCAAATTGGATTGGAACTGAAGTGTTTTACACCAAGACCAACAGGTATATTGTCACGATAATGAAGTATCGTTGCTACCCTGCGTATGTAAACAGCAGCCTATAGTCTCATTCCTACTTCACCATCGGATGAAAGAGACTATAGGAACATCAACTCGAGTGATAGACAACTATAAGTATAGAGTATAAGTCTAAGTATAGACAACTTGCATATCCGCTCGAGTATCCAAAAAGATGGCTTGCAACGCCAGGTGAATGCACTTGTGGATCAGAAGTTCTACATACGCGTGTCACTCCGTGAAAACGCCATTGTTGTTCTCTCTTGAATCAATTATCAACAGGGACGGACGTGTTCCGGAAGTGGTCCTCATCAGGACGCGGCCGGGAAGGCGAAGGAAAGATGCCCGAGTCCCGGATTCGCATTTCGCCTCGGTACCATATTGAAAGATAATTTTGAATATAAATACCGAAAGACTTTATGCACTATAACACGAATGTAAGAGAAGGTGGAACAAGAATGCCTGGGCTGGTTACTCTCCTTCAATATAGATTATTTGAATATACATTACAAGAACGGCGTGGCGAGTCGTTTTCGATTTCTTGATCGAATGGTTATCCTAATTAAATATCTATAATGTCTAGTTTTTTGTGTCAAGGTTGGCAGTACGCGATCGACTTCCCCGCTACGTACCACGGACAGAAGCAGTTCACCGACTATGTGCGACGGCGTCGCTGGTTGCGTCGCTGCCAGCTGACGACAAGCGGGCCGTGGCAGGAGCTGGGTAACACCAAGCTCGTGGACGTGGCGTTGCACGCGGACGCCAGCGGAGGTGCGGACGCGGCCGTGGACGTGTGGGCCGTTGCGGCCAACGGAGACGCGGTTTACAGGCGAGGCGTTTCCAAGTCGACACCCACGGTGAGTTTTAACTGTTCCATGTAGGCGTGTGTTACTGTACGAAGAAGCTAAGGGGAGGGTCTAGATCAAGTTTGGGCCGTCTCGGTCGAGTATAGCTAAGCCTTTTGGTGACCGTAGTATATGGAAGGAGTACTGAACCTTGCATTATTTGTATCTTATTTTCTATTTATTCTTATTCTATTGCCATTTTTATCCTCTTTTATTGTCTTCTTTTATTTTATTTTATATCACCTCTCAATTTTTTTTTGTTCTTCCCTGCTCCCTTCATATAATTAAAACATCCACAAACATTGACAACCATGGCAAAGTACATGGACATGAACATAGGCGCAAAATAACCCTGCTGTCGCCTGTAAACCCTAACACTTACTTACTCACCCGAAGATATTAAGGGATTAGTAGGGTAGGTCTGTAGTAGGGGTGTGAAATCACTTACAGCTTGTCATTCATTTTCAAAATCATCAAGTGTCAGGATAAATTTATACAGTGAAACCTTGACGCATCGACCCCCGATCCATTGGTTTTTTGCTTGTTTAATTTATTTTGTGTTAACATCCTTGACAGGATGCTCGACCATAGCGTCTCTCTATCGTTCAAGTTGATACTTTGATGGTTCATTGACACTAGGCCACGACCGACTCCTTCCCACTATAAAAAAAATATACATGTATTTCATCATCCCAACATCTTAATAATCAATCACCGACACCAATAATAATTTGAAAAATCAATTCACTCTATTGCATCATAATAAGGAAATTTCTGCTGAAGGGAACGTCGTGGGAGCATGTGCCTAGCGACCAACCGTTGGCCAGCATCACATGCGGAGCTAGCCACCAAGTGTGGGCCGTCGGACGGAACGGCTCGGCGTACTGGAGGTTTGGCATCACCGACTCGAACCATATCGGTGAGTCACACTAATAAAGGCGTGTTCAATGAACGTGATACGTCAATTTACTTTCAAACGATTTCTCTAAAGAATTCGAAAATGTTGAAAACAAATATTGAAAAAATGTTTTGACAGGATACAAAAATAATTTCAATCCTAAAGTGACGAAATGTATTTTAGGCTTGGTATTAGCAAGTCCAGTTAGTCTTATTCTGAGAGTTAATGAGAACCAATTTAGCATTAGTAACCATGGTGATGAAATGTTTTAATTCCCACTTACAGCTACTCCCATGTTTCTAATTCAGGCACTCATTAATATAAAATAGTATATTTTTTAACTGCTGTGCAAATATCAAAATTAATTATTCACCCGAGTTTTTCATTTAGAGATTTGCATATCGGTGTTCGCATCGACTGTGCAATGTCATAAAACATGCTGTGTCTCAGGTGACGTGTGGGAGACGGTGGAGCCACCTACCGGCAAGACGTTGAAGCAGATCTCGGTGGGTCGTTACGGCGTGTGGGGTCTGGACTCGCTCGGCCAGCTGTCTGTACGCCGCGAAGTGACGCCGGTGTTTCCCGAGGGAACCCACTGGCAGACGTTGGCCAGCGAAACGTCGGCTCTGGTTCCGACCGCGGGGACTCCGACGGGATTCCGCAGCATCTCCGCAGGGGTGGAGGGGGAGGTGTGGACCATCACGGGGACGGGGGTGGTCTGTCGGAGGCACGGCGTCACCGAGGATAACCCGGCGGGATCGACCTGGACTCAAGGCATCGGGGTCAGTATTGTAGCTGGTGAATTGAGTCCGAGTAGAGTTTCAGTTCGATAGGAAAATTGCAAACGATACCGAAATTTCAATATTGGAAATTGATTGAAATACATCAAATTTTTCATTTTTTAATCGGTATCAAGATCATCGAATTTGAAAAAAATAAAAAATTTGTGTTATAAAAACTAATAGTGCCAGGCAAGTGAATGTGGCTCAGTGCTGTGTCTCACCTGAACTGAGTGACAAGGCGCAAGTTTCTTGCAAGCAGTACGACTTTCCTCTAGAAGCGTATTATTATATGTATTTATAATTTCAATCGATATTGAATTGATCATTAACAGCAATAATTAATTGTATATTGAGTGTCCTAATTCCATGTCAAATTGAAGTCCCAAGTATTCCAATCGATTGAAAATATTGAAATCTAACGTCAACCCCAATTTCAAATACTGTAGGCTTGTATTCTCTAACAAAGAAAGTCTTAAAGTAGGCCTACTCTGATATGACTATTTTTGCATGTTAAGCTAATAATAATAATCAAAATAATAATAATAACTCTTTATTCAGCAAAGTAGCTAGCTATATGCAGTCCTTGATAAAATAACTGAACAAACAATCGGTTATATTCCAGAACTAATTACCACGCTCTATTTTGCAGGGTAACTGGCAGCATGTAAGCGCACGAGGCTGTAGCGTTAGGACTGAGCATAGTCATTGAACATCATCGCGTCGACTCGAATAGAATTCTTCCAGTATTACGCGAATAGATATTGTACGATCTATCAAGCATATCTGATATTACTGTGTTAACATGATGGACGACCATAGTATGAGTTTCTATCGCCTAATGGCGTTCAATCATCTATGACTGTATCTGTTGTATTATTGTCTGAGAGTTTTCCTCTGCCAACCAAAGATGTAGGCAATAATGAAATTCGAAGTGTGTCCTGTACAAGTTGGAAAATGATTTGGTCAGCAACATTATTCATCCTATCTTGACATCAATTTCAAGCTGTCATCATTTGTCCGCTCTCTCTTGTTAATAATCTTTCGCGTCAATTGTCTATCCATCGTACCCCCTTCGACCAAGTTATTTTTCTCTCAGCTATATCGATTTCTTTTATTGAGTGTTTCTACATTTTTATTCAATGTTACTCTCAAGTGAGCTCTCATTTTTATTTTATTACAATTCAATTTTTGTAATGTATTGTATCTTGTTTCCTATTTCTTATTTATATATCTAATTAGAATTACTTATTTAGTAATCGAATATTAAGTGGACATATAGACTTATTAGATCATGTTATTATAGTTACCATTTTCATTCTATATTGTTCGTCAATTAAAGACAAATATAAAGTTTGGACTTGACTAGTTTCTGGCTTCTTTTCTTGTTACGTACATACTGTCTGTTCGAAGCCTGTTATTGTATATAGAATAGGGGTAGTCTTATCGCCTATCGGCTATAATGTCAATGAAACTTATCGCAGATGGACTATAGCACTGATACATCTGTTATCATATTTTGCTATTTTTAAATTTTGTATGTCTTTCTTATATTTGACTTCAGAAGTACTGACATATTATCAATTATCAATTATTATTTATAAAGCCCACCATGGGCGCATGACTGTAGGAAAACGAACTGACTAATTAGCGAAGTTGTTTTCAGTAATATTCGGTCCATCAATTATTCATTAGTGGTATTTTGGGGTCTACTCGCTGTTTACATATAATATTGTATCAGTGGTCTTTTTTTTACATTCCGACTTTCATGTTGGACAAGAGTTGCCGTTGCCGTTACTGTTGTAGTTAATGATAGAACTGCCGCCTCCACTCGATGCTATTGTATCTGCCCCCATTACATACGATTGCGATATTAGAATACAAATGCATTAGAAATTAGAATAGACCTTATTTTCACACATAGTATGTAGCACTAGTAAAAATAGGTTACTTTAATACTTTTGGTTTAAAACTTGTTACGATGTTTAATATGTATGTGACGAGAGTTCACACCTGAAAAACCTACAATACCTGTAAATGCTTGAATATCATCTTCCTGCTTAATCTTGCAGAGTATTAGTGTATTACTTATTATGATTTCTTAAGAACTTTGGTCATGAAATCAAACTGTGACAATTATATTGGAACCACTAGCTAGGTTTGGGCACAATAATGTTTTGAACACTTTTATCTAATTGTGATGAATTAATTTGCCGGATGATTGATCACTTCAACAACAACAATAACAGTGACTACCTTTAGCCAGCATTAATGCGATTGAAGACAGTTACGTAATTTGTAGGCCTATATAAGTTCACATATCAGTACTGGCAATTATTTTCTCATTATGTTGTGCGTAATCTTATATTTTTGTATAATATATTTCTCAAGAACACAATTCAGGCCATAAAGGCTAACATGTGAACTATGTCTTATTGTTGATATTTTTAAATTATACAGATTTAAATATAGAATGAAGATTATTACAAGTCTGAGTATTTAATTTATGCATTTACATTTTTTTAGTAAATGTATTTAAATTCTGAATATTACGGTATTCCACTTGTTGCTTTTTGTCGTAGAAGATATTCAACTCAATTTCTTTGCTTAGGATTCAACTGCATTCTTTGAATTCTCGTGGAGATGTATCATTTTGTGGCAAACGCTACTTTGGCAGCAAAAAAATCGATACGCATTCTTAGTTTCTTACCCACTTGCGTTTGTTATCACAAGTGTACTCTGGAACGTATTCACATAATTATACTGTAAAATCACTGTTATGTTATGGTATTAATTGTTTTACGCTTGTTACTTTCTTGTGTAAATGTTAGTGAGCATATTATAATGTGTATATCTAGATAGATTGCCATGGGGCTGTATATAAATTATGTCTTGAATTACGCTTTGTGGAGGGGGAGGGGTGCTTGGGTCCACCCTATGATCACTAACAGCTGTTAAGCCTCTAACTGTTGTTAACAACGTAATGTGAACGGAACACAGCACTAACCGACATCAAGCCCTAACTACGTTCTGTGAACGCAATTAGCTTCTTAACAGAAAACAAAATCTACAGCCTTCTCGCATTGTCACATTGTTGGTTCAAAACAAGGCCCTACATGTTATTTACATCATGTAAATTGTATAGATGGCCTTGGTCAAAAATAAGGTGGGACAGAAAATCTGTAACTATGAATGCAATATGAAAATTAACAGTAAATCAAGCAAGAAGGTGGCAGTGCATGACTACACTATCAACCCTTCCATCGCTATCAGTGTGAACACCTCATCTCAAGTAAAACGGAATGCTTTGCGCCGAGGTAACCTCTGTTAGCATAACGACAGTTAGTGATCATAGTATGAACGGGGTATTGGGGGGTCATCTCATACAGATTGATTGCTGTAGATAAGAAGCTATTTTTAACATCCATGAATTAATTACCAATCAAAACATTTTTTAATTTCACCTGCCATATCTATTCTCGAGATACACCTTTGTAAATGAATATTATTCAATTTCTTTTAGATGATTAATCATTTTCCCATTGTCATTATCATTGTCTCCCTCATCTTATTTTAATTGAATGATAGTCTTGGGGGGAGGGGGGGGAATTAAACTGCAAACTTATTGTAAGGCAGGTTATCTTTGAGTGACTGAATGGAGGGAGGGTAGGGATAGAAAAGTGGGCAGAAGGTATGATGTAATTCAAACAAACCTCATGGACTCATGGTCAATTATTCTCCGCCTCATTGACATTGCAAATCATAACATCCAATCGAAGGGGCTGTTGGAACTGAGGTGAAATTCAAATATCCAATCATGATGTCTCTAAATGACCCCAAGTGATATAGATCTGGAAGGTCAACTGGTAAAGCCACGCCTATTTCGAGTCATCAATTGTCATTATTTTATTATGTATTGGTTTTCACTTTGTTCTGCATATTGTAATAATTTTGTATATTATTTGTAAAGTGAAGCTATTGTGGGAAGTGAAATCAAATGTTCTTATTATTAAAATGGAATAACTGAAGAGAGAAGTAATTAACTAATACTTATCTTGTTATCTGTTCCTGTAATCCTGGCTCTCGACCAATCCTGACCTTGGTGATGGTGAATGGTGGGAAGATATGGCAGTATGGAGGGAGCTTGTGGAGCAAGAGAGAGTTGATGGCAAAGAGTGTTCAACACATCTCGAGTATATGCCCAAGAAAAAAATTGCTCGACTGCCATTGGATGTATATAGGAAATTATTTTATTATTATTATTGTACGTTATTGATGTGGGTATGCACATATTTCGCACAACCATGACTAAAGATGATATGCAATGAAAATGCACAATAATAATACAAATGAAGAAGAAAAGGTACAAACTACAATACTAATAGTACAATATTTGACCTGCAGAGCAAGTCAAAAATAAATCTAGGCCTACCACATGTGGAACTAAATCTTCAATTTAGGTTAATTCAATCAAAAGGTGGGAGATGTTGATAAATATAAATGAGAACGTCCACACTCTACAGGCTTGAATTATGTACTCCCCCCAAAAAAAACATGTTTTAATTTGAATCAAAAAGTCCAGCGTGACTTGGAAAAATTGTTATGTACAGTAGTGAATATACATATTGAATTGATACTGTTGGATTTATCATTGCGAAAGGGATAAACAAATAAATTATAAAAAAATGAATGGTGGAAAAAATAGCCGAAACAAAAATGACCATATTGTAATTGATACTAGAATAGAAGAATTCCAGAATTACAAGAAAAAGAAGATCAAGAAATGTTTAAATTGTTCACTATCCCGGAAATTATTACCTCAAGATTAATTGTTTGTAAATAGTCACATGTTATTATTATTGGATGAGCAAAGCGGAGAGTCAATTTCACCATACTGAAAATGAGTACATTTTTTTTCGGGCTCCACAGGTCAAACGGAAATGAAAATTCAGCTGAAACTTGGCATACACAAGTGTCCTAATCTAATTCGATACTATCTAGTTTTTAGGCGCAATCGGTTGAACCACTGTTGTGAAAACTCATTTCAAAATTTTCAAAAATCCCTTAAGAATAAGCCAGACGGAAAAATGTGTGAAAAATATTTCTTTCGAGAGAACTCAAATTCTCAGGTAATTTTGATATGATTCTGATACACATTGTTGATAACTTTCACAAGAATCGGTTCAGCCGTTTTGATGTGAAAAAATATATAATGTAATGTTTTTAAATCACTCAAAGCTATTACCAATTGACAACAAGTGTCACCAATTAATTTGAAACTATTAAAACAAGACCTTCTTTATTATTATAGAAATTAATCAGGAAAAAAGAGGGCAATGACGTAATTGTTTGGATCTCAAAAAAGTGGATATATAATTATAACCAATCCAAAGGTATGTTGATACGTTCCAGCTCATCCATCAACGCGGAAACACATAATGTGTTTTCCTAGGAGTTATAATGTTATGATGATAAAAAATAATAAGATCTTTATTTGTGCGGCGGGGTCAAGTCGCAATGGCTTTTCTTCCACCAAACCACTTAAATTCCGAATACATACATTGTACAATACATTTCTTAGAACTGAGTGTATGATAGAGGGATACAATAAAGCGATGTATAGTGGTGCTATTGCATCCCTCTATCCTTTTAAAAAACTAGAACTAAATATATATACAATACATGTAGTGATAAGCATGATTGCTCGAATCTATAATTAAAAATACCTGCATCATATAACAAAAGGTATGCTAATTAATTTCTTGAATGAATGTGATATATAAATACAACATTAGTAGGAATGAATCTGATAAAACTATCAAAGAAAATGATATAATATATATATATATATATATATATATATATATATATATATATATATATATATATATATATATGTATATAATATATTTATATTTTATATAATTATATAGGCCTATATATATAGGCCTATAATATCATTCTTTGGGATGGTAAGATCGCCCCCTGTGGTGCCCCGACAAATGATTCTACCTTTCATTCTTGGCCTAAATGGGGAAACAATGATTTTGTATGAAGTTTCGATTGAAATAAACAAAATATCCATTGGTCCACAAGATTATTTTAAACTATAGGCTTTTGTCGAATAATACAATGACAAACAATAGTAGGCCTATCATAGCTCTATATAGCGAACTGGTGGACTACCAAATATTGTATTCATTGTATTTTTTCAAAATATATTTTAATTAAATTATATAAAATTATTATGAAATACAAATTATATCATTTACTGTATTTATTCAGTTCTCTCAGCACAAATGTCAGTACACCTCATAATTTCCATAATTTCCACTCACTATTATGTATATATATTTTCCCTCCCATCATCAACCGGCTTCATTTCCCTTCACTGATTAATGTCGATAAGCCCACAAACATTAATTAATATGTAGCGCCTATTTCATACATAACATAGGCATATATACAACAACTACATCATGTCATCAATGAGATAATGAGATTATACTTTATCTCCTTCTATTGTTTTGTTTATGAATTAAAATGCGGTCGATAAAGCATAAACCTATTTTAATGGTGGATTTTTATTGAAACAATGTTATGTAATCATAGCTTTTGAATTTGTTGCATTTTTACATTATTTCTGGTTTGATGATTTCCTAAAGCCTGATTAGATGAGGGTTGGCAAAGGCTAACTCCACGTGCTGACTGCAGGCAATTGTTTTTATTTGTATGAAGTATTATTGCGCGTGCTCCGATCCACAACCGCACAGGTCAAATGAATCACTTATTTGAGAAAGGGCATCAGTCAAAAATGTCGAAATTTGAGTTAGGACTTGGAGGACCAATTATCTGTGTATGGACCTAATGAAATGTAATACATATTGACTAATTTCATAACATATACTCTTGACACAATATGTAGAATGTTACTGTTCCAAAAAATGAATAAATAAATTGAAATTGAAACTATAATCAGAAAAGGCGTCAGTCCACGTCTCTAATGGCCTGAAGTTTATTATGTTTATTTGAGAAAGAATATCGGTCAGAGTTTTCATTTAATTATTCAAAAATGGTGTTCAAAACTTGTGAACTGGACTAATTCCCTTTCTCAAGTATACGTGATTCAAATGGACTGGCAATTTAAAATCAAAATGCCTCCAAGCATTGACCGGCACTATCCATTTGGTCAGGCGCTTGCTACCCCATTTTAATTATTTCAAATGAAAACAAAATGGCTTGAGATATCCAAATAGAGAAAACAAAGGAGCCTCCTTCCGTTGCTCAGTCAGCTAAAGCACCGCTTTAGAAACTGAAGTCACCGCAATGCAGTGTGGGTTCGAGTCCCGCATAAGAGGCTGCAGGCGCTCTACACGGGCTTGTTGTTCGCTCGCTTCAGACTCGAGTTTAACATGCATCGTGTGCTAGGCGCCACCCATAGACTGGCCCGCCGAAGTCATATTCACATAAACGCCGTTAATTCCCTAGCTCACACTTCTGATATATTTCAGATTCTATGTATTTTTTCGGTATTCAAAAATATGTATCTAAGGTTTTCGCAAATTGGAATTTTTTTCATTTTTCATTTGAAGAATTTAAAAAATCACAAATTTTTTGTTCAAAATTCTGTATTTGCGGTAACCTTCGTTTTTCAATTATCAACAGAATGCAAAAACAATCATATTGATATCTCAAAAATTACGGCCGTGAGAGTTTCCGGCGTGAAATACGAGCGCCTGCGGCCTCATAAGGCATGGGTTTTCGTAAACGTCCTTCCACTCACCATCACTTCGTAGTTTCATTATCGTAATGCATTCGTACCCTCGTATAACCTAGCTGTTGGTGGGGTCATTAAGCAAACTGTAATCTAATCTAAAGAAAAAAATCTGAACACATTTGAGCATGTTGAAAAAATAAAATTGCTTTCCACATGATACTCAGGGTACCTAACGGGTTTCAAACTGGTTGCTCTAAACAATGTTTGAATTTCGAAATAATCACATTACAGGCTATCTATCAAGATGCACTGGGGGTTGTGTTAGTTTGCCGGTCGGAGATATAGTGACTTCACTAATTCGAAAACACGTTCCATTTCCTGAGTACTTTCCTGAGAAATATTGATCACTGCTCTATCTAGTGTTGTTTTGTAGAAACAGCTGATCAGCTGACAAACTCGATGACAGCTATTATTAGCTGAGCCGACGTCATTGAGTAAAGTTAGTTCCTTTTATCACCACTTATCTACGCACGGCCAATATAGTTCTTTAAACGTGGACCGTGAATTGGAACATATTTTCAACATGGGAGGGATAGGAAGTGAGGACACCATCTCCAACTGGCAAAATAACGCAACCCTCAATGCATCTCGGGTTATACGTAGGTCTACCCGTCATGCTCGCATCCAGATAAAATATAGATTTTCAAAAATATTCAGCATCTCTTTCGTATTTAGGAATGGATTGTTTTATCCCCACTTGTTTGCATTACTATTTGCGGTTATAAATATTTTATTGTACCTTAGAACGGCTATAAAAGTCCATGTCAAGGAGAGATGAGCCTGACGTCAGAGCTTTTCCCCCCGCCAAGCTACCCCCACTGGCTACTATACTTGCTTCGTAGAGGGTGAGAGCTATTTAGTTGTAAAATGGGAACCTCACTAGGATGTGACGCTGTCGCAAGCACGTACAACAGCGATGGTCAACGCGTAGGAAGGTCTGTCGTTATTTTTCTGGTAGGTTGGTAAAGGTGGGTTGATAACGGTGACGTCACAGTGCACGTGCTCACAGCTGACTAACCGTTTCATTTAATCCATTACCTGTCCAAACAGTTTGCGTGTGTTCGCAATGATGCTACGTGACAAGGGATATGAATATGATTAATCTACGCTGTGATTATCGTAATCAATGTGATCACTAGAGATGCACTGGAAAACTGTCAAATAAACATGCATGAGTGCAATAAAAAAATGTCAAAATGTGCACTGAAATCTGAAAATAAAAAAGATACAAATATGCATCATCAAATTCTACAGGAAAGACGAAAGACTATATTTAGAGCGTATTCAGGACATGTGCACATGTAGTATGGTCGTATGGAGCGAGATTTAAAACAAATTGCTGGATCCCTAATATCAATTCCATTCAATTTGATTATTTATTTGTTCCTTAGAAAAAAAAAAAAAAAAATATATATATTTGTCCTTTGAGCGCTAAATGACCTCGCTGTCGACGCGCCTTAAAACCCTAATATGCATTATTGCATTATTGTGTCCCTTGAAAATCACAATACATAAGTGACATATACATAATATATCATACACTCAATAGGTAAACACAAATAATATCAAACACTCTGATGTTGGACTCGTCTGATGTAATATAAATATAAATATATTCCCAATCTGATTATCTATTTTTCAATCTTTTATTGGTTACATGAAACATTCATCATTTTAATCCTACAAAGTCAAAAATGCTGGCTTGACTATAGGGGTAAGATAACATATGTTTGAATATATCGTGTTTCACTCCTACTGGAATCAAAATCAAAGATTAATAAACATACACAAAGATTTAACTTAATTGGCATACCTTGAAAGTAGGACTTCATTGTTTCTCATTTTAAGGGTAAGTTCACGAGAGAAAAAAAGAAAATTATGATTTTTACATGAACAAAATTGTGATAAAAAAACTATTTTAGTGTTACAATTATTCCTTGTTATAATATATCCTTGTTATAATATGATATATCCTTGTTATAATTGTTCCTTGTTATAATACATCGATGTAAAGAAGAAAATCAAGAATTAAGTAACAGATTTTTTACCAAAGGTTTCATAATGGAGTATTAATCATGTTTTTTTTATATACTTGGAGGAATATAATTGAATATAGTTGAGACTGCGACACTTGTCAATGATGATTATAATTCAGACAGTCGAAAGAATAATAATAATGAGTTAAATGCAATAACACTTGATGTCGGTAGATTGAAAAACAATAGGTGAGCTAAAGAACTCCTCCACTGTGTACATTGCTTTTCCAAGTAGATATCTCCTGATGAAATTTCTGAAGACATTGATATCATATTTTGTTGTCATCATTTCCTCTGGCAGATGATTATATTATATACTCAAATAAAGAACGCTTTTCTCATAGGCTCTCAGGTTATGAGCTGATATTATCAAGTTGTGCGATTTCTTGTCAAGTGTTGGTGATTGTTTGCATTAATCGTGAGTTGTGACTTGTTTGAAAATGAATAGCCAAGTCTCGAGGATAAATACACTTGGAATTGTAGACAGCCCATCTCCTGATGAAACTGTTGAAGACATTGAGCAAGAGTAGACCATATTGTATCCAGAATAAGACAAAGAGGAGCTAGGAAGGATGTTGGGAAATATCAGTTCGAAGACAAGAACTCAAGATTGAAATAAGTTATGATACAGGCCTATATTGATTTTTTTTCCTTGGTGGTTAATTTTTTTTTATAATGACATCGAAACTACATTTTTCAAATGTTCGAACTGAGATACAAAATTGATCAAATAATAAAATTAACTTCATATAATTAATAAAAATCCAATTTGATAGATTGATCAAAGAGTAACTTCAAGTAGAAAACTTAGCAAACATTTATTTAGTTTTAAACTCTTTTAATTAAAATACAGAAACTAGAATACGATGATTTTGTTTGTTCACTCTGTGTATCTACGCATGCGTGCTAATAAAATCTAGTGTGCTTACGACTCTGTTCAATTAATTAACAGACGATGAGACGAAGATAGTACACACACACACACACATAGAAACCGGAAATGACAACAAATGTTCTGATATATAGGCCAGTGTGGCTTATCATCCCACTCTTGCTATCACCTATGGCTAATCAACTTGTAAGTGTGAACTTGTACTGAGTACATGCTCAAAACCTAAAGTAGGGTATGTTCGATATTGAAAATAATAATATATCTACTTGCGTCCACGAAAGGAAGCCGATCGTTTATCAACACAACAAACACAAATAAGCGGTCATATTCGAATAACTGTGGTTATTTATTAGGGTGATATGATTTTCGGGACGAAGTTCACAATAAGAAAGGCAACTGCATTTTTCAAAAGGTAAATCTTGAAATATACAAGGAGATTTTGTATAATCACCAAGGTTTAACATTGATTCATTTGGTAGAATACGAAGAATAATTAAAATATGGATTCTTCATGATGGACGGTACTTGGATCTAATTTTCATAAATGGTTGTTCTAGTTACATTCATACCAATAAATGGCATTTTGATCATAATTGAAGATCAATTTTGTGATAAATACAAGTACAGAGAAAAGGGGAGGAGGACGAAGATTTCAAGAAGAAGAAGAAGAAGTAGATTAAGATGATAAGAAGATTCACGATTTTCTCTCCTCAGTGTTAAGGTTTGAATTGTTTTCTAACCTTGGCATTATTACCTCAAGATCAAGACCTTATCCCGAACGATCCCATCTTTCATCCATTGCCTTAATTGGGGAGTAATGATTTTATATCAAGTTTCAATGTTATTGAAAAAAAAAAATTAAAAAAACGTGAATTATAAAAAAAGAACAAAGAAGCGTGATGATACACTTTTTAAACTCGGAAGCTCTATTCTACAGTAACGCTAATAACACTAGTTGTAGAATATATTTTCAAAATTTCAAAAATATTTCATCCCCTCCCTCCGGGCAGCCGCCCATTTCGCCGGTTCCTATAAACTGCCCTGTGGCGAGTGTTGGGTCGCACTCTAGTATAGACATATCTGAAGCGGTGGGGAGTGGATGGCAATATTGCACTGTATGAGCGCACTGTGTGGAGGAACTTGGGGGGGGGGGGGGGGGGGGAGGAGTGTGTAACTAAGGGCAACGCAGCATTGTCCGCAAGCTTTGAATACAATGTTTTATGTGAGAAATATGAAAGCATTTTCCTGTTTTCTCTTTGTTTACTACAAACGCTCCATTTGATAATGTGCCACATACTATAGATTGCCAAGTGCACGCTGAGACGTGTACAATCAACTTCGAAATGATTTGATGTGTGAATCGTGTCAAGTGACGTCACGCATTGTTGTAAGAGACAGACAACATTGTCCACCAGTTGGAATTGACCAATCAGAATGTTTGGTTGTCTACCAGTTCGTTGTATTGATGGTAACGATTGTTTGTCATTTGTTACTCGACAGAAGTCTATAATCTGAACCGTTCAGATCAGTTTTCTCGGACCAAATAGGAGATCCAATTAAATGCTGAAGATGGGCGTGGTCAATCAATCGACCATCCAGATCTATTCGATAAGTCAAGTCTAAACAGCCCATTGATGATTATGTTTGATGAAATTAAAGGGGAGGGTAAAAAAATATGAACATACTGGAAAAATCAGCGCATAGCTGAAGTAGTGAGCTCAAAATATATTCATCCAACATATCCCAAAAGACATGGAAAATTCTAGCGGTACCGTATTTCATTTCTTGAATATTTTTCAGGCCAAACGTACCCTAATTGACTTCATTACATGCACCCTAAATTGATTTTAATTTTTGATAATATCAATCGCTGTGTTGATTTCTGAACTCAATTTCCTCAATTTTTAAAATATAATTAATTAATTTTCTTGAAAACGCCTGACCCAAATCTCTCTAAGCTTGATATCATACATAATGATAATGATAATAATAATTATAATAATAATATTTATTCACAGTATACATAAAACATGTTATGTTTCATCATGGTCACTGTAATGAGAAGTCATGTTAATCTTACATAAAAATCTGTTGAATGATACATTTCTTTTTCGATAAGGTCAAATAACATTTTACTTTTGATTTAAAATTATGTGGGCCTATATTGTTGACAATACGCTTTTTTTTGCCAAGCTTTTATAAAATTCAACACCATTGTGGTTGAGTCCACAGTTTCATAAAGAACAGTTCGATGATAGACAGGCCTATATTCGAACAGATTCGTTGTTTGTTGAATGAGTCATCGTATTATTAAGTATTATTCTTTGGGGTGGTAAGTTCGCCCTTGCGGTGCCCCGTTCAAACGATCCTATCTTTCAACCATTGCCTTAATTGCGGAACAATGATTCTGTATCAAGTTTCGATGTTATTAAAATAAATAAAAGTATAACAATACTTATAGTTAATATGTATAGTATAATAATAGTTTTTCATCATCATAACTTAATTTAAAAAACATTTTTTCTTTCAGTTTTTTCAGTTTTTCATCATCATAACTCAATTTAAAAAACAATTTTTCTTTCAGTTTTTTCAGTTTTTCATCATCATAACTTAATTTAAAAAACAATTTTTTTCATTTAAAACACACAACATTATACAAAAACTCATTTTAACTCATTTCAAAAACTCATTAATGTACATTTTGTACATAAGCCTACATATTGAGTTTGTGCATCAAATTATCCACTGTTCTAAATGATTCAAATCAGAACACATGCATTTGTCAAAATCATCCTCATCATTACTGTGTGTAATTAATGCCAGCTGTCGTAAATGAGCCAATCACAAGGCTTGAGCTGGAACTGGCACCTCCACCTACCACGCATCGAGAAGCCGGCCGTTGATTCGAAAGCACGTGATCGGTCACGCGGTACCAACAGATAGTGGTCGTGGTCGGCGCGTGATCACGAGTGATTGGTTACAATTAAATTAATTGCTCGATTGAATTAACGTAGATTTAATAATAGATGTTGTTGAGTATATTATAGTGCTTGAGTATACGACGCTTCTTTGGTTATATACTTGTCAACACGAGGGTTGGTTGCTGTTTACTAATGAACAAACATTTATTCATCAATCATCAATAGAAATATAAGTTTGATAGGATATTATTAATCTGAAATGTCATTGTAACCGATTCATACTGTTCTCCTGCATGTACTTATTTCAGTTTATTCAAGTTCCCGATATTACGTTATATCTTTTTGTCTCTCTCTCTCTCTTTCTCTCTCTTTCTCTCTCTCTCTCTCTCTCTCTTTATCTCTCTATCTCTCTCTCTCTTCCTCTATCCTTTTGTCCCCTGCTCCATTTTCCTTTTTCTCTCTATTTCTTTCGATCAAACACATACACATAAAAAGGAATTGTTCATTATACTTTTTTTATTTTTTCATTAATTTTATTTACCGATTGCAAATACAGTATCCTCTATCAACACACGCGTGTTTGTATCAGTTATTTCACCTCCGCTGGAAGCAATCTGATGTTAAATTTCCTTTATAAGTGATTTCCTGCCATCCTCTCATCATTACCATCGATATTGCAAACAATTTCATTTTCAGATTTTTTTTGGTGGAAGGGCCACTTTTTGGTCTAACCTGGTTTACATATTAGACGACGCGATCCCCTTCTATAAACGGTCGAGTAAACTCTTGAATTATTATTAATATCATGCTGGTACTCATCGTAGCGGTGATTGAACCATTACATAATCGTCCAGAGGTAAACATCTCTAGTAGATACTAGTGGCGTAACTATGGAACCGAGGGGAGAGGGTGGGAGGGGGGGGGGAGGAGCAGGGAGCACGTACTTGAGGACTTGCCAATTGAAAATATGTATTCGTATTCATATAAAGGGTTCAGGAAGAATGGCAGGAAGCCCGTGAATTGGACCTTTGTATTATAAAAATATGTATTTTGATTTATATATTTAACTGAAACATGATTAAATTTATAAAATCGTACTATTAATACTCGTTTACAGTTAAAAAAAACGGAAATTGAATATAACTGAACATTTTTTTGAACTATTTTATTCCTTTGCATCAAAATGGAATCGGAATTCATTTGCAACTTTGTAGGGGCTTGAAGCATAAGTAAAAGTCTGTTTCTGTCGTTTGATATACATGTTAATTCTATGCAATATAACATGGCCAACTGGTTTGACAAGGAAACAAAGATACTTTTACTTATGCTTCAAGCTATGTACACTATGTAAGAAAGACCACAGACCACGATAGACCACGGGACAAGAAAGACCACATGGATTTGATATGTTGAGCATTGAAGCAAGGAATTAAAATATGAGCACATATTCCGTGATCGAGAGGTTTGCTGACATCATGAAATACTGAAAGAAAAAAACCACTGAACCATTCTTTCATTTGTATAGTTAATTTTACCTGAATGTGTGGAAAAGTTTCTTGAAAAACACTGGCTTTGGATCATATTTATTTATTTATTACTAGAACTTATTTATTAGAACATATCGTATGTCAGGATGATATTTGCCAGCACGATCTATATAGAGTATAAACAATAGAACAAGTTCTGCTATCCCACTATCAATAGATCGTACGGTATCACTAAACACTATACCATAACTTGATCTATAATACGAATAGATGTAACTAACACTTGATTCACTTTGATTTAGTGAAACTACACAGATAGATTTCAACAAAGACGTCTGACATTTCATATTCTGTAACTTCATTAGAAATGAAACAAGATCTATACAAGCGTATAAACATGGAATTTCAGTGGAGAATTATTCAAAGGGCCGTAGACCAACCCATCGGCCACAAGTACAGGGCTAAAGACTCATAATCCTCAAAATAGTCAGTAATTAAATCCAGAACAGAGGTAATGATAAACGATGATTTCTAATTTGTACAATGTGGTGACTGAGCTATATTAATTTATATATAACTATTTATTTGGGGTGGTAAATCGTCACTGTGGCGCTCCGTTCAAACGATCCCAAACTTTCATAATTTGTCTTTATAGGGAAGGAATGGCTTTGTGTCAATTTTCCGATGTTATAAAAAAAAAGCAATTTGATGCATATGGACAGGAGGTAGGAATCTCGCCCGGGGAGTTGCGTCTGGAATGACAGTCATACGCCACTGTTACAAACACGATCAACTTTCCTCAAACATATATCTATCTCTAGCCAGCAGCACGTCTGACCTAAATTACCCTTCGGCCGATCGTACATTTAATTATTGCGTATACTTTCAATTAGTTTAAACCAACACATTTAATACGCGCTGCATGCTCACTCTTGATGTGTTCGACGCTTGCGACGCTAGGCGTCGGCGCGTACCTCTCTCTCTCTCTCGCTCTCTCTCGCTCTCTCAGTCACAACTAACATAAATACGACGGTAACGTAATGCGGTCCGTTATTCTACTCTTATTGTTGTGACAGTGATCGTCAGCTGCTAGTCTTCACGTTATCTCGTGGATGGCAGGAAGTTGCGCGAGACAATTCTTGATATAGCGACCTCGAGGATGCACAATAAGTGAGCACATAGATCTATCATATATATAGTTATATGTATATATTATATTTTAGGTTATTTTTCAATTAAAAAAATGGAATGTGTACTGAATATGAATCCTCAAAATCCTAAAAACTCTGAACCTCTAAAACTGTGGGATTGGTATGTTTTAAAGACAGATAGAATAGAAGAGCAGATATATTTTCGAAAATTATGTGAAGAAATTCATTGATGAACCATAAAACTGAAGTTAAAAATATAATGCAATCACATCAACAAGAATGGAAAAAGTTAATAAAGATGAAAAATTCAATTAAAAACCCAATTCTGTTATACAAATTTTCACAACATCTTATACAACAGATTGATCGAAACGAAATGTAAATAAGCAAAAATGCAAAGATCACAATATTAAACTGACAGATTTAATCACAAATACACGTGTATCAATTGAGATGAGGTGAGAGAAATCTACAAAAATCAAACAATAATAATAATAATGAAAATGACATTTTTTTCTACAAGTTTTTTTATGATCATACAAAGGGCTAGATGTTCACATTCTATAGACCCGCAAAGTCAGAATGTTGACTCACCTGCGTGTCTAATATAATTCATAATACAAACTAGATAGATTTGGATTAAGTTGTCTATATAATTTTTTTTTATTGCACAAAAGAAAAAAGAACATACATATAAGAATAAAATCAAACTCTTTTCCACAAAGCCTAGGAAGGCTTATCTGTGGGTTAAAAAAAATAAAAAATAATAATAATAATAATTTTTTATCCTCTCATGAGATGGTGACATACAATATTGAGCATCGTCAGTAATAAATATAGGCTATAGTAAATACATTTTAACACAAAGACACAGTTATATACACACATGGGCCTACATAAAAATTACATAATACATAATAGTAGAGATGCATTATTGTTTGATACATATCTTTACATAATTATAATAGGCAATTGGTTCCGTAGATTGAGAGGAATGTTTATAAAATGATTTATCATTGTTGATGATTATAAACTGTGTGAATTGTTTATTATTAGGATTCAAATTTATTCATTGAAATATAGTTGTATTCCCGAAAGAAGAACGTCGATCGTCTACCAACTTGATAAATGTGAAAACTTCTTCAATTACATATCCTCCCTCTAGAATCTAGAGAGAGAAACACCTTAATTGGTCCAGACTACAAACGTTAACATGATGACTGATATGAAAATACATGGAAATAGCTAAAAAAAAAAAAAAATTAGGTAACTGATTTGATAAGTGAATAGAAAATAATAGAACTCTTGAAATATCTTCAGCTTAACGAAAAATCAAGAAGCATTTAATTTTAGAATTAAATTTACGAATAATTTCACGTTTCTAAAATATGTGGTTGTTGTCCTGAAAAAATCATAATATCGTTATTTTATTTCTATCAGTATCGAAAACTTGGTAAACAATCATTTTTTCCCACTGATGCTAAGGATGAATTAGTAAGACCGTTTATAAATGAAACCTCTTATTGACTTACGACTTCGAGGCGATCTTGTCGCCCATATAAATAATATTTATATACTATTTTAAATTAAACACAATAAACTTTAACACAGGACCCCGATTCACAAAGAGTCCTATACTCAGGACGTCTCAAGTTGGGACCCTTTTACTGAGTTGGGATCAATATTGGTCTTGAGTTATTAAGAATTTACTGACTTGGACCAATATTGGTCGTAATTTGTAACTTTAATTTGTATTGACCTTTCTTATATCATGTATATGATCAATTGAAAAATAAAAACATTTAAAAAAAAAAAAAAAAAAACTAAGTAAAATGGTCACAACTTACGACGACCTTCAAGAATAGGACTCTTTGTGAATCCGGGTCTAGGACTGCGCTGTTTATGACCATACTTTCAAGTCACAGATAGAATTATTTTAGTCTACAATAGCTTCCCTGGAATTACCACAGTTATTACATCATTACATTTATATTAATTTATAATTTATAATTCATTCATAATTTTATTAATTTATAATGTATTTATAATTCAAAATAATAAATTAAATAGCTGTGATTTTTATTATATTGATAGACGACTTTCTTGTTTCATTGTCAGCTACAGGTAAAGTGCACTTGTGTTTGTTTTCGATAAATTCATGCAAACTAGTTTCATGATAGTAGTAATACGTTTCCAGATATGAAATATGAATTGTAAATTCAAACTGTTGATACTTGAAACGAAAGTATGAAAGAGCTGAATAATGGAGTGAATAAAAAAATAAAAGAACAAAAGAATATGGACGATGTGAAGGCTCTTTATATTTGTATTCCCGAGAGATGGAATCGCGAACCACTTTACTCTGTGGGATGGAGGAGACAGTTCAACGAAACCTTCACCTCTCGTATAGAAGTTATGCTAGGCAAACGTAGCATGTATATGCGATGTAAGATGAGCGAGACATCTGAATAAGAGTCGTTCAAGTAGTTCTTCTATCTTTGCTACTTTATCGACTCTGATATTCTACACACCTTGACGCATATGAATAATACTTCATTGTTGAAGAAATATCGAATCTAGAAAGCAGTGAATCTTGGCAACATAATTCTGCTATAATTTCTATATATTTGATGAATAAAAACAATAATTACATTTTTTTCTTCGAAACGGCTGATTTGAATTGCATACAAGATGGTGATGATGTGTATCATTCATTTTTTCTTGCCCAGCCTAATTTTATGGAGTTTTTAGAAACTTTCAGATGATATTTCTCAAAATCGGTCAAACCGATTCACCCCCAAAACTATACTAGGTTGATAAGTTTGCGCGTGTACAAAAAAAATTTCATGTCGATCAGACCCTGCGACCTGTGCAGTGCTTACAAAAAAAAAACATATACAAAGCTCTATAAGAGTAGGATGGAGTCTTCGCTATCGCTCATCTAAGAAAACTTATCTGTTGAAAATTGAATGTACCGGTACATCAGATGAAGTTATTTTTCTTTTAAAAGTAAATGAAGAAATCTTTTGAAAGCTTGTGACAAACTGACCACATAGTTGTGTTGTACACAAAATCAAATAAGCAGATTCATGTATGAATTTATTTCATTTTAGTCTAGCTCTATTTCGTTTCATACATTGTAAATAACAAATACTGCTATAGCTATTCTTTGAATTATTACAGTTAAATAAAATCGTCAATAGATTTGTTTAAACTCTTTTATTTCAGTTGTATCTCGTTTCATCAATCATACTTCATTGTACAAAACAATAAAAATTTAATTGAAAAATTAAATTCATGGACTGATATAACATATTTTGACAATTTCAATATAAGCTGCGTTTCTGGGATGTTTTCGTCTTCACTTTGGCGGAGGGAGGAGGAAAGCGATTCGTATTGTATACACCGATTGACTCTTTCAAATGAATGAATGTGAAACACATTTTATTTCACATAACAGAAAAAAGATGTTCCGTAATGTAATTTGTTTTTCATTTTTCTTTCTGAATGTGAGATGACAATTGGCCACAATGTCAAACGGAAAATCAAAAATCGAAATGGTATAATTAAAATGTTATGAGAAGACACTGTTCCAGAGCGGACCTGTAGGAATGGTATTTGGGAAGAATCGGTTCGACCATGGTTACTACCTAGAAAAATATGCCATCCAGAAGATAGAAGTCACAGGGCTGATTATTGGTGCAAGAGGGACTATCCCAAAATTTTTCGAAGAATCTTCAATAAAGTTTGGTATATCTCCTATCGTTAAGAACATAGTAATGAGCGTTTTACGCGATTCAATCATCATTCTTAGAAATTATTTATACAGTCAAAATTAGCTTCAATATTTCAGTCATAAATTAACTTCATCTTCAAAATTGTATTTTTATGTTCCTATCATCCTTTCTAAATTTTAATTTGTTTGTTATTCTGTGTCGATAGGCAACCCGATGTACATGGGCAGAGATCAATAAAGATTTATATATATTGAAATATAAACTTCAATTGAAACTCATCTGTAACAAAATGGAAAATATTTCTTAGTACAAATTGAAAGCATTGATACACATATTTAGACTGTTTGTTTCATCAATCGAACAATATTCTATGACAAAATAATTGAAAATGTCTTTGCCAGATTCAATACTCTCAACAGATCAATAACCAATGACCACTTCAATTTACGGAATATATTAAGGGTGCGAACCACTGGTGCGATAGTGGCCGTGGAGTGGGGAGACTGTCGATTGGAACCTTCTTCTTTCTTGATACTAGGAAAGCGCAACATAGGCGAATTGTAATGAGTGAGATATTCTTGATGGAATATACTTGACATCTTCATTTTGAATCAATTGAATCCAGTCACTGCCTTCGATGTACAGCTGACTAGGTGATCGTGCCTAATAACAAACTCCGAACTCTTTATTATTCAGAGAGAAAATCATTTTTTCATGATGGCTTTCCATCTTCACGATGAATAACCACGAAGGTTCAGCTAACTATAAACTTGGAATTTTAATAGCCGAAAGTAAAAATTAGTTATACACTTATGGTGATAAAATCAAAAACTTGATTAATAATATTGAATACATTAATTTTCTTGAAAACAACGAATTGAATTCGAAATAGTTTTGGAATATAATGACCTTTGAAAATTTGAGCTCGATCAGATGAAATAAAAAATTGAAAATTTCATACAATGCTTTCTTTTGGGAATTTTCAAATCCTCAGTATCATTTTCCGAGAGAAGCGTTCAACAGATTTTGTTCAAGAACAATATATATCCATTTCGGTATGACCACAACATCCAGACAAAGTTTAAAATTGATTGGAATTGTCTGTCCTATTTGCTGCACACAAAAAAAAAAACATGAAATAAGCCCGATGTTTCCATTCAATGAAATGGAATCTTCGCTATAAGCTCATCTAACAAGTTTACGAATGGAGTTCCGAGCTTTCACACAGAAACTGTAATTTATACTCATGTGTTCCGAGCTTTTGGCAACTGAAGGACTTTTATCTGCGGAGAAAAGCATGGTCACAGACAGCACAGTCCTAGTGTCAAAGTTCATTTTTTTATTATTCCAATAATTAAAATGGGGAAGTAACATCGCTCTTGTGGTGCCCCGTTCAAACGATCCTACTTTCAACCATAACCTTTATAGGGGCACAATGGTTTTCATCAAGTTTCGATGTTGCTAACAGAAATATAATATGTACTTTCAGCAGTGAGACAAATCCTCCAATATGGCTTAAGCGATTTGGACTTTAAAATCGGATCTAAAATATATGATAAAAAGAAAATGTGATTCTAGTGGAGTGTTTTCAACAGTAAATCAATCACAATTAAGAAGTTGTGATTTGTGAATGAACAAAATACTATAGCCAGCGTTTTTTCGAATTCCAAACTCATTTGAACAAACTGATGACTAAACTTCATTCCAGCTGTAATTCCCTTAATGCAGTCATTAGCTGACATCTTTCCGGTTCTACGATATCCGACCCATCGATCTTAAGTTCAGTTGATCGACCTTTTGGTCAAAACAGTACTTCTTCCTAATTAATTCGAAATTGAGTCTTCGCTTCGCTCATCCAACTACCGTGATCTTGTGTTTTCACCATGTTTGTGTCCCTACTCTCCAGGAAATGTAATGAAGTATATTCAGTTAACGAGGTTTGTATTGCTTTTTTATTACTAAAATGTCTTAAGCTACTTCCACCCCCAACCCCCTCCACTAACAAGCTAACATGGAGCGTCCAAGCGACAAACTTGTTCAAGGTTTTGACCTTTCCAGTGACCTTTCCACTTTCCACTGTGATTTGTCAATTGTCCGCTGGGAGAACTAACCTATTATTAGTTTAAAGCAAACAGAAATGGGCGTGGTTGATATCTGAGAAGAGTGAGTTTTTTCTCAGAAGAAAGAGAGAGGGAGATATCGTCTGGACTCTTGAATTTTTAAGGAGTACTTTGTCGCAAAAAATCACAATAACATTTGAAAATGTGTGTGATTCAGGATAATGAATACGAAATCAACAAGATACCATGTGATTCAATAATTATGATGACTGATAAATGAGATCGCTTATCAGTGGAAGAAAACTCAGCGCATCTATTGTAAAGGTCATAGTTGAATACCGGAATTTTCGTATTAATCTCTTTTAGATTGTCTTGCACAATCCTCGCTCGCCCGAGCCTGCACTATTTTGCTTGTTGGGCTTGCTCTTCATTCTTCCCTCGTAATTAATTTGTCCACTGCTATGTTGAAAAACAGATCTCTCAGAGAGAAAGAAATGATCGTCAAGACGAGTTTACGGATATAAATGATCATGAAAGATCAAAATGGCATGGTACGAATTCAATAAATAAGTAAGAAGAAAAAACCTGTATTGGCCCCTGAAACAGGATACCAATCAATATAAAAAATACATGGAATAATATCGAGAAATAGATTGGAAATATGACATATTAGTACATGAAAAAAAAAACTGATTGAATAGAAAAAATGTAAAAACAAAATAGGATTGAATAAAATAATAAGGAGATTTAGTGATTACAAAATTAAAAAGTGATATATATAGTGAAACGTTAATTATACAGATGATTTCTTGAAATTCTAACGGAGTCTTTAAGTGCTGACATTCCGATTTGATATTTCGAAAAGTTACTTATAAAAAAACGTTTACAAAAGTCACTGAAAAATTAGAAATTGTTACCCTGCCTCCCACAAGAAGTCCGATAACTTCTATTTCCTTTAGATTATGCATCTTGAGGAAGTAAGGAATAGTTGGCTCATAAATCTATTTTTTCTCCTCATTGATCTCGTCTGATAGAGATAATTGATGAAGATGAAACGCACTCCATGATATCACATATGGAAAGTTGAAAAAGTGTATCATGGTACAACTAGATTTTCATCGAGTTTTTGTATCAACAAGTTTAACCTCACCGCAGACAGTTATGTACAAGTAACATTGTAACCTAATGTAAATATTTATTATATATCAAGGGTATTTT
>OZ023332.1:18881612-18919112 GCA_964007535.1 Brachyptera risi | reverse complement strand
TGTTTTTTGAATGTATTTGTTCATCACCTGTGAACAAGGAGATATATATATCTATATATATATCTATATATCTATATATATCTATATATCTATATATATATACATATATATAAAAAAATATATATATATATATATATATATATATATATATATATATATATACGATACGTATATATAGATATAGGGCCTACATACGTATATATGTCATCGTATTTGTAACATATATAGCGTTCGTCTATAATAATTTGCATTTGCTTTTCATGCAATTTTTTCATACGAAAAATACATGATGTACATTGATTTGCATACATCTGGGGATATCCAAATACATAATCATGAATAATAAAACAAAACTTTTTTCATTCTCTCTTCTTGTCTCTTTTCGATAAAAAATTATACAACGATATGAAATAGATTCACAAATATAGAACCCAGACAGATAATTTTTCTGGTCCCCTGGAAGCTTAATATCCCGCAATCATTCGGTGACTACAGTCATATACTTTCATTGAACAACCAGAATTATCAACAAGTAAATATTGTATACACCAAAACTGATTATTCAACAAACAAGAATTGTCTTATCCTTACACGAAATCTCATATATATAGAACATTATAACCTTCATAAGTGAAACATTGTAAACAATTTAAGAGAAGATAAACAAAGAACTCAAGAGTCAGTTGAAAAATGGATTTTTTGTTTCTTCATATATCATTTCAAAAACTCTCTAGCACGCTGAACCGTCATTCAAGAGACCGGAGATCGATTCTCGCCATGACCGATTATTACCCATAACTAATATAGTGCCTCCTCTCAGTCTATAAAGTCTATCATATAAGAACATGCCACGACCGTCCCTTCCCACTCTAAAAAAAACACATATTTATACTAGGCAAACGCGTTATGTGTTTCCGCGTTGATGGATGAGCTGGAACATATCAATTTATCTTTGGATTGGTTATTATATATATATATACACCTTGAGATCCAAACCATTACATCACTGCCATCTTATTTACATTAATAATTTATATAATAAATTATATAATAATTTATATAATAAATATAGAAGGCCGTGGATTCTAGTAGAATTTCGCTCCTTGACATTTATCCTTATACTTTTACTTATATTTTGAGTATTAGGGCGATTCAGCCGTCAAGTTTCATATTCACTGGAAGGTGAACACATTTTCTTCGTGTGTGTAGATAAGGACAGTTTTACATATTCAATTGACTTAGAAATTCGTGTTTTTGTGAATAGTCTGCATTTGGTTTCTGCTGGAAATTAACGATTTGTTTATATTTTTCTTCGTTGCTAAGGACAATTTTGGCAAATTTACATTTGTTCGTGTATTTTTATGGTTATGTTGCCTTTTATATATTGATTAATCGTTTTCAAATATTGAAATCAAGTGAACGTGGAGTGGATATAGGTGATCGTAATGAAATGCCCACATTGCAATAGTACAGTTGATTCTGATCTTGCTCTCCACATTCGACGCTATCATCTGGATGTCTATTCCAATTTGACTCAAAGTCCGGGATGCTCCTCTACTACGATCACGAGTCTCGTTGGAGGAAGCAGCAGGGTCACAACAGGAACGAATCCTCAGGAAATTAAAGAATGTGAGTTTTGTCATAAGGTATGTAAAAATGAGCGAGGCTTGAACGTTCACATCCGATCTATGCACGCTGGTGCGGTTTTAGATAATGATGGATCGGAAAACTTGGAAACTTCACACTTGGATAAGAATTTAACTCCTTGTCCACACTGTGGGAAACTTTATAAGTGTGTTCGTGCTCATATTACACGTTCTCATCCTGACCAACACCGGATTATCATATCCTCAAAATATGTTCCACCTGACTTTGCTCCCACTAAATCCCCCTATGAGGGCATTACGTCTGATAGGGACTTGGAGTCATCCACCCTTGTATCAAAAGAGGATCCCAGTGAGAAGATTCTGCATGATCACTTGGACATTTGGATTTCCACTTTTGAATCAGACCTGAATCAAGATGAATTCAATAACAGAGTTGAGGAATTATCTCTATTCTTATCTACAGCCATTAAATTTCTCCCCGGCCCTGCACATCCTGCAACAAAATATTATCATTCAAGAAAACAAAAAACTTTCAAGGCCAATGACAGGACCTATAAAGACTCGACAAATCCTGAAAGGGCTTCCAGAAGAGACCGAGATAAACGAAGGGCAAAATATATGTATCAAAAATCACAATATTTATATTATAATTCTCGCAAAAAGGCAGTCAATATGATATTGAAAGGAGACAGCCCACAATGTCGTATTGGAAGTGGTACGCTTCATTCCGCTTTCAGCAATAGATTCTCAACGCCTAATCTTCAGGTTTGTGATGAATACCCTTCAAAACTATTGCCTCAAGAACGTTCATTAACTGATAGTACTTTCCGGAACAACATAACAGTTGACGATGTAACTCACGCTGTGAGGTCTATTAAAATGGACACAGCAGCAGGTCCTGATAGGGTCCTTATGAGAATAGTAAAATCGGAAAGAACTATTAAAATCCTGTCACTAATCGCTACGATCATGCTTCAGAAATCATGGGTTCCCAGTATTTTCAAAAAAGCAAGGACAATTCTCATTTTTAAAGATGGTGATGTGCATGACCCCGAAAATTGGAGACCTATCACAATATTTTCTGTTTTGAGACGGGTCATAGAGCGCTCCTTGGACAAATTTCTGCGAGATTATGTGTCATTCAATCAACATCAGAATGGTTTCATGAGAACACCTGGAACTTACATTAATGTTTCTATTGTAAGTGCGATACTAGAAAAGGCTAAAGAGATGAAACAAGACGCTACTTTGATATTCCTTGACATCTCAAAAGCGTTTGACAACATTGGTCATGATCACTTGGAGAAAACTATTCGAGCTTCACCGATGCCGTCCAATCTACAGGAATTGATTATTCAATTGCAGTCGGGAAACACAACACACATTGAAGCGAATAATGAGAAGACGAAGCCGATTATAGTGAATCGAGGAGTCATGCAAGGTGCTCCGTTATCACCATCATTATATAACCTAGCCACAGATCACATCTTAGGAGAACTGTCAGAGAAGGAAATATCTGATGTGTACGGCTACAATTTAGTGGATTCTCTTGACAATGTGTCGGTTCTCGGCTTCGCTGATGATACCGTGGTCATCGGGAAAAACGAACAATCAGCTATAGTCCTTGCCCAAATGGTCAAAGCTCGACTCTTGAAACTTGGATTGACTCTCAACGTACGCAAATCGGTTGCCATTGTTATTAAAAAAGGAAAATTATGTGAAGAAATTCTTCGTGTAGATGAAGATATGGAGATCACGCCTGTTAAATCAACGGAATCCATTCGCTACTTAGGAGTCAACTTCAGTAAATGCATAGTTACTGATTTTGGGAAAATTATTACCAATTTAAAATCGAAACTGGAAACTCTTATTTCATCGCCACTTTTAATGGCTGATCAAAAAATAAATATTCTCAATCAATATATCTGGCCAACATTGATATATCCACTACAGAACGCTCCCCTGAAAAAATTACCATTGTCTTATCTTGAAGACCTGGATAAACTAGTACGCAGCTCTATCAAGGAAATCCTGCAGTTACCAGGTGATACACCTGATAGCATGATTTATACTGCTAGGAAGTATAAGGGTCTCGGCGCATTCAGAGCAAAATGGGAGACGTATATACAACACCACAATATATGTCTAGTATTGGAAAAGGCTAATGACCCATATATATATGTAACAAGAGACACCACAGTCGAAAAAACTATGTGTTTAAACAAACTAGAGATCACCCCCAATGATTTGATAGCCATTAAAGAGAAAAATAAAGTCAACAGTAGATTCATTAGAGATTTGATGCGCAAGAGAGAATTTGATAAGTGGAGTAGTCTTTCTGAAAAGGGTCGTGGAGTGACGATTTACGCTGAATACACCCCCGCCAATAAGTGGATATCAACTAAGTCTGGTCTGTCTTCATCCGAATGGCGCGATGCGTTGAAAATGACAGGTAACGTTGCTCCAGTAAGAGCTCTCCACGGCAGGAGCCATGATGGACACCACTGCAGACATTGTCTCAGTGAGATCGAATCCTTAGCACATGTCCTTGGCTCCTGTAACCGTGGTGAGCTCTTACGTAACTCTCGTCATCACAGTATAAGAAGTGCAATTGCCAATGAGCTGAAGATGAAGGGCCTGGAAGTGTACGAGGAGGTTGCTTGCACGTCAGCAAATGGTAGCTCCCGACGCATAGATATTATAGCCATCAATAGATTCACAGAAGAAGGCTACATCCTGGACCCAACAGTGCGCTTCGAGACCGAAGCAGGCCAAGCTGAAGCAGTTGATGCGGAAAAAAAACTTATTTATGAGCCTACCATACCTTATTTCAAAACAAAATACCGTCTGCAGAAAATAGAAGTTATAGGGTTAGTGGTAGGGGCTCGAGGCACAATTCACAATTTCTTTGTAAAATTTTGTAAAAAATTCAGACTCAACAACAAATTCATTTATAGCATAGTTTTACTCGCCCTTCGAGGATCCCTACAAATTTTACGACATCATCTTTATAGTCTTCAGCTTTGATTTCCAATTTTTGTTTTCATTGCATACTATTTTTCTTTTTTCCCCTTCTTTAATTTTTGTATGATTTCGTTATCATCATTTAATTATTTCTTTTTTCTACATTTTCTTATTCAAACCTAGTCAAATTATATATATTTTGTTATTCTCTAAAATATTGTTATTGATAATTTGTTTTATATTTTAATTAATTGATTTTTATTCTGTGTTTTTGCAATCTTTTAATGTAAGACAGAGTCTGAATAAAGATATCCGCCGAGAAGGCTTTGTTTTAATCGTTTACAAGCAAGTGGTGACACTTGTTGCTTTGATTTAATAGGTATCTTAATAGCTTTGAATAATTGACACAAATAACATTATATATTTTTTTACATCGAAACGGCTGATCCGATTTGAGTAAAAGTTCGGAATAATGTGTATCATTATCAGATTGAAATTCTCTGAAAATTTGAATCCTCTCAGATGAAATATTTTTCACGAATGTTTTCCTCTGGCTTATTCTAATGGGATTTTTGAAAACTTTGGAATGAGTTTTCTCAGAAGTTGTTGAACCGATCGCGCCTCAAAACTATACAGCATCAAGTCAGATAGGGGTTCATGTGTGTGCCAAGTTTCAACTGATTTTGAATTATTGTCTGACCTGTGGAGCGCGAACAAAAAAAAAAAAAAAAAAAAAAAAAAAACAGGCACTTTTTTTTCGGTATAGTGTAATTGAGTCTTCGCTTCGCTCATCCAATTAATTACAATTCATCTCGACTTTGCGTCACCATTCACCAATACCATTAATTCACCAGTCACCATTCACCAGTCACAATTCACCAGTCACAATTCACCAGTCACCATTCACCAGACACAATTCATCGACGCATCAGTGTGTAGTCAAACCAGACAACAATAAATTATCACACCCCTCGGCCTGATCAAGTCAGCTAATTGCATTGCTTCAGAAACTGAAGTCGAGTCGCGCGTGGGTTCGAGTACCAGAATGAGAGTTTTAAACGTTATTTATCGCTCATTCTTACCCCAAAAAGATTGAGAGACCACCGATAAATGAATAAATGTATATATATATAAATATATATATATATATATATATATATATATATATATATATATATATATATATATATATATATATATATATACGTTTATTCGTTCCCTCAAATGAGAAACCCTTTCAAAGAAATTGTGAAAATACTCTAGCTGATTTCAATTTCATTTAAACAGCAAAGTTTTGATGTAAAATCAGCGCACACCGTCTCAACATCGGCCTGCGTACGCTGCAAGTTGATTTTACATTTGGACGTTTCTGTTCGAATTGAATAAATATTTAAGTATTCCCACAGTCTTTATAAATAAGTAATGAATTCAAATGATAGTTCTTGATTTAATATTGACACCGCTTTGAAGAAACCATTAAGTATACATTAACCATCAAGATCAAAGACTTTGTAGTGTATGTTCAAATTAAAATAATCCTCCGAGAACCCATTTTCCTTTTCCTTCTTCCAAGAATTCTTCCTAATTTAATTCGTTATCATGAATAATCTGAATAAAATCAATAATCAAACCTAATCTTCGGTCTTTACATCAAAACGTAGCATGACTGATAGATTAATCGATGGTAAATATGTCATCCATGGTATAAGCCTTGATGCGCATCACATGCGATCTCTCGGTAAATATAGTGTGGCTGGCCACACGTGGCACGTTAGACCGCATGGTTAGGTTAGGACAACAGGCTTAGCAATGAGAGAAATGCAATGCGAGATTATCGTGTTGAATAGAGAGACACGTGAGCTTATGTATCTGCGACAATCTATACCGAGATATTTGATGACGTAGACCATAGGTGATAGATTTGAAGAGATAGGAAGATTAATATAAATATGTTGCTTTTTACAGCGGATGTCAGTTCCATATCTCAAATGACATTGTTACGTCGCGGAAATATATTGGCAGACTACTTTTCCGAATTCTTTTCCGCCACTTTTTCAAATTCAATACGCAGGCGCTTAGTGCCTTCTAGCAGCCGATAACGACGGAATTGTATTCTGGGTGTTTTGGTACTGTTTTAAAAGTTGGTCTGCTCATCCACAGGGCAAAACCCCAAGATATATACCTTGCATTATCTCTCATCTCACTCACTCTGACAGTGTGTAAGTCTCTTGCAATATAGTAAACATACTGATGTTGTAACTATCATAATATAAGTGAATATAAGTTCACTGTAAAGGCCCATTCACAATGCAACGCTAACACTAACATTAACATGAACACCAACATTAACAAGAACATGAAACAAATATCTGTTCACAATGAGAAAGAACATCAACGTAAACAATAACCAACAGCCAATCAGAAGTCCAGATTTTTCGCGCCGATTCCACTGCCATCTCACACGACTACCTGCTATCGCGTCTGTGTACTACGTCTGACATTTGACTCGATTTGACAGATGGGCCTATTCGAAAATAGATTTAGATGATTCTGCTTTTCAGTATTGTATGTTTGGAGTTTTGATGGGCTATACCTACATTTTACACCATTGTCCTGGACCGAGAAGTCGAAGATCTGGGGTCAATCATTGCATGTTTGAAAAAGAAAGGGGAAACATAACCTGAAATTAAAATAGGCTAGGGACTCTTGCCAAAGTCGAAACAAGATGGAGGGACAAGTTCCGAACAACATCGTGATGGCTTCGTTGTACTTCGCCACTAGTCGTTTTTATTCGGAAATTGGAGGATTCTGATTGGCCAATTCTTACGTTTCGACACTAACGTCAACATGAAAGCTTGGAGCTTGCAAGGTTTCATGTTCATGTTCATCTTAGCGTGGTGGTTGTGAACGGACCAACGACATCCCATAAGGCAAACATTTTTCGCGTTAATGTTAGTGTTACATGTTAGTGTTAGCGTTGCATTGTGAATGGGCCTTTAGTCTGTAACGCACAATAATATAAATCATTCATGGTAAATAGCATTGGTAACATGGGACTTTCAAACGCGCGTATCAACATCCCGCTCTACTTCAAATGTCTCCGCTAGATAGCTCCTTAATTTCTAAAAAGGGTAAAATTACCTAACTAAGTCAATCTAGTTGACCTAATCAATCTAACTAATAACCTAGCATAGCAAACCTATCCCAAGCCGAATGTGGATTCACGAAAATCCATAGACTGTTCCAGTCTTAGTCTTTGTCATATGACATAGCTCTAATTCTCTTTCGAATATAGAAAAAAAAGATGTTATGGTTGATAACTTTATCCCATTTTCTTTTTTATCAACTAGCTTGTTCTAAGACTCAAGAGTCCATGGGAGTCGATTTAACGAATTATCATTTTTTGAGTGATAACTTTCGGGTGGTATGAGATATATGATACTCTTAGGCCCAGTATTACCAAGTCCAGTTAGTATTTATCTGAGAGTTGGTGAAAACAAATACCACGGGTAACCACGGTGATAACAAGTCTGAACTGTCAGATAAAGGCTAACTAGACTTGGTAATACCGGGCCTTAGCGTAGTAAACACAGATAATTTTAATATACCTTCAAGAAGATATAAGTTATAACTTCAACTCACTTGGTAAATAATTGTTAAACGTATACGGCTGAAAATACAAATTTTTCAGCCGTATACGCTTGGCAACTATGCGACATGAGTTATATAGCTATGTTATACCATCTTGGAGCATCAAAAATAGCTGGGTTACCTTTGTAGTAGAACTTTTATATCTCATATCGTTCGAAAGTTAACATAAAGAAATGGTATTTCACTAAATCGATTCCCGTGCACTCTTAACTAGAATTCATTTTGTTTCGACTTTCGATGTTTGCTAAGAAGATCCAACCTGATACCAAAGACCTTTGCTAAGGTCTACTAAGGTCCTTGCTGATACCTCGAAATAATTCCAACAGGATGGCTTTTACATTTTCAAAGGCAATGAAATTAACATAATCTGTTGAAAGCTCTAAGCTGCTGTTACGAATGAATTGTGAACAGTAATGGTTCCAAGAATGTTACAAGAGAACTAAAACTCAGACCAAGGGAAGAATATAATTTAAAAACTTCTGTGTTTAGTCGTTGATTTAATCCCAGCTTAACCCAATCTTACATCAATCTAAAATGTCGGCGTGACTTTATAGAGCATATGTACTTCGGTCCGACAAAAAAATAGCCACACAGAGTGGTTGATCGTTTGAAATGAGAGATATAGAGGGTATCTGCAGTGTATTATAGATATTTCATAACATAGTATACTGGATAATAATTGAAATATGACATTGCTCATATATATAAGCTCATATATATATATATATATATATATATATATATATATATATATATATATATATATATATATATATATATATATATATATATATATATATATATATATGCACGTGTGTTTAGATATAAAATGCAAGTATATGGGTGGATTGCAGAGACGGAGTTCAAACCCCGGGACCGTCTTAGTAAGAAATTGCATTGCAACCACAATGCAATTTTTCACTTAGACCGCGTCTTAAAAGGTAGGCCGGGGCTTAAACTCCGTCTCTGCAATAATGCAATTCACAATGCGAACTAATGATAAGTGACTAATACTAAATACTAAAATTAAGAAACTGAGCATTCACATAGTGAAATAAGAATTAATTTTGTCGGAAATGACGCACTTTTCATGAGTCGTAGCTGTCTTACGGATTCAAATTGAAATCTACATGCAGTAAGAAGGCTGTAAACGAGCGGTTCATCGAGCGGGAAAGGTTCTTTCCTGTCGTTTTGAATTCACAACTTCTGATTGGTCAGACTAATGATTAAAACTAATGATTAATACTAAAGTTGAAAGTTAGTTACTTTCAAGGTTAGTCACTAATATTAATCACAATGTGAACGTCAACACTGATTCCGTATCTCCCAACTTTAGTTAATCATTAATCACTAATCATTAGTTCGCATTGTGAATCCAGCTTTATGACGGATCATCTTTGCTCGATATCTCGAACCTATCGATGTTCAAGATATCGACATCTCTGTTCGATATTTGAGCCTCACATTCAATATACTTTACAATCATGTTTTTACGACACGGAAGTTTATTCTATTCTATAAGAAGTGGAAAGAAGAGACATGTTTTATATTGAACTTGTTCAAGTTAATGGTGTGGAAGGAAAACGTTTGTTAATAAAGCGGTCAAGTAGCATTTATATTTTATATGTTGTACTTGATATTTACTATTGAAATACTACTACTAGTACTAGTACTAGTACTAGTTTCTAGTAGTTTACTATTTACTATTATGGTTTGTATGAATCATTGTGTGTAACTTCTTTCTCTTTTCTTCCACCACCTGATAGTTCTTTCCATCTTTTTTTATCTACCCAACAATATCCATATTTCCAGTTATCTCTTTTTCAACCTTCTATATTACACCCACATTCTGTTTTTGCCTATTCGTTCTCATATTTACGCTTGTCAAAAATGCTACTATTTTCATTTATTCTCTTTCCCCACCCATGACCTATATCCATCTAAACCATAACAATAATATTTATCATGAATCATTTTTTTGTTCTGTTTTGTACACAACGCAAATAATAAAAATTCTCTATTATTTCATATATTTTTCCATCTCAATGTCATTTTTACTCGTGAAAATAAATACGAACTGGCATATAAAGTTGAAAGTTCCGATATATTGTCATATACATTAAAATTGAATTGCAACTGACGTACGTACGTATTCTTATTTTATATCAACAAATAAAATACTCCAGTTATTTTCCAGGCTCTAGACTCACTTAAATCTTTATTAGGTATCAAACAACATCTTGGTCTAGGTCTCTTATGGATGTAAATGTAATAATATCAAAGGTCGAAGGTTCACGTTATTATTGTTACCCATCGTTATGCAGTATAAGCAGTAATAAGTACGATGGATGCATTCTTTTTCTTTAGTCGAAAGTATAGACTCATGTTGTGTTATTGCACTTAAAATATAATATCAAGGTTGCATTATTATATTTCGATCATTATACTATATTACTCGTATCTATTCTTTCCTTTTTGTTACCAATAACTTGCTCCATTACATCTAAAAGTACCTTATCGTATATAAAATGAACCATTATTCATTACACAAGATTTTTTTTATTGGTGGTTTTATGACCTCACATACAGCTAGATTTTATGAGGGTAAAAATGAGTGGATGATAGTGATATAATGAAGTGATGAAAAGTGGTGGGACTTTCGAAAAACCGATGTCACATCCAAGATTTGAACGTACGTGTGAGTTGATTTCTTTTAGAAAAAAATAATATGTATGGACAAAAACAAACAGAATAAATCACTTACAGCTGGAAAAGGTGGAAAGATCATTAAATGATGATAATTATTGTTTGCTTAAAGACGCCACCAACAGCTAGGTTACACGGGAGTAGGAATGACCAGGTGATTATGAAATTATCGAGTGATGAAGTGAAAAGATGTTTACATATGCCATATGCGGGACTCGAACCCACGCCCAACGGTGACTTCAGTTTCTGAAACGGTGCCTCAGCTGACCGAGTTACCGAGGGTGGTGGAATCCTGAAATAAACGTATATAATTCCGTGTAATTAATTAAAGATTTTCGTTGAGCACTGATCCATATTTAGAGGCTACTCTATTCAGTTATTTCTTTGAACTCTTTGTACGACTGGAATTAATATGTAACGTACCATCAGTGAACATCTTCTAATTAGACCGTTCAGTAGGAATTATTTCATTGTCAAATTATTTACAAACTTGACTGTCTATAAACTCCAGTTTTCCTAGAATCTAAATGTATGATTTTATAGATCCAATTCAATGTGACAAACTGAGCCCTGGAAAATGAATACATTTTTCCAAGCTCTTTATGCATTTGCCTGTAGAATACTAATTGGAATTAACTGAATATTTTACACAGTAACCACTTTATATACTTTATTCTCATCACAACCTTGGGACTAGATTTGAATGAATAATGCTGCGATTTTTTCCCCCTCATTTAAGGGAAAATTAGACATCACCATCTCAATTTAAGAAAATCATGATTATTATTTTTCCTCTCGAGACTCTTGAGTGATGACGTAAGCATTACCCGATTCTGTATTGAAACATGAACAGAAAAAGGTAATGCTTACGTCACGGTTCAGAAAAGGAGGCGGGTCCTGGAGGACAAATACATTGACTATAATTTCTGAAATCGAGAGGATGATTTCTAGTTTCATCCAAAACTGAGGAAAAAAAATGGCGTCATTACTTATTAAAATCCAGTCCCACGGTTGTGAGAGGGAGAGTATTATCGTACCGGCACATGTAGCTGAGTCGTTAACGCACTTGCTTCATGTGACCCGGGAGGCAGTGGGTATATCGGACCCGGCCAACGTCCATCTTTACAGTTTTGTTTTCGTGGTTTCCCTCTGTAGTCTAGGCTAATGCCGGGACGATTCCTACAATATACGCCACGATCTTCCTTCCCAATATCCTTCCCATACAAAAACCATAAAAAACCTTCATCTTACCATCCCATCATCTCATTAATCATTCATCCGACGCCAATAGATCTTAGTCATCATTACAATACGTCGTTAAAACCCAATATATAAATATTGACGTTAATACTGAAAAATCTTGAATTGTGTCCTCAAGTTCATTCCAATAAAATGTGGGTGATGGCAAATCTGTGTGAAAGTTCTCATACAAGTTACAATGATTTTGTATCAAATTTAGATGTTGATAAAAACAGTTTCTTATTTGTAAAATTCCTTCGCTAAAGCCAGTATAAGCTTGTGACAATAGACGGTGAACGACGATCCAACCGACAAAGTCTTTTGACGACGGAACATTGTCATGAAGATCTCATTTCATTTTCATCACAATGTGTAATTGAAAGATGAGCTCCCCCCCTTCCTCCCTCCCCCCTCATGTTGTTCGTTATTATTATGACGGTGAAGTTATATTGGATTCCGTTCTTCGAGTAACGTCGTCGACTCAAAACCGACGCGCGTGGCAGCTAATTCGTACGTTTTCCAATAGCTGTTTTTTATGTTGCACTATAACGAAGTACAGAAAGAGATAGAGTGATAGATGGGGAGAGAGAGAGAGAGAGAGAGGGTGTGAGAGAGAGAACGACAGATGTACGGTGAAGGGTTTGAGTCGGGTTGATGACTCTCTCAAACATGATATATAATTCCCTCCCTCCCTCTCCCCACCCAACTTTCTTACAGTTCTGTGTGGAGATCTTTACACGAGATCTTTTCCGTTTCTCGATGCATTCAACCATGAAAGAAAATATACTTATTCAAAGACATATCACGCAATAATAAAATAAACCTTTCTTTTGACTCCACTACTATAGGTAAACGCAACATATGCGTTGTGAGAGCACTGAGATGAGCGAGAAATCTGAATAAGGTATAAAAGTCGTTGAAGTAGTTATACCCTTGCTACTTTATCGACTCTGGTATTCTACACACCTTGATGCATATAAAGAATACTTCGTTGTTGGGCGAATATCAAATCTAGAAAGCAGTGAATCTTGACACCGGTAATTCTGTTATTATTACTATATTTTTTATGATTAAAAACAGTTCATTGAATTTTTTTCTTCAAAACGGCTGATTCGAATTGCATACAAAATCGTGATAGTGTATATCATTTATGTGTATACGTTCACATTTTTTTTTTCGATTTCATTTTTCAAATTTTCTTGCCCAGCCTAATCTAATGGGGTTTTGGAAAACTTACTATACAGTTCTAAGTTGGATAATTTTGCATGTAAAAAAAATTTAAATGTCGATCAGTCAAACCATGCTACCTTTGCAGTGCTTGCAAAAAAAAAACACAGACAAAGCTCTATAAGAGTCGGATGGAATCTTCGCTACGCTCATCTAATAAGTTCACTCACTGTTTTTTTAACTCCTCTCTCTGTAAGGATCACTCCGACTTCTCGGGAGAGCACAGATCATGGAGCTATTTAACTCAATTATCTGTGGGAAGAGCTAGCAGCGTGTAGGATTGTCTTCCTGCTATCGGCCAGCCCGCAGCGGAATTGGTCGGATCAGACACAGGCGAGGGCTATCTGGAAGTTTCCAGGGATATGTCAGTTTTGTTCTATCCATCGTCTATAATCCAACTGAGTGATGGGTTTGATTAGTTCATTCAGGCCTTCAATGGCTTAGCTCAAGGCAAGATCTGGTTATTATTTATTCACTAGTTGTGTATTGGTTGTATTAGTCACTTCATATTGTCAAATAAACTGTTCATTTCTCATTATTCTTCATTTATATCCAAAATTGTTTTTTTCATTGTATTTTCTTTATGTAAAACCACATACAGGCCTGTATCAGGCTTTGTGTATTTTTCGTGTACGTGTTACACACATACAATTTACATTCATTTCCACTATCACATTTTCATAATTGAAAACTGCTCAAGGATGTTTTCAAAAATTGATAATTTGTCAGTATTTCATTTAGACACCAAACTGACGTCAAGGAGGGCGTGGGTTCGAGTCCACGTACAACACATTATTTTCCATCAGCAGGTGACATGCGAGGTGAAATGTTCATAGCTTGTAGAAGACATTTCAGAATGACCCAAATATTATTCGTGCAATTATCTGGGTCTTATTTTCCACCCCTTTATTTTGTCATCACCAGTTGAACATCAAGGTTGAAAATATCCGCTCTAATTATAAAATCCCCGAACTGGGCTCGTTAATTGGGTAGAGGATTGTGAAGGAGGGGAGGTGGGAGGGGGCAAGTGCTTATGTATAAATAGCGTATAATAAAAGGAGATGTAATATGTGTTTTGTTATAACGTTATTCCTTCAGAACTATCTTGCTTAATTTCTTTTGAAAAAAATATTCTGACTTCAGAAAGTGTTAATTGGTGAATAATTACTTGAGTATAATCAATGTAGCCTATTCAATACACCCAAGTGACCTATTTTACTGAGAAATCATTGGATGAGCGATGGCGAAGACTTCCATCCCACACTATTGAAGCTAATTATTTGTGTGTTTTTGGTATGTTTGCACCCACTGCACAGGTCGTACGGTTCGACTGATCGACATGAAACTTTTTCTGTACACACGCAAACTTATCCAACTTGAACCGTGTAGTTTTGGAATTAAATCTGTTGAATCATTTTTGAAGAATACCATCTCAAAGTTTTTAAAAACCCCATAAGATCAGGCTGAGCAAAATCATTTGAAAAATAAAATCTCTTCACAACAATTCAATTTTTTCTTGAATGTGAACACAGAAATTATACACACTGTCACAAATTTGTATGCAATTCATATCAGCCATTTGGAGTAAATTATTAGATGAGCGTAGCGAAGTCTCCATCCCACTCTTATAGGACTTTGTCTGCGTGTTTTTTCTTTCTTTTGTAAGCACTCCACAGGTCGCAGGGTTTGACTGATCATGATGAAACTTTTTTTGTACACGCAAACTCATCCAAATTAGAACTGTATAGTTTTTGGAATGAATCGGTTTGACCAATTTTGAGAAATATCATCTCAAAAGTTCTAAAAACCCCATAAGATTTGGCCGGGCGGAAAATGTTGAAAAATAAAATCACTTCAAATGAGATGAAATTTTCTTTAAATCTGTACACATAGATTTTACACATCGTCACAATTTTGTATGCAATTCAAACCAGCCGTTCTGAAGAAAATAATTTAATAAATGTTTTTCATTTAACATTTTTTTTTATTTATGTTTTTTATTTATTTTTGTTTTTCATGTTATTTTTTATTTTTTTATTTTTTATATTCGACAAATAGATCGAAATTATTGCAGAGCCATTGCTGTGTTTCACTGCTTTCTGGATTCGATATTCACCGAATTTTTCATAGGATTCAAGGTGTGTAGTTTTCAATTATACCAAAGATAAAATCACACGATAAAACCACATAAACATGGCACAGATAAAATCACTTTAACGATGAGATACCTTATTCAGATATCTCGCTCATCTTACAACGCATATGTTGCGTTTGCCTAGTCAAATAGATAGCAATGTTAGCACAATTATGTTGGCGAGACACGGCTTTCTAGATTCGATATTTACCGAGTGAAGTATAGGCTTCTGTCAAGTGACGTCACCCATTGTTGAAAGAGACAGACAACAATGTCCACCAGTTGGAAGTGATCAATCAGAATGTTTGGTAGTTCACCAGTTCGCTGTATTGCTACAGTAACGATTGTTTGCCATTTGTTACGTGACAGAAGCATATATGAGTCAAGATGTGAGAAGTTCTCGATTATATTAGAGTCTACAGAAGGTAGAACTACTTTATCGACTATGATTATCTATTTAGATATCTCGCTCATCTTACAACGCATATTCTGCGTTTGCCTATAGTAGTGAAAATTGAAGAATTATGAAGAAAACCTCAACTTAAAGAGTGTAGAATGTAGACTGAAGAACGTAGAATGTGAAACGTTAGAATATAACAAATAAACGAAAATAGTTGAGCTTCAGGTAAACGTTTGTATCACGTTGATTCATTTTCATGACAGTTGAACACAGCAGTGAATCTCTATTAGAACTGAATGTATTCATTAATATTTATAAACACATTTGAATAAAGGCGAGTACGATCTGTACTTGAACCTCGTTGTTATCAGTAATACTGGCTGGTATTATTCTAATGACAAATACCATCTGTCTGCATGTACCTTGGTCCAAGGTATAAGCCACGTCTGTAACTGATATTCTTCCTGAATCTGAAGTTAGTCCTGAATCTGAAGTTATTCCTGAATCTGACGTTATTCCTAAACATGAAGCTTTCCCTACAACAAGAATGTTTTCTTGAAAATCAACCGCATTTGAATGCATATCAGCCTTTTATTCTGCTAATATTATTATGGAAATAATAAATGATATATTATATAAATAATGAATATAATAATAAATAATGATGAATTAAATAATGAAATAATGAAAAAAAAAGGTAATATTGATGTTATTTAGTGATTAATAATAATGCCCAATGTATAGCTTCACAACCCCACCAACAGCTAAGTTATACAAAGATATACGAAATTAACGATCTAGTGATGAAACGATGAAGCGATGATAGGCGAAAGGAAGTTTACAAAAACCCACGCATTATGCGGAACTCGAACCCACCTTTAAGGTGATTTCAGTTTTCAATACACTGCGCTATAGCTGACTGCGCTACAGGGACGGCTTCAAGAAAATAACCAAGAAAATTCAACCGAGAAAATTGTTTTTTTCTATTTATAACGACGCACACTAATAATAACCACGATATAGGCCTATTGGCGTCGCATGAATGATGAATGAGATGCTGAGATGATGATATGAAGGTATAGTATCTTAGTTAGTGGGAAGTAAAACTGTAAAAGAAGTGGTCGCGAACAATCCCGACATTACCCTGTATACTATGCGAGCATTAATTTTTTTTTTAATAACATCGAAACTTCATACAAAATAATTGTTTCCCAATTGAGACCATGGATGAAAGATAGGATCGTTTGGACGGGGCACCACAAGGGCGATCTTACCACCCCAATGCGAGAATGAAACCCCGGTCTCTAGAATGGGGTTTCAGAATGCTGGCCACTGGGCCACCCGTCTCAGTTTCTGTGGATACGTTATTTATTGATTTACCATGAAGTCGTCACGCTAAAATGTTGGTCATGATTTCCTGATCATGATATCCTCTTATCCTGATAACCGACTCAACCCTCAAAATAAAGCTTATACAGATGTGTGATAATGCGCTTATAACCCCAATTCACCTCCATCCACTGTAACACTATAAAACACTATATATATATATATATATATATATATATATATATATATATATATATATATATATATATATATATATATCACATCCTCTATATTCAAGCTTTTTACATCATTAAAGGTTTTTTATAAAAGAGTTTCATGATTTTGTCCTTTGTATCCAATGCGAATTGCGTAGTACGCCATTCAACAAAATATAATCAAGTTATATTAAATATATATATATATGTAGATGCATGGGCTTCTGTCAAGTGACGTCACTCATTGTTGAAATTGACAGACAACAATGTCCATCTGTATTGCTATGGTAGCTTTTGTTTGTAATTTGTTACTCAACAGAAACCTATACAGTTTCTGACATCACATGTTTTTGACAAGGCTGTGTGTGGTCATGGAGTTGTATTGTGTGGTTAACCTACAGGCACAAGTCTACTTATAAATTGAAACAATATTTGATTTTAATCATATACGAACGAGTCCTGAATACGAACTGTGCTGTGAGCTGCGTACATATTTCAAAAATCAAATCCGTTCTAAAAACAAAAGGCATTGTTTTCATTTGTTTGATACCTGCATTCTATTGTCGAGGTTAAAAACAATTATAATCTCCGCCCATTGGAATGATAATACCTGCACGTCACAGCGATTGTATTGTTAGTCAACAATCAATCCAGTGAGGCGGGCGTACATATATATATATATATATATATATATATATATATATATATATATATATATATATATATATATATATTTATATATATATATATATATATATATATATATATATATATATATATATATATATATATATATATTCATATTATTTGTATGCAGTTTCCGATCGAGAGTCGCCCCTATACCCCATACCACGTGCTGACGGATGGTTCGTGCCTTCATCTCTCACAAGTATTATAATCAAATCTATTCACCACCTCGTTATAACTTTGTCATAATGTACACTCTATACTACATTTCACGCTCGAGTAAGCTTTTACTTACTCATGCAGTGTATATCACTGTACAATACTAACTTGTACGTTACAATATAACGATGATATAACCATCCAGCTTAATAATAACGAATTTAATTATATTACGCCTAGTGAATATAGATGCATATTTCGAAACTTGTAATTTGTGCTCATTATTTTTGGTAGAAGATGGTGCTCAAGAGAGGCGTCTTGAATAGCTCTCACAAAGGGATTTTCCACGGATTCTTGGAAACTGGAATATACTCACGTGTCTCAAGGATCTTTGTTGACGCTAATTCACTAGAGCTTCTTCAAGCGACATATCGGAGGAGAAATTCGATGTCTAATTGGGAGAGAGTAGAATAGATTGTTGAATCTTTTCAAAAGTGTATTCTAAAACTTGTAAATATTCTTGCTATATATGTACAGCTTGAAACAGAAGTACATAAGATTATCTATCTGGCTCCGTATCTTCTATCTATCTATCTAAATCAGACAAACGTGTGATGTTTAATATAGGATTTAATAGGTGCCGGTAATGGAAGAATAGAAAATGGAGTTTTACTTTCGGTTCACGCTCTACTATAGCAATAGATAGAACACGACACCCGAGATGCCGGATGTATAATAATGTTATAATTAGATGAGCGTAGCGAAGTCTCCATCCCACTCCTATAGGGTTTTGTCTGTTTTTTTTTTGTCTGTTTTTTTTTTTTTGTGCACTCTACAGGTCACAGGGTTTGACTGATCAACATGAAACTTTTTTCGTACACGCAAACTCATCCAACTTAGAACTGTATCGTTTTTGGAATGAATCGGTTGGACCGATTTTGAGAAATATCATCTCAAAGTTTCTAAAAACCCCATAAGATTTGTCTGGGCGGAAAATGTTGAAAAATAAAATCTCTCCAAATGAGATGAAATTTTCTCTGAATGTGTATACACGCATGATACACATTAACACGATTTTGTATGCAATTCGAACCAGCCGTTATGAAGAAAATAATTGAATTATCTGTTTTCATTCATCAAAAAATATTATTATAGAAATTAAAGCATATTCGGGTTGCCGAGATTCACTGCTTTCTAGATTCGATATTTGCCCAACAATGAAGTCTTTTTATATGCATCAAGGTCTGTATAATACCAGAGTCAATAAAGTGGCAAGGGTAGAACTACTTTAACGACTAGATATCTTCTGATGATTGATCAGATATCTCGCTCATCTTACAACGCTTAAGTTGCGTTTGGCTAGTATATATTTGCTATCAATTTTTTGATACTTTGTATTACAACCATCTCTAATATTTCATCATGTTATTTATATTCATGATTTCATTCCAATGATACTACTCCAATATATTTCGTTTATATATAAGAGTGAATTTATTTCTTCTTATTCATTCAATTATGAAATCAGTTGATTTCTAAAGCTCTACTGAAATTATATTAATTCATTCATATTTTTATATTTTTATATTTTTTGAATACTTATTTCATGACTAAACAGCGCCAACATGGAAAAATATAACCCCTCTTAAATAAGTAGGCCTACTTTGAACTTTCAAGACTTACGTATTTATTCACAGTCATTTTTAAGATTCGATCAAATGCACATTTAGATTATGTACGTTATCGATCATTTAATAATGATAGTAATAATGATTATTATTATCATTATAATAAATATCTGTTCTTTGAGTGGTTGGTTTTGGTCACGTTGCTTTGATACTGCTTCATTTCGAAGTCCCTTATCTGCGTAACATTGCCGAGAGAGTCGTACAATTCGGAGAGACCAGCCTAGTTATCTGTATACAAAGGCAGAAACAAATATTACAGTTGAATTTTGTCAAAAATTTATACTATAGTTACAAACACACACTAGGCCTACAGTTGATGACGCCTATTACATCTGAAAGATTGTAAGAAAGCTATACGCACGTTTATTACAGTTACAAATAGATTACTATAGTGACGGTTATTTAGTGAGAGTTATATAGTGACATTCACTTATAGTTACAAACTAATAATATTTTCAGTCGTCCGTTTGTATGCGTCAACTATAAATAGACCATTTGATAATCGAACAATCTGGGCCTATTTCCAACAATTTTCACGTAGTTTCATTGATTATATTGTGCATTGCAGCTAATGGGAAAAGGTTATGCATTTATATTATTTCACTCCACTCATTTGTAGGCATGAATATAATAGACCCACGGTTTAATAAGTTCTCTTGAGAACAATTCGTCACTTTTGAATTGTCCCTCTCCAATATTGTCGGTTGAAGAATATCTCTCCAGTCCTTTACGTCCAAGTCGGTTATCATTATGAACAGTGTTGGGACTGAATTTATTCATGCTGATAAGGTTGTGCATAATTTTTTGAAAATAATATAATAAAAGATAAAGACGAATCACAATCACCTAATAAATTTTTCATATAAATAATTCACTATATAATTATGGGCCTATAAATATATATATCCATATATGGATATATAAAAAAAATCTAGATATAGCTAATGATAGATGAATAATAATCATCAGAAAAATAATCATGTAAATTATCATCAAAATGATTATTTATCCGAAAATCCACAACTATAGATGAAATGAAATGTCGTGTAAGCTTACCTATAATTGTTGAATTCAGTTTGATACGGCTACGTAGGTCTTGCATACACCATTGAAATGACAGTCCGACAGTTTGTGAAAACCACCCTGGACATCTGCACATAAACATATACACATATTACAGTTATAAACACATTACAGTTACAAATATATTACAGTAACAAACACAATACATTTACAAACATAAAGACCCACCATACAGTTACAAACATATACTTTAGTTCGAATATAGGCCTATACTCTGGTCATATTACGTATGTTACATATGTCACATATGTTACAGCTACATCACAGTTGCAAGCACTTATTACTGTTTTAGCCGCTCTTTCGGATCAGTCAATAAGTTACATGAATTCACGATGGCAAAAATTGATTGAGCATTGCGCGACCGGCTGGAAATTTTATTCTTTAGACAAACAGTAATGATAAGAAAAGTTCATTTTAAATAAATTAATCGTTAATATATTGTGTTACACTTATTACATTCTTGATATTTGAATATTTTTCTGATACTGTACCCTGCATAATATACTTTTCTGGAATATGGATACCTATTTCAACCTATTGTAGAATTACGTTTTATAGTGTTGTAAGTTGTATTTCTAGTAAAGTTCATGAGTTTAAGAACCATTATTATTCATTTTTGAAGGGGTAAAGGCTTCTGTTAAGCGATGTCACCTATTGTTGAAATTGACAGACAACAATGTCCACCAGTTGTAATTGACCAATCAAAATGTTTGGTATTCCACCAATTCGCTGTATTGCTATGGTAACTATTGTTTGTCATTTGTTACCTGACAGAAGCATATTAAGTCGATAAAGTAGCATGTCTATAGAGAGGTCACACAGAAAGATAACTACTTTAACGAATCTATGGTTCATGCAGTGGGTTCTCTCTCTCTCTCTTTCCATATCTTCCTCTCTATTACTCTTGTATCCAATGGTTACCAATTACGGAGCGAGAATACCCTTCCGGCATCAGACAGGGAGATTAACGTGTAGGCCTAGGATCAACGTGTATAGACTATGCATAACGCGCTCAGTGACTATACAGTCCATATACCTTGATTTTGTATGATGAAATTGAATGAAGCTACGGCTTTTGACCGCATTCTGGCAGCTAATTAAATACCTTGGTTGAAATATCAAGTTGGCTATTGGTGGTAGCTGGTTGTAATTAGCGTTTGGTTGCTATTGATTGGTCACCATGGACACTGAGCTTATTGTCGAATGAACCAACGAGATAGTTGAATTTATTATACCTAAATTATACTATTATATCTCGTTGGAATAAACCAAGATGCATTGAGGTTTACTCTGCGGGTTTTGGTTGGAGATGGTGACTTCGCTAATTTGAAAACACGTTCCATTTCCCAAGTACTTTCCTGAGAAATATTGATCGCTGCTCTATCCAAGTGTTGTTTGGTAGAAATGGCTCTTAGGCTGACGAAATTAATGACCTGCTGTTATTAGTTGAGCCAACGTCATTAAGTAAAGTTAATTCTTTTCATCACCACTTAACTACGCGCGGTCAATAGACTGTTCTTTAAACGTGGCCCGGGAATTGGAACATATTTTCAACACGGGAGGGATATGAAGTGAGGACACCATCTCCAACCGGAAACCAACGCAACCCTCAATACATCTTGGAATATCAATTTTGTTTATCAATCAGGGTCGCCTACCAATAATGAACCCTCTCTGTTTATTATTCAGGAAATCTTTTGAAATACTAATCTACCGTGTGAAAAAATAATGTGTACACATATTTTTGCTTCTCCTGTTTTCATGATTATTATATAGTAAAGGCTACAATTGAGATTGAGTGTTGGAATAAGTGGTGCAAGAAAGTAGTGTAAATAATCTGCAACAGGACATGTTTGATTCTTAGTATGGCTGGTTGCACAGCTCTGGAACGCTGTTTCATATCCATCAGTGCGATAGCTATAGTCAAATATTATATAGGCCTACATTTTAATTAAATAATTATTTATGCCATTTTAGTTTCAATGTTATTTGTTTTGCTCTGAAAATAATGTACATCACATTAATTTTATCGAACCTGGAAAAATACATATTCTGTGTATTCACTTATATTATATATATATATATATATATATATATATATATATATATATATATATATATATATATATATATATATATAATATATATATATATATATATATATATATATATATATATATATATATATATATATATATATGTATATATATATATATATATACGGCATATAAATTATTATTTCTCATTGGAGAGGAAAACTAGACCAAGTAAATTCATATTGATGGAGGTGCCGGGTTTTAATCTGATCAATTTTATTTTTTCAATAGTATTGGGAAATAACTCGATACCGTACTAAATTTGTAATTGGGAAGCACAATTTGAAGGGACATTGTTATCCACTAATCACAACAATATGTGACATCACCTGAAAGGAGAAAACTAATTGTTTTCACAAAACATTGTTTCTTTATTTTGAAATGATCAATTAGAACACTCACGTTCTTGAACGTCTCCATGGATAGAGGAACGTAACCGGCCACTCGGATTACAATCGGAGAGTTTGATTTAGACATTAGAATACGCATCGACTGTTTGAAGCTATTGGACTCTTTCAACCAATCACTGAAGTAGATTGCCTCTTTCACCAATGAGCTCTGAAACAGACAAAAGATACCATCTGTTTTATGGTGGTTTGGATTATACGGTCGTATAGCAATGCAGCTATCTTTCATCTACCTCTCTCTATTATAATTAGCGTATATATATATATATATATATATATATATATATATATATATATATAGACCACGATGTAGTGATGCCAACCTATGTTCCTATTTATCAAGAAGGTGACCCAACTCGGGTCTTGAAAGTGAAATATTTCCGGGGTCAGTTCCCGAGTTCAGGGTCCCGATTGTCTGTAGCGCAACTATCGCTTCCATATCGAACTATAAAGAACAACAATACTCAACAATGCTATACACGGTTCAGTGGAATTAAAATGTGAGTGGTTGCATTTGTTTTTTCAACAAAAATTAAAGATTTTGTGAGTTCAACAATGCCACCGGTACCTTATAGCAACTCTTGTTTACATCTAGTTCACAAGGGAATTCTCGCTAAATATTGACAGGCAATCGGGACTTTTGGCTCTGAACTGACCGCAAGAAGCCTTCTATGTTATTAGTTTGGGAGTTGGAGCGCCTCCTTCATATTATGATAAACTAGGCAAACGCGTTATGTGTTGCCGCGTTGATGGATGAGCTGGAACATATCCCCTTATCTTTGGATTGGTTATTATATATATACACCTTGAGATCCAAAACATTACATCACTGCCATCTTATTTTTCATTAATAATTCCTATGATAATAAAGAAGGCTTTGTTTTAATCGTTTACAATCAAGTGGTGTCACCTGTGGCTTGGATTTAATTGGTATCTTAATAGCTTTGAGTGATTCACAAAAATTACATTATATATTTTTTTACATCACAACGGCTGATCCAATTTGAGTGAAAGTTCGGAGTAATGTGTATAATTATTATATTAAAATTCTCTGAGAATTTGAAATGTCTCGGATGAAAATTATTTCACGAATATTTTCCTCTGGGTTATTCTAATGAGATTTTTGAAAACTTTTAAAAAAGTTTTCTCAGATGTGGTTCAACCGATTGCGCCCATAATGATACTTGTGTATGTCAAGTTTCAACTGATTTTGAATTTTTGTCTGACCTGTGGAGCGCAAACAAAAAACAAAAACAAAAAAAAGTCACTTTTTTTCGGGTATGGCGAAATTGAGTCTTCGCTTCGCTCATCCAAATAGGTTGGTATGTACATCGTGTACATCGTGTATTCGTGATTAAAAGCTAACCAGGCGGCAGCACTGTCGAAGTGGGCGATTGGCCGTCCGGAGGCAGTTAGGCCCAGATGTCATGCTGTTGTATGTTAATCACACACATTATATTTGTAATTAATATTGTAATTTTAATAATTAATAATCCCAGTGATTTTAATTCTATATTTATTATTGTAATTACACATTAATTGGTTTGTATATAATTTGAAAGTATCTGCCTCCGCCCAGTTCACTAAAACGTCACCAGATGTCAGCCACTTTGCTTTTAATCACGAATAGACTATCTATATTCACTCATTGCTGCTTGGAAATTTGTAAATTCTAGAAGGCCGTGGTGCCCAATCAAATATATATTCGGATGACAAAAGTGGAAACTCAAATTCAACGTTCCGGTACTCGAAAAGAATTTAATTTTTTCTGTTCACGCTCCACAAGTGAAGCAAAAAAATCAAAACTTGGCATATATGAGTGTCATTGTCTAGTTTAGTTTTGAGACGCGATCGGTTGATCCACTACTGATAAAACTCAATTCGAAGTTGAAAAAAAATCAAGAATAACACAGAAGAGAAAATTCAGAATAATTATGTTTCTAGAATGAATTATTCAACTTCTCGCCCAATTTCAATTTAATGCCATACCCATTTAACCCATTATTTCGAATCTTTGTATGAATCAGATCAGCTTTTTGGATGAAAAAATATATGATTTACATTTTTCTCACATCAATTGGAGTTGTCGAGAAATCTATTGGGAATCTGAGCAGCTAGTGTTACCAATTGTTTTGAAACGATGAAAATGAGAAACGAATAAAAAAGAAAACCTGTTTGGAACTCAAGGTGCTCAAGGCTCGAGGTACTTTCCATTACATTTCATATAAGTATGCCTATTCGCTCATCCAACAACACATATATTGCGTTTTCCTAGTTCAAAGAATCTAGAGAACTGAATTATTATTTGCCCAACACTAATACTAAAATTCTATCACAACAAAGTTGTGTTACATGTCGGTAACAATTAAAGCCAACAAAGCCCACGTAACAAGAAGTAAAGTTACAACAAAGCCTATGAGTACAATTGCGGTCAGTGAACTTTCATTTACCCGCAAATAATGACCTTCCTTCGTAAGCAGATGTCTGCTCTGCAAACTACCATCTGTCAGTGTCTTACGTTGTTATTCACAGTTGAATATTAAATGTTTACTTCCCTAACCAATTCTTATCGAATTAAAAATTTCTAATTCAAATATATAACTCTTACCAGAGCGTAAAATACGGAACTTTTGTTTCTTAAATGTGTTTCGTCTTGAATACACGCTTCCAATTCATGTAGGCCTGAGTGAGTTTTTAGGATTGAAAAATCTTCTCTATTCTATGATATTATTCACACCTGTATTCCAAGAAGATCCTACGAACAAACTATTTCTCTCAAATAATTTTAGAAGAATCAATTCAAGAACGGATTATTGAAAAATGTTGTATTATGAGATACCTATAATCAACTCAAACGAATGGACAAAACGATTTTAAAAATGGATTGTTTAAACAAAAAAATAGATGATTTGGGTCGATGTTAAGCTGGAAATCGACATTTTGACGAATATTTGAATTAGGCCTATATGAGAAAATATTTTTAAAAATATATTATATTTCCACCACTTCTGAGAACGTACAGGATGGTGAGGCTTTCAACTTCTGTTTGTATGCAATAATGATTGACTTATCGCAATGTAAATTTTCTCAAACATCTTACTCGTACAAAAAGTACAATTTCAATTCAAAAGTGAAAAATGACTGTCTTTATGACTCCCATAAGATGCTCTGAAAAAGTTTCACCATTGAACTTTAATATCTTGACAAATAGACCCAAGTGATTTTTTCAACATAATAGCGTATAGTTTGCGATTATTTACAACCACTAAGAATTCTGTTGACTGAAAAAAATCTGAAGATACGAGACAAACTTCCTTGAACAGATTAAAATATATGAAAATAAGTTTCAAACAAAACTCATCATGAGTGCAAAACTTCTAGATATCTACGTGGCCCAGACTCTGTGGTTCTTTGCAAATTAAATCTTGGCCCACACAGTTTCAATACACTAAAATTGCACCAAGAGAAAGTGAGTGGCACCAAAACATTGTGACTGGTGAAAACAAAGCTGTCATCAACATTGTAAATTTTTTTTTCAATAACATCGAAACTTGATAAAAAATCATTGTTCCCCAATTAAGGCTATGGATGAAAGATAGGATCGTTTGGACGGGGCACCACAAGAGCGATCTTACCACCCCATTTTGATTATTTAGAACTAATTATCTTCAACACCAGGACTGCGCTGCCTGTGATCATAATTTTTCGCCGTGGATAAAAGTCTTTCAGTGTGAAACACACGAATGTTGATATCTTCCACTTTGAACCAAGTCTCTTTGGCAATGATCACTTCTTTCCCTTGACAGCAGATGTAAAGTTCATCATTATACAAAATGCACAAATTAAATTAGTGATAGGCCTATATTGTTTGAATTAGGCCTATCGCTCTAATAATTAATGGTCGTGGTCAATTAGTACTTCATCCAAGCATTTGCTTCGAGGACTGTGGGAAACCACGAAAAACCAAGTCAGGATGGATAAAAAAAGGTGTTTGTTGGTCTTGAGCTTTTTCTTCCAACTTCTTCTCTTCTTTTCTTCTTTTCTTGTAGTGTTTGATATCATTTCCTTTTTTTTCTTCTTTTTTTCTTTTTCTTATAAAAAACTTTTTCTTTTTTTTTTGTAAACTAAAGGAAATAAGATATAATATAAGATTTGCACCAAGTATAGAAGGAATATCGTCTTCCAGTGAACTGAGTCATCTTGAGGCATCGGTCATCACAAAATACAAGAACAACAACTCCGTTCTCATTGTTTATTGTAGCGACCAAACTCTTGAACCACTTTATCAAGGTTATTAACCTCAAAAACCTCGACACGTGTTCGGAAAATGATTTTCTCGACAAGTGTGGTTATAGGGAAGCTCAACTATCATCTAGATGGCGGTGAATTATAGTTTAGTCGATAGTCAGATCGGTTACGATATTGATTATCTTAAAACCACTGATATTCAAGTTTCAATATCAACCAAACTGAGCTTTTTTGGCCACGTAATATAACGGATCAGGCTCCAAGATACTTGAACTTTGATCAGTGAATGTTCAGGCCTACTAAGGCCTGGTTCGTAATTGAAATATGGTTTAATCACTATGAAATAGTGATTATGTTAGTGCATAAATGAAATGGATGACGGCGTTTCCATGCAACTGTTCACCATAAGAAAATGTGTTACAGTGATTATGCCTAATTGGTATAAGAAATTAAATGAATCCATTTCCAATGACCCATTTCCTTATAACCTTTATGATAAGTCAAATTCTGACCAATCAGGCGTTGTTATTACTGTAGTCAAGTGACGACCGTCTATTCATTCCGAGTATTTTATTTTTCCATGAGAGTCAAATCAGACACTTGAAAAACAAATGTCAAAATGACTCTTGACTGTTCTTGCCACTGCCACTGAAACCCGAACCGTTCAAGGCAGAATAATGATTTAGGTCGGCGGTGAGCCGGATCTTCCGGAGCTATTAGTGAAATTACAGTTGAAATAAGAATCTATTGTGGCCCACCTATGTCACTTCAAAACTATAGCATAATTAGCATTTCAAAATGACCTATTCTTATTTCAATTGTGAACGAGGCTTATATGAAAACATGTCGATAGTCTTTTGATATTTTCATTGTTGCTACCAAAAACCGTGCTTGTGAGGTCTGCTACATTAATGACACGTTTTTGCAGTCTAGGATACCATCTGTTATTATTCTGTGTTGTAGGAGTATTTATCTCAATTACTAAACACCAGCCAATCAAAATGCTTGTCTCATGGTATACTAGTCTCGAATGCGTATTTGAGCTCTGTGGTTTCGAGATATAATTATTTCAGTATGTGATAAACTATATTTTTCGCAACATTTAGGGTATATAACTTTTGCTACACATTTTCTCCACATTACGATTCGCACTACGTTACGTAAGAGAAATTTATTGAAGATGATAGTAATAAAGATATGCTTTATGACGTCATTACGGTCACTACTCCTCGCTCATATTCCCATTAAGAGCAAATCGGAGTCGATTTAGTGGCATATCAGTTTTTTGGTAATAGCTTTTGAACGATACGAAATATCAAAATTAGAGTAAAAGAGAAACATCCAGATATTTCACTAAATCACAGTTGATATACGTAAAACCTGTATGTTCAACTTCTATCGCCTAATTTCCAATGGTGTATAAAGCTTAAAACACATTTTTTTCGGCTGTGTACCTTTAAAAATATCAGAACCCAAGATTATCAACATCATTTTAAAGCTATTAGAGAGAACTGTTCGTCTCTTTTATTATAATTCTGATGACCTATTACGCTCAAAAGTTATCATCAAATTGAAGGGATCAGAAGCAACGTGGACCGACCCAAAAGTCAAAACAAAACACTTCCAATGTGGGTTGGTCCGTTTTGCTCCAAAATATAATGGGGGCCAGAAAGCTTGGTCCACATGTTCAAACCTCTGAAACTGGTGTTAGAAAAAAAAAATAAGTAAATAACACAATACGAATGAAGTGATTCGAATAGATCATTTTGAGAAAAAAATTGGGTTGCATGGTCCACTTTGCTTCTAATCCCTTCAATTAACACTTGATATTTTGATGAATCGACTTTCACGAATGTTTCGTTCTTTCATTCATATGCATCATGTTTTACAGTTGTGAATGCAGTCGATATACTTCATGGATACTTCCGTATACACTTTTATCCACGACAAAATGAGTTCTCCCAAATAGGTAGCGGTTGGTGGGGTCGTTAACCAAACAATAACCGTCAGAAGAAGACTATCTACCAACTAAATAATTGTATAAACACTTGTGAAATTATATGGGCTTGCGTAATATCAAGTACTCGTAAACTTTCAGTCCTGAATAATCATATTTCCATATACGAAAGATATACTACCAATTAAAACAGTTCTATCTTATGACCATCTTATGGCTTAGCAAGAATAGATCCCTGTGGGATCTCCATTCTGCTCGAATATGTCTGCAATTAGTACCTATGCTCGTCACTAAGATAACGGCCCTGGACCCTTATTCTCGAGATCCATGAGACGTGAGTTACAATTTATGGAATGAGAGGAGATAGCTTTCTCACTCATTTTCAGTGAAATTATCGGAATCAGACCGAAATTTCACTCATTTCACATTTCATAAATCTCGAGAAAAGAATTCTAGTGACTGCTCGATAGCAGCACAATCCATCGTGCATGCAGCGCTTTCTAGCGAACTTCACTGATACGCGCGTGTTACAGGTTAGGGAATCAGAAGAGAGTGTTTTTTAAGTAATGGGGGTAAAAGTTGGGTCATTTTCATTCCAATTTCGCGTGACATACATCTTGGTAGAAAGTTATATCATTCGCCTATGTTAATAACTTGAAAATACCACGTAGAGGGCCTATATAAACAAGCAAATATGACAATGATTTTCATGTTTTACGACCTTCTGCTTCCATAGTACAAAAATACAGCATTTCTCTCCCCTTTCCATAAATTATGTGAGCATATTTTATAAATGTCTTCCCAAGATCGCACCTAAAACGTAAAACGTGGCCCTTCCACCAAAATGAGACCCAATGAATTATCGTTCTCTGCATTCAAAATTTCGATGGACACTCACATCATCAAGATAGTAGGCCTTCTCACGTCTTTCATTATAATATCTCATAACAATGACGTTTCATGGCCATACACAAATTGGATCGGCATTTTTTCCTCTTTTTTATATTTTTCATATGAAATGATAATTAATATGACTGCTTGCAAATAGAGTTGTAATACCTCATCTGTGATTTCATTGGCTAGCCAGCAGATGAGAAACAGCTCACCAGCTGTGCAGAGTACTAGCACTAGGAAGGAATAGACAACGATGTCGAACTTGTCCACCTGTGGCATCAACAAACAAAACAGATTGAAGTCATACATTTGGCGGCGCGCGCAACATATTCGACACGAGATGCACGATGTAGTGATACCAACCTATTTTGTGATAATATTAAGAAGGTGACCCAACTCGGGTCTTGAAAGTGAAATATTTCCGGGGTCAGTTCCTGAGTCTAGGGTCCCGATTGCAAGTGGCGCAACCATCGCTTTTATACAGAACTATATTTAAAAAAAAAAATAACAATGCTATGCACTTTTCAGTATAATGTCAATATTAGAAGTTGCATTTGTTTTTTACGATAATGATGGATTTTGTGAGTTCAATAATGCCACCGGTACCGTAGCCACTCTTATCTACATCTAGTTCACTAGGGAATCCGCTAAATCGCGACAAGCCTTCGGCTCTGAACTGACCGCAAGAAACCACAAATACCGTCCATGTTATAGGTACCTGAGTTGAAGCACCTTCTTTATAATATGATAAGATAGGTTGGTGTCACTACACTGTGCGAAAAGTAACAATAGAATGCGCATGTAAATCTCAATATGGCCAACAAATGGTTGGGCCTACACAAATTAAGTCAACAATGTAATATTTCAATCAATTCAATCAATATCATTGTCGAAAATATGCGCGCGCTTCATTTTGTGACTTTTCTTTAGTTCCAATTTTCTGCACTAACAGCGTACCTGCAACTCTTTCTGGGCAATACGTAGAGTCTATAGTAGGAGACAGATATAGCACTAAAACACTACGCTCATGAAAAAACAATTGAAATCTCTGTGCACACCTACATTTCCGTCGCTTATGTCTGCAATTAGTACGTTCTCCGACCACTGTAGTTGAGCGCTGCTAGCTGGTAAATAGCCAAGCACGCATATCGCTTTCTCTAGCTGTTGGTAGATTCACGTCAGCGTAAGGGGAGTATAGAAGGTAGAGAGAAAGTAAATTGAGTTATGTTTCTACACAGCGTGACTTCTCTTTAAATATATATTTTTATTATTTGTTCAGTTAGGCCTATATTGGGTTTAATGACGCACTGTAATGATGACTACATTGACTCAGATCTATTCGCCTCGGTGAATGAATGACTGAGCTGATGGGAGGGTGAGATGAAAGGTTATGTTGGAAGGTGTTTTGGATAGTACTAAGGAAACGGTTTTGGCCTATTGTGAGGGAGCTATTTTTTTTTCCTTTATATTGGGTTTTAACGATGCACTGTAATGATGACCAAAATATATTAGCGTCGGATGAATGATTGATGAGATGATGGGATGAAGGTTTTATGGGTAACGGGAAGGATAGTGGGAAGGAAGCGGTTGTGACCTATATTGTGGGAACCATCCCGGCTCAGACTACAGAGGGAAACCACGAAAAACCACTGTGAAAATGGACGGTAGCGGGAATCGAACCGGGTCAGATATGCCCACTGCCTCCCAGGTCACATGAAGCAAGTGCGTTAACCACTCAGCTACATGTGTCGGTAGGAGCTATTCCAGTATGCACCTTAGAGACAGAGGAAAATTCCGAAATACTCCTGTGAGGATGCGTGCTAGCCACTGGACAATATGTCACTTATCAAAACATCGGTCATTGAAAGATAGTTACACCCTGTCAACTTATTACTGAAAATGTGGATGTTTGAAGTAGTAACTTCAGAAGTAGTTTCAGTAGTTTACTTGAAGTTAGTATTCAGAAATTAACACACTTTGAAAAGAAATGTCTCACTTTTAAAATGTTCCTGTTCATTTTTACAAATGTACAAACTTCACACATTACTTTAACTGGATAATACAGAAATCTTGATTCACAAATTTGAATAGAAAAAATCGTCAAGCTTGGAAATTTCTGTGTAATTTTGAATTTTCACGAAGAAATTTATTGTTGTAAGGCCCGGTTCTACGAATCTGGATCAAGCAATAGTTAGTGAATCAACTTGTTATCACCATTGGTTACATATGTTATTTTCGTACCTTTAATTAATAGTTATTGGATTCGCACCCTAACTAAGAATGGTAAAACCGGGCCTTAGTATTTTTTTCATAGTCATAATAAAACAACATCTAATAAACACTAACAGATTAAAGCCTGTAAAATTGAGTATCTGTGATGTTAGAACATCTTGAAAATGTCCAGTAATTCAAATTGTATTTATAACTATTCTTGTACTGAATTACAAAACAATTGTACTTTCCGAATTCTCCCGAGTAAGTATGAATTAATTGAAACAAAGTAAAAACAAAGACAATCTTTCGGAGCAGTTCTGTAAATAGAACGTGGGTTGATCTACATTGAGTTTCATTTTGTGATTGTATCAAAGTATTCTGTTTGAAGACCAATGTAATTCAAAAAGAAAATTAAACTTTCAAAGCTTTTCCGAGTTATAAATAGCACGGCAATCCTGTACTTGATTCTAATAATAGCTGGGCATAATAATATGTTCACAGCGTCAATCTCTTTCTATAATTGAATATACGGAAATAGAATAAATGGTAATACTGGGAAATGGTAATTCAAGTTGGTTTCGCAGATTTCATGGATGCAGGTTTCACCCATAAAATTTTCACACACTGAACTGAATTCGTTATTTCAAACCTTCTATCCACTTTTTCCTCAACTATTTATCAACTTATTCAAACTTTTTTGCAAGTTCTTATTGCACTTTTTCACAAACTCTGATGATTTAAAAAATCTTTCTACAAGATTTGACACACTCTTTACATATGTTTTTTAAACTTCTGACATTTTGCTTTACATTGAGTTAAGATATAGTAAACAAGCGTCAAGTTTGAAGTGTTTTCAAGTAAGTGTGAATGAATTATGACATCGTTTGCAACTACATGATGAGAGAAAAATAATTGAATAACATGAAACCTAATCATTTTTGTTCCTCAAGAGTGAACTTGAACGCATACTATGGTGTAGTAATGCCGATAAGAAACTAAAGACGGTAAGATGTGTATAAATTTTTAATACATGTTTTTAATAACATCGAAACTTGATACAAAATCATTGTTCCCCAAATAAGGCTGTAGATGAAAGATAGGATCGTTTGGACGGGGCACCACAAGGGTGATCTTACCACCCCAATTTGTATGCCAAGTTTCACTCCACATTAAAACAGAAAATTGGGGGATAAAATTCAAAATCATAGGCATATGTACATTATAGTGTGAATGTATTAGGGTTCCGTTCGTTTTCGATATTTTTCGATTCGATTCGTTATCGCAACTATCATATCGATTGGAAGAATTGTGAATGATTGAATTGAGAATGAACAAAGTGGGCCTATAACAAAACGATCTTGAAATTTCAAAATAATACTCGCGTGGTTTCTCGTTGATGTGAAAGTAGCATTACCACTTTTCTCCGACACACAACTATTATTGTTATTATAATAATAATAATTATTATTATCATTTTATTTTATTCCAAAGGACATATACATTTGATGACTGAAATGTAACATATATGGAACGTCAATAAGTAAATATAAACAGTTGCACAGGTATAAAGTAAAAACAAACAAACTATGGTGTAGTATACTATGTTCACTTATAAAACCACTCATAATGAATGGTCAAGCCTTCAAAACTACTAGCTAGCATGTTTTTCAGTTTTATCATTGAAAATCCAAAATCTCAATACATTTCGATCAATGTTCGATCAAAGTTTCCATGTCATTCTCATTTTTTTTATTGAACGGTAACCCTAGAATCTATTCATCCAATATAAATGCGATATAGCCACCCTCGGTAGCTCAGTTAGCTGAGGCATCACTTCAGAAACTGAAGTCACCGTTGGGCGTAAGTTCGAGTCCCGCATAAGGCATGTGGTTCTTAAACTTCCTTTCACTCATCATCACTGCATAGTTTCATAATCACCCGCTCATTCGTACCCCCGTATAATATAACTGTTTGTGGGGTCGTTAAGGGACATTGACAGCCCTATACCGACAATGTTAAGTTGGCACTTCGCCGGTACCTGTTCCTCACAAACTACGAGAGGTACACGCAAGAAACTTTCACAGTAGTTACTTGAGACCTTTGTACACTTGCACTGGAAAATAAGAAAATTTTAAAAAAATTACATTGAATTCAAAATTTTTCAGAAAGTGTCCAAAAAAACATACATTTTTGAGCATATAACATTTTTTTTTCTGATGATATTATGAATAGACTGAACAAAGCTCTACACAAGTATGGCACACTTGTACCTACATGTGGTAAAAATTTGAAAGAATTATCTTCAATAGTTTCAGAGATCCAGGTACCGGCGTTTGAAAAAACAATATTCTGAGATGACCGCATTTGAAAAAAATGGGTCAAAAATGGGTCGCATTCAAATTTGAAAAGTAGGCCGACAGAGTGATCAATGCAAAAATGTATATAATTGGAACCACTTCGAATAATTTGATGAGTCTTGCAGTATATAATTATAGGAACATTATACTATCAATCGAGCGCAGAAAAAAAATCTCGAAATTATGAGAAATTAGCTGTAAATGTCCCCTTAAGCAAACAACAATCAATCAATCAAATCAAGTGCGATAGTGAATCGGAGGGCAACTCACCATTATGACCCATATCACGAATATGACAGTTTGCATGAGATTGCAAGCCAGCTGATTCATGAAGATGACGTTGAAACAAGACTCAAGCTCGTGGCCAACTCTTGAAAAGAAAATAGCAACTTCATTATTTAGTTTTACTGATAACTTCTACATTCTTTGTTGTGAAGAAACTTGTGTGATAGAATACACGATTTTATGAAGTACAGTTTTCCTAGTAGACGCTTTCATTTGATTTACCATTCAGCTTCTACTTTGAAAGAAGTTTGAAAATAATTCGAACCATAAAAGATATTCATCTGCTAGACGAAAGCATTGAAATACTTCATCATTCTAAGGATGTTACACCTGGAAATGTCAAAGAGAAATAAATTTCTCAGATAAGAAACTGTGATGAGAATATAATATAAAAGAATATAAGAATATCTTAACTGACGTTCATTTAGAATAGTATCCGTTTCTATGGCAATGGATTGAAAAAAAAATGATGAAATTAATTTCTTATAGAAAACTTCCATAGCTAGGATTTATCGCTGATGAACCATTGACCCTGATAGATATAAAATACAGGTTCACCTAAATTACCTAATCATCATTATCAATAATTTAGCGGTGGAATGATTCATTAAAAAAATGTGTAGGAAAGATCCGTTGAGTGATTGTATGTTTTATTTAATTTTTTTAAAATGACACCGAGAGAAATCAAATTGAATGCAAATTCAAATCTATTTGGATCAGCTGTTGATTCATTTGGTCTTGAATTATAGCTGTATCGTATCGATATATAGATACGCAATTCACATGCTAATTTTGATACACACTCATCTCTCTAGAGCTCTAGAGCTATAATATCAGAGTACATTAATAGATGTATTTTATTTTTACATGGTTATTGAAGTGATACGAATTCATAATTTTTTTTATTGACACAAAAAAAATGATGAATAGATATACATGTTCTCAGAAGATCTACAGAGCCTAATGGAGGCTTATTTGTGGAATATTAGATTATTAGCTGAAATAAACAAATACTATCAACTTGTTGTGAACAATGAAGAGAAAAGTATCAAAGTACCGGAATACCCAAATACATTTTGACAGCAGACAATTAATAACATGAGAACGAGAGAGAAATAAATTAAATATTACATTAATTTTAATTCAAATTGATTATGTAAACCGAAACGGAAATGAAAATTGAAAATTGAAATGGCAGATGGGACAAATTAATCACAAAAATAGGAGCAGATTTAAGAATGAAAACAACTGATATTATTTAGCAACCACTCACATACCACTCGCTTTACATCACATCACTGTAATATGCCTATCTTAATCTAGGTTCGTCAATGAGCTGAAAAGAGTAAGATTGTAGACACCTGGACACATAATTGATGTTCCTCATTATTAATGTTACGCAGTTGTTACGAAGTTGTTACGAATTATATTGGTGAATCGGTTTATTGTGATCCTCAATGTTTACTTGGTCGACCAGAGTACTATTTCCAATTTGTGCGATGGAACGAATAATACAATGAAATATACAAAGAACTTGTCAATTGTTGACAAAAAATGCTCTGCGGGAAAATTACGCACAGCACCTATTTCTACTTTCTCTTTTTATGCATTAAAAGGTGTCTATTGTATCTGAAACGGAAGTTACAGAACGCTGGACGTCTAGTGCAATTTGTAGGCCGATAGCAGCTCATTTTTGGTTCTGTATTATACGGCTGTTTGCACAGCTTTGGAATAATCTGAAACGCTTTTGTATACTTATCGGTACGATAGCTTTAATCCAATATTTTAAATACAGAAATTGATATATATATATATATATATATATATATATATATATATATATATATATATATATATATATATATATATATATATATATATATATATATATATATATATATATATATATATATATATGATTCAAGTTTTTCAAATATTCTACAAAATGAACAT